>VZTR01021943.1:43727-76933 GCA_013400775.1 Chaetops frenatus | reverse complement strand
TGTCTGTGTTTCCAGCCCAGCTCCCCAGGGCAGTGTCTGTGTTTCCAGCCCAGCTCCCCAGGGCAGTGTCTGTCTGTGTTTCCAGCCCAGCTCCCCGGGCAGTGTCTGTGTTTCCAGCCCAGCTCCCAGGGCAGTGCCTACGTTTCCAGACCAGACCCCCTTGGGAGGACTTCTGCCTTCAGTCCAGCCCCTTCAGGGTGTGCCTACGCCTCCAGTATAGCCTTAACCTTCGAAGGTTTCCTCACAAACTTGTCCTAAACAAGGACAAATAATTCTCCCCAGGGCTCAATGTTGGGGCCAGTCGCATTTTATTTGATTCATGATCTACAAGAGGAGATTGAGGGAACTCTCAGTCATTTCACAGATGACACCAAGCTGGGTGGGATGTTGATCTGCTGGAGGGCAGGAATGCTCTTCTAAGGCAATTTGACAGGCTGGACTAATGGGCCAAGGCCAACAAGGCAAAGGGTCAGGCCCTGCCCTTGGGTCACAAGAACTCCACAGAGCAATCCAGATTTGGGGCAGAGGGGCTGGAAAGCTCCTAGCAGTTTAGGGCCTGGTGGTCCTGGTGAACAGCAGTTGAACATGAGCCCCGGTGGCCAAGAACGCCAATGGCACCTGGCCTGTACCAGCAATAGTGTGGCCAGCAGGACCAGGGCAGCGACTGTCCCCTGTGCTGGGCACTGCTGAGGCATTTCAAATCCTGGCTTCAATTTTAGGCTCCTCATGACAAGAAAATCATTGAGGGGCTGGAGCATGACTAGAGAAGGGCAACAGAGATGGGAAAGGGTCTGGAGCACAAATTTGATGAGGAACAGCTGAGGGAGCTGGTGAGGGGGCTCAGCCTGGAGAAAAGGAGGCTCAGGGGAGACCTTCTTGCTCTCTACAACTTGCTGACAGAAGGTAGAACAAGATGAAGTGGCCTTAATTTGTGCCAGGGGAGCACAGGCTGCCCAGGACAGAGTTCCCCATTCTCGAAGAGATTTAAAAAAACATGTGTGGATGTGGTACGTTGGGACATGCTGGTGGCCTTGGCAGTACTGGAAGAATGGTTGGACTTGGTGATCTCAGAGATCCAACCTAAATGATTCTGTGATTCTGAAGGGCTTGCAGTTCCACCAAAATTAGGCAGCCTTAATAGACTCTACCCAAAGGGGTGATGGCTGCCTTCTTGCCAGAGCCAGCAGCTCTCACAGCAGCTGCTGCGTTTGACATGCAGCAGGTCAGGAGGTGCTGATCACAGGATTGCAGCTGTTGAACATGTTGGAAGCTACTGCAGTATCTGCTTGTACATCTCTTTCCCTGGAAGGGTGGTTAACAAAAAAACAAAACAGTAACTACTTTGCTTATGAGGCCGATTGGCCTGGCCTGGTGTAGAGACAGAGAGAAGGGCTGGGCACTTTGGACAATGGGACACAGGGGACACTCCCCTTCTTTGGGGTTCTGCCCAGCAGAATGTACAAGCCTTGGCATTGGTCTGAACTTTGGGCGTCTGCTTGTAACTCACCCCCAGTGCCCTGGCCAAGGGCAGAGCCAAGGTTCTGTGAGAGGAAGGAGTTCTGGCAGCCAGGGTCAGCCAACAGGAGAAGGGTGCCCGTGCCATGTTCTGTGCTGGATGTATGGCCCCAGTGCTCCAGCAGTGCCAGAGTGCTCACACACCCAGCCCACGGCTCAGCCCCAGGCTCCCAGTACTGCTCCAGCACACTCCAGTCTTGGTGCCTCTGTCAGGCCAGTGCTCTTCCTTCAGAAACACAATGGCACCAAAGCAAAGGTGAGGTGAAGACAACAGTAACAATGGCTAAATGAGCAATAATTAATTTTGGTGAGGCAACAGGACACAGAGCCTGCCTCTGTGTTGGAGTGCATGCTGGTCCTCCTTAGAGTGCCCTTGAGCAGTCCAGAGGATGCCACAAAAGCAGGCTGTGAGTGTCTAAGTGTCCCATGGGCTCTGTGCCCAGGGTACCTGACCACTGGCTGCAGCAGGAACCAAGGACAGAACACGTGGGGATATGCTGGTTCCTGCAGGAAACCCCAGCAAAGCTCTAGTGGGAGGCATTGCATTCTAAATCCTATTGTTTCTAGGAAGCCAGGCAAGTGCAATTTGCCCTTCTTTGAGGGAAGACCTGAGGACCCTGGAATTAATTCTGGGTCTTCCTAACAGCCCTCATCTGCCATATATTCTCACAGGGCTGTGCCAGACAGGAGCCAGCACTTGGGGCAGATGGGTCAGTGCTCCCCCAGCTCCTCCAGGAACCCTCTCTCCCAGTTTAGGGCAGATTTGCTAACCACAGCTTTGACACTTCATGTTCTCCCCTCTTCCCACCTTGAAGTCCTGCTGTGATGGGAAGCATGCTGGCAATTCTGCCCACACTGGCACACAGCCCTGCTTTTACTGACCAGCTTCCGATTTTTCAAACCTGAGGGCTGGTTTGTACCTCCCCATTTGTCAGCCCTTTTTCCTGAAAAAGGGGCTCAAAGCCCTGTCTGAATCCATCTCATGGGACGAGTAATGTGGATCTGCCTCATTTCCACACGAATGTTCCGGGGAGATGCCAGCCAGTCCTCAGGCTCCCCTGGGGTGACGTGCCTGCAGCTGGGACACTGGAGTGCATCCTCATCCCTGACAGAACTGGAGTCCTCTGGTATCAGAAAGGGGGGCAGAGGTGGGCAAAGAGTGGTGTGAGCAAAGGGGTCCCACTGCAGCTCTGGGGTAGGGAGCTCACATAGCACCTTCAGGAGCATCCTCTAGAATCTGGCTGAACCCTGGCTCAGCTAAGGGCTCCCAGCACTGACATACCCAGTAAATCCCTTATCTGTGTTGCAAGCTCCCTTGGACTGTCTCCAGAGCCACCCTCCATGCACAGCTGAGGTGTCACTGAGAGATGGACTTGTCTTTTCACACCTACAGAGAGAGGGAGGGCAGGGGAAAGAGCTGTCAGACAAATAACATATGGTATGAAAAGCAGAGAGATTAATTATTCTTGGGGACAATCCCATGTACAATTTATAGTGTCAGGAGGATTATTCTGGAGCAGCCCTGCAAAACACTGGTGGCAACCAGCACAGGAGAAACCAGGGGTGCTGCACTCACCTTTTAAAGATGCATCGGACAAAGATCAATAGCAGGGCACGGGGAATGCAGAGCAGGAGGTGCGGAGGCTGCGGGTAGTGTATGTCTGCAGACTCCTTCACGTCTTCCCAGACAGTTCCAGGTGGCAGTCAGTATTCATGGTGCCAGAATGCCTCTGACACTCTCACTCTGGTCAAGACGGTGGGCACAGAAAGCAGAGGCTGCCTGCAGCAAGCAGGTATTGGTAAGGCGTAAAGCTCACTGCTAAATCAGGTTTCCCAACTCAACAGCTCACTGTCCCTACCTCTTGCACCATGAGTATGTCAGACTAGTTGAAATATCATCACTTGTTTTGACCTGCCTGTGAGCTTGGAGGTGGGGTAAGATGTCCTAGTACAGGACAGTAATTTAGTGGGTGTTGAGGAGGTGGCTGATTTGAATTTCACTCTGCTTCACAGATGACTGAAGTCCCTACCTGGTGACACTATCAGCAGGGGCATCTCTCTTGCCCTCTCTTTCTATCAAGCTTTTCCCAGGCTGCAAAACCTTCATTTCTTAATCAGCTCTGACACCTGGCAGAAGGTGTGGATGAAGGTCCCAGGGGAAACTGTCTACATCCATTAAAATCTTCTGGTATCTTCAGGGCCCCAGCTGTCTCAGTTTTGGTTCCTTCATCTTGGAATGCAACATCCCATATCCTGTTTGCATTTTGAATCATCCTATACTGAGCACAAAGCTGAGACACTTTTCCCTGAAACAGTTCTGGAGTGCTCACACACAGCCCAGCACTTCAGGACGCCTTCTCTGGTGCACTCAGCTCCACCTGTGTTCTGTCAGTCTCTCCGTGCTGTGAACTGCAGCAGCCAATCTACAACACCATTGTAAAGAACCTTCATTATCAGCTGATTTTGCCGTCTGCCTTTCCCTCCCCCTTTCTGGGGGGCACCTGCAACAATACACAGCTGCAAACAATCCGTGTTGGTCTCTCATAGTCACCTCAGGTGGGTTTCCTCAGACTGGTGGAGGACCTTTCTGAATGCCTTTGCAAAGCTGAGCAGGGTGTAGGTTCTCTCCACTACATGTGCTCACCAACTCTTTGGGGTAACTCTGCCAGTGAGACATCCCCACAGACCATCCCTATGGCAACTCTTTCCTATTATGTTCATATGTGTTTCCAAAAATTTTATCACATATAATACTTTCTACTGCTTTGACCAGTCTGTGTGTCAGACTATAGAGAGCTGTAGTTTCTCACATTCCCACTTGGAACCTTCTTAAATTTTTCTGATAACAAGATGATTTGAAACAAAAAAAAAAATGGCATTCCACAGTTAGTAGTTGAACTCCTCTAAGAACAAATTTCCTCCTGCCAGTGGGTTTGAAGGTTTGCTGTTACTCAGTTAATCTGTGTGCTAGGTAACATTTTCTCACCTATTGGCTTGAAGTGAATCCTCTTGGAATGTGGCCTCAGTGAGATGTCAGGTATTAGACCCTCTCTCCCTCAGCTGGGGAGCCATACAGGGCAGCTCACTGCATTTCTTGGCTCTAGTCTGAACTAGCCCAGTGTTCCTGCTGTCTGGCACCATCATCTCTGAATCCAGCAGTCTTGCAAATGTTTTAGAGACTGGTATTGCCTTTTCAGTTGATTCTCAGGATATTTCTTGGCCTGCTTTATCACATGCTTACATTCATCTGACAAAGTTATTGTTCCCTTCCCTTGTTTAGACATGACTTCAGCTTTTTGAACAAGGCCTTGGCCTTATCTGCAGGCACTGTGTCTGCTGTACCTGTGAGAAATAAAAAAGCAATGTTCTTCCAAGTGCAGCCATCCAAGAAAAGGTTCCCTTGGGCTTGTTTCTGAATGAAATAATATGAAATAATGTGATAATGGAGACCTTTGAAATTTACTGTGTGCAGGAGGAAGGGAACAACTGTGCCAAATTATCCTTAAAACAAGATCCAAAATGGCACCAGATGTCCACATCTACTGGAGTCAGCAGATTCATATCAGCCATAATTTTGGGCTAGGACAGCCTGGGGGCCACACTGTGCCAACCTATACTCACCTACCTCACAGCAGCCTGGAAGCATCTGTAAATGCTCTTTCTCATGGGACACCTGGAGCTGGATGCCTCATCCCCCACAGTGGCTCACCAACATTGTGTGATGGACATCTCCAGTGTGCATATGGGGGATAAAAGTATGGGGGAAAGAGGCAGGCCCTGCTGTGGTGCCCAGTGCTCCATCTGGAGATGGAATTCTCTGTTAGAGAGTAGGTCCTCTGAGGAGAAGCTGAGGGAGATTGGGAGGCTCAGCCTGGAGAAGAGGAGGCTCAGGGTGAGGCTCACACCTCACTCTCTACAACTGGACAGGAGGGTGCAGCCAGGTGGGGGTTAGCCTCAGCTCCCAGGTAGCAAGTGACAGGAACAGAGGAAGTGGACTCAAGCCATGCCAGGGGAGCTATGGGTTGGACATCAAGAAGAATTTTTTCATGGAAAGGGTTGTTAAACATTGGAATGGGTTGCCCAGGGAGGTGGTGGAGTCACCATCCCTGGAGGTGATTAAGAAGTGACTGGACTCAGTGCTCTGCTGTGATTGACAAAGTGGTGACTGGTCACAAGTTGTACTTGATGATCTCAGAGGCCTTCCCCAGTCCAATGGATTTGGTGGTTCCATGATCAGCTCTGCTAGGTTTTTCAGCAGACAAGTGACAGACTTGCTGCAGGTTTCTACAACAGCTGTTCTGGGGGAGGAGCTGTGATGCCCCAAGTGGGAAGAGAGGAGGGGATGGATACACTAAATTCTTAAACACTATCACACTACTCAGAAGCTTCCCAGCCCTGGAGCAAACATAAAGAGAGAAGATGGAGCAGTGCAGGGAGGAAGCTGAATGCTTTTTCAAGCCTTAGCAAGTTGATGGCAAGAAAACAAATTCAGCAGCTGATCTGCCTCAATGAGTCATCAATGTCATGCTCAGTTCCTCACCTAAAGGTGGCACCCAGTAGTTCTTGCTCAAATCCAACAGCTCTCCTGTATCCTTGATGTATCCTTTCACAAGAACCAGATTTGCCTCCTAACAAGCTTATCTCAGTCTTCAGGGACACAACAAAGCTCTGAGGATCAAATCCAGCAGGCATTAACATATACTGGCTCCACCAGGCATTGTGCAGACTCTGGGAAGCATTCTGCTCCTCAGAGGAGAGGTGGTGTGATCTTACAACAGGGATCTTCCCTAGCCTCCTAAAGCCTCACAAAAAAGCAGAGATATTTATTTCTCTCCTCCTACCCTTGCAAGGCCAAAACACCTCCCCAGTGTTTCCAGCTTGGACTTTCCCACTGTCCTGGCAGTACCAAGTAACCTGGCCCGCCCCCAAGTCTAGTGTAGAGGTGTCCCAAGTCGTCCCTTGTTCCAAACACAGTATTATTAAGTAGGAGACAAGCCTGGCAGCTGCAGTTCTTTACTGGCATGGCTCAGTGTGGCTGTGTGTCCTGTGTATGCAACATCTTCCCCTCGGCAATGGCAACCACATGGGTCTCCCTCATAACACTTGTAAGGTGCAGCCAGCCAGGTTTACCTCCTGGTGGTTAAAGAAGTAGAAAAGAGACCAGACAATCAAACCTTTACAAGTAATTTATAAAGAACATTTACATTCAGTAGTACAAAATGAGATATAACCATCCCTCCTGAGCACACCACCCGCAGAGAGGTGAGACCATACACTCAGATCACAACATACAGAACATATGCTTCCAACTTCCAATTATCACAGAATTACAGAATATTATGCATTGGAAGGGACCCACAAGGATCATTGAGTCCAGCTCTTAAGTGAATGGCCCATACAGGGATCAAACCCACAGCCTTGGCATTATTAATACCATGCTCTCACCAGCTGAGCTAAGGTTCCAGAGACAGACTATCTTCAGCAAATCAAGATTTAAATGACAATGCAGGAGCCCTCTCCCACAGCACGCTATTGCCCTGGGGTCACACATGCTGGAACCACATTTTCCCTTCTGAAATTATCCAATTCCAGTTTAGAAATCCAATTACCCAAATGTATTTTGACTGAAACCGAAGATGAGCATACACAAGCTCAGATCAAACCTTCTCAGTCACATCTCAGGTAACCTGAGTGGAGTGATGAAAATCCTCGTCTTACTAGGCTGTCACTTTCTTCATAACTTAAACATGTGCATAACCTCCTCAAATAAGGCATTTCCTTGGTCCATGTCCCCTCCCCACCCAGTTAGCATATACAGCAGTACGTAAAGAGAAGTGTCTGCATGGCCTCAGCAGTCTAAGTCCCTGCACTCATTGCAGTAAATCTGTTAATACTTCAGTTTCATAGATGAAGTGACCAATAAAACAGAAATTCACATAACACTAATTTAAATGTTTTGAGAGATTACACAATCCAAAAAGCTAAGACTACACATGGTAAAAGATATGGTAGCTAAATAAACTGAATCAGCACTACATCATGACTTCATGGACCACTACTTTATACTTGCCATTCTTGATATACCTAGGCAAAGGTCCTAGAGTTAGAAAGCCATGCTAAAGCATTATTCCACAAGGTTCAGCAGATTTTCTCTGGACCCTTTTTCCTCTGAGAGCAGGGGAAATGTACCCCCTTCTTGCCACAAGCTGGCTCTGTAAACATTTTCCACCGTGCCAGTCACACTAAGTGAAAACATGAGCACTTTAATCAGTGTTGTCTTCTAGACTGTATAGTTCCTTATCCTGACTACTTCCTTCCAAGACAGGTTTAGAGAATTACCTGAGAGTTGAGAAACAGCTCTCTGGATTTTCTAGCTCTTCCAATGTAATTTGGGTGGGTACTCCTCCAGCCTGGGCTTTGGAGTTCCCTCCTTAGGGGCAGTAAGTAGGGACAGAGATCCATACCATTACAAAACTGGTCACTGGCACAAAAAGTACTTCCTTTGAGAAAAACATGTTTTATCTTATGCCTTTCCAAAGATTTCATTTCACCATGCTCAGTTTTATTTTTTTGAGTGTGTACAGGGCACCTGTTTTCTCAGAAGAGGTATGTGTGATAAGATTTGTCACTTGTCAGCCATAATAATTACTAGCAATAGGACAGGGCTCCAGAGGCTGATCCAGGCTGAACAGATTCTTGTCAAACATTAGGTGGGTAAAACTTGACACTGCCAGAGTTTATCCACCTTTTTATTTTTAAAGTATGTTTCAAGAGTAACACATTTGACAACAATTATGGTACAGTCTTAATACAAGTCAAACCACTTTGATCCCTTGCTATCTGTTTTGAGGCTACAACCCATAGTAAGCTTTTACTGAAGGAAGACAAAAAACTTCCTTCAAGTATCACTGACTATAAACACTTCTGTTTATGGGAAGCAGGAATTCAGCTACAATACTGCAATTGCACTCCATTTTATCTACGTAGTGAGCAAAACTGTTTCTACAGATGATGGCCTGGGTTTGCTGGAGGCCAGACCAGCAGCACATGGACAGCAGTTATCTTTCCTTGGCATGGCCGTTGGCAAGGTGGGATCCATTGTCCAGGGGCTGAGATCCATTCCTCTGGATGTAACCATTGCTTGTGACATTGCTGAAATACGTGATCCCATTTTTCTCCTTTTCCCTAATTTTATCTCTTTCTTCGTCCTTGTCACTTTCTTCTGTGTCACTTCTCATGTCCTTTTCCATCTACAAAAACAGGTAAGTGAGAAGCCAGACAAATACAGCAGTTGCACAAGCAGCAGTGATGGCTGAGCCACAGGCTGACCATGGACCTACCGCCTCAGCCACTCACCCTCAGCACAGTCCTGCTCTGTCCCCTCAGCTTTTACATTACCCTTGGGAACAGATTCTCCCTGCCTCTTTGATTTCAGTCTCAAGGGAATCTCATCTGTGATCCTGATACACATTAGGAATGACCAGCTGAGAAGCAGAACAAAACCACAAATGCCCAGGACTGAGGACAACTGTGTAAGCCTGAGGAGATCCACGTTACTGCCCTGGTTATCAGCATGTGGGAGAAGGATGAGGGAGGCAGTTCATCAAGCTCTTTTACCCTTTCCAAAAGGGACAAGGGGCTAACTTCTGCCTACACTTGGGCTGTGTGGCTGTAGGCTGACAACACTGCTTGGGATTGGCTGGAAACTCAGGCTTCCATACAAACCAAAGGCTCAACACAAAGCCACTCCACCCTGACTACATTCTGTTTTATGGTCAGGCATTTCCTCTTGCTGTTTATTGACTGCGAGACTTGCAATCCACTTCTGTAAGTATTTAATTATCTTAAAAGAAAAGCAAAAAAGAAATAATGGGTTGAAATGACATTTTAGAAAAAGCAGCTCAGCACTTCCTGGCTTCTCAAGGTGTCTTTACTCTGCCATATAAGATGGCAAAACTGGGGACAAATTCACAGTGTCAAACTCCTTGCTGAAAAGCGGGAAAGCTGCAAATCCCTTCTATGACCTGAGCTTTAGAAACTGCTCAGGATCAAATCAGGTGCTGCCCAGAAACTTAGTCCCCATTTATGGCTGTCCATTCTTCTTGAGATCTCCTAGATTATATTGAGAACTCTACTTGGGCTCATGCTCTTTCCAGAGATCACTACAACCAGATGCACACATGATTTGTAAAAATCTAAACCTGCACTGAATTCAAGCTGCCTCCAAGGACAATATGGGTGGGAGATGCTAGCTGCTGTGAACAACCTGCATCTCAGATCACTCTGGAACTGACAGCTCAGGAAATATGCAGGAGTCTGCATCTGCAGCATAAGGACAAATCGTAGTCAGTATTTCTAAGTTTATCCATTTATAGCCAGAGAATGTGGCTGAGGCCTTAAATCTGGCAAGATTCCCAAAGGAACTATAAAGCTGCTTCCTCTATGAGGGAATAAAACTTGTACTTCAGGATCTAGGCTGAGTTCTAATTACTGGGGATTAGGGAACATTATGTGAGAAGGTGGTAAAGATTATCCTGTAGCCAGAGAGACCAGAAACACCTGCAAGATGAACACAGACTGACTGAAGCAGGAGTTTCATGGCTCTCAAAGAGAGAATGTCCTGTATTCTTGCTGATACTGCTTTGGGCTACTAAATACTGACATTGAAACAGATCTGTTTGGGGCAATTTTTTTTTTGCTTTTCATTGCTCAGTACAGAAAGTTCTCAAATATATTTTTATATCAAATCTGGAAGATGGATTTTAGATAAAATAGGAAAAATTCTGGATATGCTTCAGGATTTTCCTCCCTGACAGTTCTTTTCTTTCTAATAAGACTACTTATTACCTCATCATTTTACACTACAGTAACTGCAGTAGTAATTCAGCCCACAAAAAAACTAGGAAAACAATAAAAGGCTGTCTTCTGTTGTGTGTCCAATTCCGGCTCTGTTTCCTGACTTGAAAGTAATTTGCTCTGTGCTACCTTAAGGGAAGGCAGATAAAGAAAATGGGAACAATACAGACAAAGAGGAGCCTTTAATGCTTGCTCTCAGTTCCTGTAAGGCAGAATTTCTCAGCTGGATGCTAATAAAACAAATATCCTGGGCTCTGAGGTCAGTTCCCATGAGGTGCTGACTGGTCACCTTTGGACCGTGGCCCTGGCATGGGGCCAGTCATGGCTTGGATTTTGGAAGAATTTTATGCTGGGCAGCAGTTTGGCCTCACAGCAAATATTACAGGCCAGAAAGAGTGGGATGTGGGATGCATTTCATTTCAGTTTATACAGCTGGAGCCCAGATATTCATCTCTGGTTGCTCTGTGCCTGTTGGGCAGCACTGCCAGGTATGGATCATGATTTGGGCATGCCTGCTGCCCTCCACTGCTGCCAGAAGAGCCAAGGCAGCTTTTTTAGACAAAAATACCTAGTGTGTGAAATCTACAGCACTGTAACATAATTGTAATTCAAAATCCTGTACAATAAGGGAACACTTCTGCACTGGCCTCACCGATCATGACAATTTTCCCTTCCTTGATTTCTTAGTCTGCAAAAAAATGCAAATCTCACTGCACAAAGTGTTGGGATTTTTACTCAGATGTCACTGGCTTTGTTCACAGACATCTCTCCTGGAGCCCAATCCACGTTTTTGTTGAATATAAGCATCGGAAGTGGATCCAATATTGTAATTACTCATAAAAATTTTTTTGGTCAGCTTTCCCCAATATTACTGAGTTTCCTTCCACCTCACTGTTGGTAATATACATGTATAATTTCACCAGAAGAATAAGGAATCCATGCCAGATGGAGCCCTGTGTTCTCAGTCTAGGTGGACCCTCCCTCCCCATGTTATGCAAAGGATACTACAAACTGATGCATACCGTGCCTTGGAGGATGAACTTGTAAACCATGTGAATAATTAGGCAGGACCAGAAGACATGGAGCAGCTGCAGAATTATCAGGAGAACATTCACAAAGTAGTATCCAAAGAAGGGTTGGAATATCTCCATGGAGTAATAGTAGGTGTTATAAAGCACTCTGCAAAACAGAGGGAATTGCAGTGGAGGGAAAGCATGTTGTTAATAGGGCCACAATTAAGCCCCAGAAATTTGTAGTCACAGAGGAAGTTTCAGATCAGCCACTTCCATCTTTACCTATCACATGTGAGCCAACTATCAGTTCCCCACCCAAATTACACAGGATGGAGCCACTGGCCGAGGGCTCCTCCTCTGCAGCACCCTTCAGGCCTTCAGGGCTGCTCTATAAACTCTAAGGCAGAGCACCCTTGTTCACCCAAGGCAGCTGCAACAGCCATATGGCACTTCATGTGCAAAGGGCAGGAACACAGGCTCCAGGACTGGAAAACAAAGGCTGCAGCGCCCAGCTAATTGTCCTGTCTCTCAGAAGGCAGCTTTTCCATGTTCCCTCACTGCAGCAGACTCACGTGTAGGGGTAAATGACCAGGCGGCTGATCAGGAAAACAGCTGAGAAGATCATAAAGAGGCTGTCACAAGTTTTTTTCCACTTCATGTAATTGAATATCTTAGTTGGCTGGAAGGAGAAAGAACAATAAAACAGCAGCCAAGACAGCATCTGCACACACTCCAGGGGGTTAATGAGATAGGTATGACACAACCTGCATGCAGGTAACCACAGCTGCGCCCGGCTGTCAGCTGGGCACCCTCGGCTGGGTCAGCAGAGCAGCATGAGGGATCTGTGGAACATTCCAGTGCTTGGCCCATGTTGTGTTAGATAGGACACTCTGTGACTGGAGAGCACCATTGCTGATTAGGTTCTGCCTGGCTCACCTCCAGGAAGCAATCGGAAGCATCATGAATCACCATCACCAGTGTCCCAATGCGGATGTAGTTGGCACAGTACGAAAAACTGATCAGGAAGATGGTTGCAGCATGATGGACTATCTGCTCCTTGAAATCCTGATGAGAAGGGGAACAGCAGAGAATAAAATACATAATGCACCTCCTGCCCTGTCCAAGCATGGTTCCTGCAGGTAGCAATGATATCTCTACCCAGTGACTAAGAAACCTTCCACTGCAAAGTCTTACCCATGTAATTGTTTTAACAAATGCATTCCAGAAATGTAGGCAACCAAGAGACCCAGGAATGAAGAGCTCCTGGTGTCAACTGAGGATCTCACAACAAAGAACATTCTCTCCCTCCACCAGCCATGGTCTGATGTGCACCCTGTCTGTTGGGACACTGGCACCAGGACCACAAGCAGCTTTACTGGCAGAGAACCACTTCTTTTCCTGTCTCTATGATCAGTGCAGCCTAGAAAAGTTGCAGAAGAGCAATTTTTATGTTTGGATTTTAAGTCTGGATTGAGAACTCTGCAGTACTTTGCACCTTTCTCTGTCAGGGTTGGTGTTCTCCACTTCCCAGAGTAGAAAAAGCCAGTTGACTGGGAATGAAAATTCCTGTAAATGAGAGAGTCCCACAAAACCCTGACTAGCACTATACACATGCTCTTAGAGATCACTGTCCTAAGTCTTCAGCTTGTGTCCTGTTTGTACTTGATTCTCCCCTGAGACTGCCACTCACCTTCCTCTTCACGTCGAAAGGCAAGGTGAAGACCAGTGACCAGTAGAAGGAGAGCTCCAGCATGTAATACCAGAACAGGGAGGACTGGAGAGGCTGTGAGAGAGGGACAGACAGGGAAATAACCATCAGATACATGAGTGCAAGGGCTGCAAGTGAAAACTCCTTTCAAGGCAAAAGACAACTGTAGTGGGTTGATGCTGACTGGATGCCAGGCAGCCACCAAAACTGCTGTCATTCCCCTGCACAGCTGGACAGAGGAGAGAAATATAACAAAGAGTTCTTGAGTTGAGATAAGGACCAGGAGAGATTGCTCATCAAATACAGTCATGTGTAAAACAGACTCTAATTAGAAATATGAATTAAGTTCATTACCAACAAAATCAGAGCATGATCGTGAGAAGTGAAATAAATCCTTCTAAACACCTTCCCCCTGCCTCTCCCTCCTTCACAGCTCTACCTCATACCCCAGTGGCACAAGGAGATGGGAACGGGGGTTATGGTCAGTTTATCACCTGTGGCTTCTCCTGCTGCTTAGAGAGAGGAATTGTTCCCCTGCTGCACTGTGGGGTCCCTCCCACGGGAGACAGTTCTCCAGGAACTTCTCCAACGCGAGTCCATCCCACAGGCAACAGCTCTCTGCAAACTGGCACAATGTAAGTCCATCCCATGGAAAACATTCCTTCCCAAACTTCTGTGGCATGGGTCATTCTTCCGTGGGGTGCAGTCCTCCAAAGACAGGCTGCTCCAGCATGGGAGCAGGGCTCCTCTCTCCATGGGTCTCCCATTGGGTCACAGCCTCCTCAGGTATCCCGCTGCTCCAGCCTAGGCTCCTCCACGGGTTGTGGGTGGATCTCTGCATCCCCCATGGGCTGCAGGGGCACAGCTGCTTCACCAAGGTCTTCACCACAGGCTGCAGAGGAATCTCAGCTCTGGTGCCTGGCACAGCTTCTGAGCCTCATTCTCCACTGATCTTGGTGTCTGCAGAGTTGTTCCTCTCCCATGTTCTCAGCCCACTCTTCTCTGGTTGCAAGTACACCTGTGCAATAACTTTTTCTTTTTTTTCCTTCTTAAATCTGTTATCACAGAGGTGTTACCACTATTTCTAATTGGCCCAGCCTTGGCCAGCAGTATGTTCAGCCTTGGAGCAGCCAGGGATTGGCTCTGCTGGACATGGAGGAAGATTCTGGCAGCTTCTTACAGAAGCCACCCCTGTAGCCCCCCGCTACCAAAACCAGGTCAACCAAACCCAATACAACAAGCAAATCAACAAAGCTGGCTCCTGCAGCTACAGGGGAGAATACTTCAACTGAACAACACATTCACTCACTAAATGTCATCTGTGCCAAGAGGAAATCAAACAGAAGAGGAAATTAGGGGAAATTCCATTTTACCACACCATGTCAAACATTTAGGGAACCATCATGAAGATCCTGAATATTTTTAGGATTTCTTCAGCACAGTTCAGATTCTTAAGCAGCCAGTACAAAGTTTTTAAAACTACATAAACCAATTCATTATGGTGGAAAAGGAGTAGCCTTTTTAGGCTTGAAGATGCTTCAGATACCCTGCACGCTGACACTGATTTTCCAGTTTAATCAAAATAATGGAGGGAAAATCCAATCCCAGCAGGAAACGTAATTCACATTCTTTTTGGTAAATTATCTGGGCTTTTACAGCTGGGAAACTGAAAGCTTAGACCCACTCAGAAGATCTTGTTATTTAAGAAGCAATTTTTGCTGTTGTGGCACTGTATGATCCCTTTAAACCTGAATCTATTTGATAATTACTATGACTAAAGGGGCTTTGCAACCATTTCCAAAGGAACATGGAGTATTGTGCTCCCAAATACCAACTGCTTATTTATGGCCTTCATAAATTTTAGTTTGTTTTCCTTTGTAGCACCAGTGATTGGTCACAAGAGGATGCACAGCTGGATGCCCTGTGGCTTCCAGGGAGGATATGAACATCTCTCTAGCTGGTATGTGCTGGTCACACTCCAGGTTATCCAAACAGGAGCTCTGGATAAGAAACTGGTTTTTCCCCCCAAAGATCAGACTATTTGGGAGAACTGGTGTTTCTTTTGTCATTGTCTGTAGCACAGGGCATGGCCTGTTTAGTAGAAATTGTAATTAATACATCTGCTGTTCCTGCTAATACACAGGCTTGTGCTTGACTTGCTCCTTGCCATGGAGCAAGGGGAGACGACCAGCTCTGGCTTTGGTCTTTTCTGGTTATGACAAATGTTGGAAAATGGTTGTGTGTTGGATTTATGTGGAAAGGTTTTGGTAGAGGGGTGGGGGCAGAGGTGGCTTCTGTGAGATGTTAGAAGCTGCCCCATGTCCAACAGAGCCAGTTCTGGAAACCTCCAAGATGGATCTGCCACTGGCTCCATGAATGACAGTGGCAGTGCCTTGAGGACAATGTATTTAAGAATGGAAAAAACTGCTGGGCAAGAGTGGTGTGGAGAGAGGAGAGAGAATATGAGATACAACTCTGCAGACCCTCAGGTCAGTGCAGGAGAAGGAGGGGGAGCTCCTGGTACTGAAGCAGAGATTCCCCAGCAGACCATGGTTACATGGTCTGATACAGGCTGTGCCCCTGCAGCCCATGGAGGTCTAGAGGGAGCAGAAATCCACCTGCAGTCCCTGGAGGACCCCTGACTAGAGAAAGAGGATGTGCCCTAAGGAAGCTCTGAGCCTGTGGAGACCCTGTGCTGGGGCAGGCTCCTGGCAGCACCTGTGGACCTGTGGTGGACCCATGATGGAGCAGTCCATTCCTAAGAGACTGCACTTGTGGAAAGGATCCACAGTGGACAGGTTCACAGAGAGCTGCCTCCCACTGGAGAACGCTGCTGCTGGAGCAGGGGA
Organism: Chaetops frenatus; assembly: GCA_013400775.1. Taxonomy (NCBI): domain Eukaryota; kingdom Metazoa; phylum Chordata; class Aves; order Passeriformes; family Picathartidae; genus Chaetops; species Chaetops frenatus. Next base: position 60,992 of record VZTR01021943.1, on the reverse strand, counting down.
AGAGCTGGAGCAGGAGGAAGGAGCAGCAGAGACAAGGTGTCATGAACTGACCACAACCCCCATTCCACATCCCACTGCACCACTGCAGGGGAGGAGATGGAGAATGTGGGAGAAAAGCCCAGAAAGAAGGGAGGGTGTGGGAAGGTGTTTTTAAGATTTGGGTTTATTTCTTATTAAACTACTCATATTTGATTAATAGTAAATTAAAATAGTTTTTCCTCAAGTCAAGTCTGTTGCCTTGTGATGGTAACCAGGGAGTGCTCTCTCCCTGTCCTTATCTCAACCCATGAGCCTTTTGCTATATTTTCTCCCCCTTTCCATTTGAGGAGGGGAGAGAAAAAAAATGGGCTTGGTCGGCACACTGTGGCCAGCCAGGGTCAGTCCATCAGAATGTGCCATTATGGAGGCTCTGACTGTTTTTGACAAGACACCTACTGCAAGTGTACAGAGCAGGAGACAGAGGGACCTGAGTGATTCTTTCAGTCTTACATTCCTATTCCAGCCCCAATTGTTTGTATGGTTTAATTTTTACACAGAACTAAAGACTTGCCTGTAAAATTCTGGCCTGTGAGCAATACTGGATTGTGCAGAGACTCATCTTGAAAGGCATTGCCTCACTCTTCAGTCATTTGTCCTGTTATATTTCCTGTGGCTCAAAAATTGGATATTACTTTTCCCTTTATGGGTTTACAACCTCCCCATACAGTCAAGGGGTCTTGCTCTAGCTTTGACTGTCAGACAAAAAACACTGGAACAAAAGTCTTCACTTTCTCTTGGTAGTGACAAAGTGCTCTGCCAATTCATCTTCTCTTGTGTTTACATGACACTGGGTACAAGGATGCTCTACCTAGATGAGGGTCTGGCTTTGAATCTTAGGTCTTCTATGTCTGAATTTAATTCAGTGTCCTATATTTTGTCACTAATATAATCTGATTTTCAAAAAATACAGAAACACAATACAAGATTTATAACAGAAATTTTCCTTCTTGTGTGACTCACCTGTTTTGGGTATCCTGTCCAGCACTCTCTATGGTCCCAAAACCAAGGCTTCTGCAACAAAAATGCAATATATATGTGAGAATATCAGAAGAGTTCTTTTCTTACCAATTGTCTAATTCCTTTAGTTTGTTACTACTATAGACTTTGTTGTATTTTATTACAGGCAGAGCTGGTCATGCTGTCTGGAATCCAATTGCCAAGAGATTTCCACTAGAAGGACTTGAATCTGCTTGTGACATTTCCAAATTCTGGTTATTTGCCTGAAATCTCACACATTATTTAGCTGTTCCAAATAAAATAGCTCAGAGAAGACCTCTCCCTTTTTGCAGTCTTCTACAAGTTTGAGGTGGTGGTGGTGGTGTGAGCATTTAAAAATAATCTTAAAAGTACTTCATTAGGAATATCTATGATTTAGACTTAAATGTGGATAGAAGGCTGAAAACTGTTGTGTCAGGTATGTGATTTTTCCTCCAACAGTGAAGGTTATGCTGCAGTTTGTTAAGTAAAGAACCTCTGAAAAGATCCTACTCTGATCAATAGAAAATTGGTAGTTTACAATTGTACAGTTTTTAAACTTTCATAAAAACATGGCAACTAAAGTCCCCAAGAGTCCTCCCTGCATGGAGCATGCTCTGCCTGGTGCTGTGCCCAGACTGGATCAGAGCTCACAGAACACAGCAATGCCTCACACCCATGAGGGTAATTTTCTCTAAGTTCTACAGGGCTCCAGGTATCAGAACTGAGGCAAGAAGGCAGCATTTCTTCTTCTCACTGAGCCCTGCTGGTGATTTAGAGGGGAAGCAGGAGGCAGTGGTTTCAGGCACAGTGGTAATTTGGAACAGACGCAGTCCCTGCTGACTGGGAGTGTGGTTGGGAGTAGAGTTTACAGCAAATACATGTGCAGAACCAGAAGAGAGGTATGATACAGAATCAGAAAGGACAAAGCAAAAACTGTGAAACAACTACAGCAAACTGTTTACCTAAGCTAGAAAGGAACTCCAGATCCCTGAATTCCATCTTTCCTCTACTCTCAGCAAATACAGCTGATTTCTGGTGGCCTACTGGAAGATAACTTCCCTTTGTTACAGGCTGTTTCACTGACTCATGAGCAGAGGTTTTCACTATCAGTCCAAAACTACTAATACAGAATTTAAACATTTGCTTTTTTTCTAAAGAAAGAAGGGTGTTTCACAAAAACAAACGCATGTTAAAAAGCTACTCAGGTTACAAAGCAAACGTGAAACTCAGGAAATCTCACATGTATATATGCCCTGTCATGTTAGTTCTTTGTTCTTCTTTTTAATGTAGTCATTTTAGCACAATTCAGGTAACAGAATCAGATATTTGCTACAGGATCTAGAGGTGCTGTCTGTAGGATGGATGTCTCCCTTTTTTGTGCAAATTGTAAGATGTATGTTGAATAAAGACAAGGGTCACAAAAAGTGAAAAATTTTCATCCATATAATGGACAGATAACATGCAGAAGTATATGATTTTGCCTCGTTGCCACAGGGCTCTTGTACAATGCTGAGTAGGTCATCCAGACCAAATTTCAGTAGCTGGTCTCGAAAAACAGCCTTCTGTTGTGATGTACAGATCCACAGAACACTGCAGCTGGGACTCAGACACCTTCACTCCTCAGCTAGCTCATGCCATAATCCCCATACTTTTGAGTACCTTAAAATCTGACTTGAAAGTCTGTATAAGTACAAAAGTCCTTCAGTTGTTACAATAATGAGAGGCTGCAAGGAGAGTTTGTGCCTGCTGCCTTGGGATGTGCACATTTTCCATCACTTAACCCATCAGAGCATACCAGAAGACTTTTCCAAAGCTCACCCAGGGAACCAGACGCAGCAAAAGAGTCAGGAGAACCTTTAAAACACAGGCAGTGGATGGCCAGTGCCCCCAGTCCCAGTTCAGTGAGCACAACTCAGGGACTAGAGCACACCCATGGCTCCTGTTACCACTTCTGCCTGGTGAGGCAGTTAAATTTGTACCAAGAGAACTTACTATTTATCAAATTGGAAAAAAGGCCGAGGCATGAGCCTGAACCAATCACACCCTGGATAAGGAAAACTAGCAGGTAAAATTATTAAATTGCAGTCTGTGCTCCAAAGGAAGCCAAATTTCTTTACTTTAAAGAGGTGTTGGATACAATACACAAACAGGCCCTGCAGCTTCCAGCTTAGGTAAGTGTTCTATCTCTTACCCTGCAGAAATGCAGAAATTTACATAATCTCAACTGCCTTCTGCTTTGCCAGAAGAAGAGGAAACATCTTGGTTCTGGAGTCCTTAAAATAAGCATGGTCCAGTATGTCTGTGGTCTCTTAAGTGTGCTATGCAGGGGATACACTCCAATCTATATGGAAAACCTCTAGAAGAAGATCTGAAAAGACATGTTTGACAACAAACTCTGCCATGCTTGCAGGCATTGGCTTGGTAGAACAGCAGGTGACAGAATGTGTACTCACATCGTACAGGACAGCGAGTCCGGTGAAGAAAGAAATGATGTAAAATGTAAATCTCCAGCTACAAACAAAACAAAGGCCATTAGAATCCCATTCACTAACCCCTGAGCTGCAAGTCTGTGCATCCTCACACTAATTCAAAGAACAACACCATTATGGCAAAGACACATGTTAGTATGTTCAAAGTTTGACCAAAACAGGAGCAGCTCTTTGCATGGTACCAGCACATTTCACAGAGTTCACAAAGAGCAATTCCTCTGCAGTAGAGATGGCAGAAGACACAAGAATCTTGCTGACTAAAATCCCTTAGGGAATAATCCCAACGCTTCCCAGCAGAAGCAGATTCATTTGTAAAAGTGAAACAATGCCAATCTCTCTCCCAGACCTTTGGAGATCTGGCCTGCTAAAGTTGTTATCATGTACAGTAACTAATTACTGTCATGTTTGGCCCAGTCAGGAGCCAGTAATGATTTATCGACATTAAACCCACAATGAAGTATATACAAACTGTTTGCTCAGTTCAGTGGACAGAGGCAGGTCACCTGAGGGGATTTTCATCCCAACAGAATAAACATGTTATTAATAAGCGAACCACAGGAAATACTGAAAGGAGTAAAACTGTCTAAACCAGCCCTTTAATTTCCAAAAATCTCCTTAACAATTCAGACATAACTGCATTCTGACAGACTCCACCTGTCAATGAAACCCTCAGGAATTCCAAGACAAAAATAAACTCTACAAAGCTTCTATGTCCCATCAGAGAGACATTCTGTCTACAGACTGCACATGGTGACAGAGGGCGGATAAAAGAACACTATCCTCAGTGGGCTGAGGCAGAAAAGGATTCACTGTTTCCTGTTTAGTGTTACTATTTACTATAAGTCATCAGAGTGCATGGAGAGCTGACATTTCATCCAGATGGAGGCAGAATAAACATTGCTGCTTTACAGTTCCTTATTCACTGTTTTTGTAAATATTTGTAACTATACTGAATATTATAAATAAATAACACACATCCTTTTCTTCTTTTTGAATTAGGGTTTTTAGGCAGGGGTTTTGGATTACAGGTGGAGTGTTAAATGGAGCACATGCTGATAAGCTCAAAGTTGATGCTTACTCTATGGATGCACACTTTTGGAGAGGTGAAGAGTACTCCAGGTATTTAATGATTTCTTTTGCCTTTGTGGCTTTCCTGGGAGAACCCAATTCCTTACACAAATAGCAGAGCAGCCTCTTGTAAATAAGGCATTCCAACCAGCTGTGGAGAATCCTCCTTTTCTATGGAAAGCTGAGCCAAGACTGACATTCAGATCTGTCTGACCTGAGATTTTTTTTGTGCTTCCACATAACAAGGAGGATTTCCACACAGCTGTTTCCAAGGCAGTTTTTGTTCTTTGCTCACAGGCTTTCACCCCCATGGAATGGTGCCAGTTTGTGACTTTCAGGATGCTGAAGTCAACTGAGAGCAGAATCCAATCCAGCCTGCTGCCTGTGGCTTTTTAAAACAACAACGTGCAAAACAGTTGCAGAAAAGGTGCAGCAGAAGGAATCTCCTTGTAGAGAGGCAAAGGAAAACCATGGGAAAGGCTATAGAAAGGAGGCCTTTTTAGTAAGTACCAAAGGAGCAGTAAGCAGTAAGATGTAAACAGCAGAGTTTTTCAGGTACAAACATGTTTCAGAGCAGAATGCCAGTCTGACAAAGTCAGGAAAAGTCAGAAACAAGGGCCCAGTAAGGAAAAAAGGTACAGCAGCAAAAGGAGACTTGGGATTGCAAATAAGGGGGAAAAGCAAGAAATGTTTCTGTAACAAAAAAGCAGCAAAGAGTTACAGCAAAGCCAAGTGGGTCAGGGAAGACCCAAGATTCTCTCTGCATAGGGATGGAGGGCAGACAGGGAGCTGGGATCTCTCTGCAGGGGGATGGAAGGCAGGAGGAGGCAGTGAGCTGTCTGTGGAGCTCAGTTCTGGTAAGAACCTGACGTTCAGCTTGTGCTCCTGCTCACCAGGCCTCGCTGAACTTCTTCGACAGGCTGGGCCGGTCCATGTTCCTCCGGCGCCGGAACCACTTCTCCACCTTCCTCACTGGCAGGTCACACTGCTTGGCTAAACTCAGCAGCTCACTCTGGAAAACAGGTGAGGCAGCAGGTTCAGATCCAGATTCAAAGGTCAGACAGGGCAATATCTCATCTGATCCACCACAGAGACCAGCTGGAGCCCCTGGCAAGCCCAAGTCTTTTCAGGCTAAGGCATCTTTCTGAAAGCTGTCCATTCCTAGTGTAAAGATCTTGGACAGCAGAAAAACTTTCCATTCCCCTCCCATCAATTGGTTATACAAGCTAATGTTGAAACTTCTCATTTTTATGTGAACTTCCCATTTCAAACTGGTCTTGTCTCCTCACATGAGTTTGTTGTCAAATCACTTCCTCATCCTGTCTTCAGGGACCAAATTCCTTAAATCTGTCGCTCCAATAAAGATCACTGCAGCTTAAATAATACTTCATAGTTCTGCAATGAATCTTGTTACACATCTCAGCATTCTGATGCAGTATCATGATGGATGTCAAGAGCAGAGGCAATGTCATTTTCCTACTGGATATTCTCCTGTTGTGGTAAACCTGTTAGGGGTAATTCTTCTATAGATTACTCACAGAAATCCTGCAATAACCTTCCTTCTTGTCCTCAGGCTGTTAAGGGTTTGGCATGTGACATAAAAAGAGTTTGTCATGCTTTATATTCCTACTTGTAAGCGTCATCATGGATACCCTTATTTTTTTAAGTAAAGCAATAGTTTTTCATGGAATGCATTTACCTGAATTGGTATCATGTGAGAGTGATCTACATGCTTTGAGCATGCTGTACAAAAATAAGTTCATTACCAATTTTCAGATATGCTGCTTTCAGACATGCTGTTTTTTGAGTTCTGTTCTGGTAGTGGAGACAAATGGAGATGCTAATTTATATTCTAACTGCTCCATCATGTGGAATTCCTCCCAAGAAAAGGCTGCCAGGAACTGCAAAATCTCATCTTGTACTGGACAAGTAAAAGCTGCCTCTAAGCAGTGGTTTGAGAGCTCATGGGAGAGGAAGCCAGCAGATTGGCTGAGGTGCACCCGATGAGTGGAGAGAGCCAGGCAGCAGCTCCTGCTCCACCTCACACTGCTGTCTCATGGTGAGGATCTGTTCCAGTATCCCAGATCTGCTGAGAGAAAAGCACCACTCCAGTGCAACAGGGGTGCAGGGAGAGCTGTGGGAAAAATCTGGTGGCAAAGCCAGGTCTTGAGTTAGATCTCTGCCATAGAAGCAGTTATACTGAGAAATGTTTGGATTTTGGGGACAGAAAGACAAGTGGAAGGTCAGGGACTACCACACTGACAAGTGTCCTTGAGAACACTCCTTCTCACTGCTGCAGAGATGAGCTAGCTGCACTACCCAGATCAATGCCTACATTTTAATTTTAGCCTCTTTTCCTTTATTTCTAATCTGGTACTGCATGTTCTGAGGCTCTTCATGCTCCACTGCAGCACAAACCATGCTGCAACAGCCTTGGCAAAGCAATGTGTTTGGAGCAGGATTGTTCCTTTGGACTGGAACCCTGCTGGGGTGAGCGCCCTGCTCACCCATCCTTGATAAGAGTTCACAGCTATTGGTTTGAGGCCAAGAGAAAGGCTATAAAAACAGGCTGAAAGAAAATCAGATTCCTTCCCCTACCACAGAGTTCATACCCAGAGACTTCACTGACCAGGTTAAATTCTAATATTGCCTGACAATTCACAATCCTGCCAGTGGTTTCTCCCATCAGCAGCAGCCATTATAACTCTGGGTCATCTTGCCAATTTCTTGAAAATCACTCTTCTTATCCCTCAGGGAAAAACTATCCACCAGTTGTGTTTGCAGGTTTCTCATGCCCCTCACAGTCTCTGTGATGATGACCAAGACTTTGGCTTCTTGCAAGGCCAATCTCAAACTCATGGATTGCACAGCAACAGAATGACCCAGTCTAGGACTAGGAGATCAAGGAAGACACATTGGCTGAGCTGCAGGGACTGGCAGTGTGGAAGTCAGCTCAAGACAGATGATGTCACAAATTTTTTACAGGATTTGCCAGTATATGAAAAGAAGCCATCACAGAATGGCTGGGCTTTGAAGGTACCATGGAGGTTTCCTCGCCCAATGGGCCCTCCCCAAACAGAGCCACCTAGAGCCAGGTGCCAAGGACCATGTCCAGAGAGCTTTGAGTTTTCCCAAGGAGATAAATTCCACGACCTCTCTGGGCACCCTGGGCACTCTCACAGTAAGAAAGTGTCAATGATGTTCAGGCAGGGCCCCCTGTGTTGCAGTTTGTGCAGTGTATAAGGGAAACACTGGAGGGAATAGGAGCTGTCACTATTTCCTTTGGGAGCAGAATTTCCTCCCAGGTGTTCAGAAGCAGAACTGAGAGTTGACGGCATTGCAGGAGGACCCCCATGGCCAGCTGCTCTCAGGTAACCAGTGCTACAGCGTTTCCTTTGTTGAGCTTCCAGATATGAATGGCATTGCTAAACTTCAGGATTCCAAATGGGATTTTCTTTGGCTAAAGACACTAAATCTACAGGAAAGCAATGTCAGAAAGGACTCACCTCTTCAGGGTTCTTGCGGCGCGTACTATAGAATGTTTCCAGCATGGGATTGGGCTGAGCTTTTGGTCTCTGCTTGTCTCTCACACCGAGTTTGGCACTGAGAGGCAGGGCTATGGCTCTGCAAAACAAAACATAAAGGGTCAGCCAAAAATAGAACAAGGATTTCTGAATTTGAAGCACTGTCAGAACGTGATGCAGTATCTAACAGTTGCTTCCCACATGTGAATCTAAACCTGAGTACCATGTTGAGCAGGTAAAATCACAAACTTACAGTAGAAACTGCCGGACTTGTACCCTACTGCTCTGAGCTCTGTGCTGCGATATTCAAAATTACCTCCTCTTTTGTCAGCTTCTGAATCACCAATCACATGTCTCTGGCTTGTTTACAGCTGATGGGGAGTACCACACTTGTGATAAGGCCTAAATGTTCTCTGCTTGATCTAGAACATGGAACATACATGGCATCCACCTGAACTAAGGCCTTGGCTCAGGATGAAGAGGCAGGCTCTGCCAGAGATGTAGTATTAATGCAGAAGAAATGTCCTGCTGAAACAGGAAGCCACTTGGTCTTTCCTGGAGTAACTTACCTCCATGTTTCCTACTATAAATCAAACACAGTTGCAAAATAAGGACATGACAACTAGAAACCTTGTCACAAGGAATGGATGTTTGCACTAGCTGTGCATCTTCAGTTTTTCAGAGTGAAATAAAGCCAAAAAAAAAAAAAAGTCTGCATAAATAGAAAAAAGTTATCAAAGGAAAACTGTTTAGAGAATTCCTATGCTCAATAATTCAACTCCTCCACTACTAACACTCTTCTCTACCTCAGCAGCAGGAAACATCCTCATAAAAGGTGTGAAGTGAGATCCTGCATAAATATGGCACAAACTGGAAACCTGTCAAACAATATTAAAAAAAAAAGACCCAAATCATCTGAATTTTATTTGAATTTCTCGAGAAGTTGTTGTTCTTATTAATTGCTCCCTTTTACACACTGGCACTGGGGAAGTGTCTCTGTGCTAGTGCAAACTGGTGCTGAAGATGGTTTGAGCTGACAGCACCACACAGAGGCAGCGAGTGCCCAGCCCCACACCTGCTCTGCCTGGTCACTCCTAATGTCCAGGCAAGTCCTCTGATCACTTCTTCCTAATGACCTGAACAGAGAATAAGATTTTTTTTTTCACTTTGCTTAAAAAAGCTGCAAAAGCTATTTTACTATGTAGGTGTTTAAAGGTGTTCTACTTCAAAACAGTACGGGATATGTTTAGGGCTGTGATTATCTGGTGTGGTTACCTGTGGTCTCTGCTAGTCATAGAGCTTATACTCCAAATGCACATCTTCAGGGACTATTTCGGGTCCAGTATCCTTCAGAAGGGTCTTTTAGAAGTTTTCTTTTCAAGAACTCATTTCTTAATTTAATTAACAAGTATTAAAAGCAATTTTATGAAAAGACCCTCCACCTAAGGAATGCTGTAACTTCTGTTAAACCACAGAATGGGTACACATTTTGCTCATTCATAACAGCTCATTCCCACTTTCCTTTTGCATGGTCAACCCACCTGCCTCAATTGTTCTTTATCATCATCTCTGGAAAATTCCTTTGGCATCACTGGCTATAGGAACATTCAAAGATGTACCAAAAAAAAAAAAAAAATTACATTTCTACCACAAGAGAAGGGCCAGGGCTAAGTTGTTTGCTGGAAACAAGATGCATAGTGATCACAAAAACATGGGTAAGCATTGACTAGGTTCAGTGAAATTAAGCAGCACTCTGGCACTCACTGCTGCTGGATGGCAAAGGAATATAGCCGTCACTGGGATTCTGGGTTTTGGCTCTGACTGCTCTCAAGAAATGTTTTAATTGCATCTAATGATTTTTTTAATATTAAGGGATTGGTTTAATAAGAGCGATACTTGACCAGCAGGTCCTGTGCTAAGAACAATAACACAGTATTTCAATAATATCCACAGCTCCACTGAAGTCGGGAAAACATCTACCTTAAACTCTGCACTAGATCTTGGTTCTTATATTAAACAGTTCCTTGAAGTTGGCCTGATCTTTCTCTTTCAGAGATCAGGCATCAATACAAGCATCTCTGAAAAGGAAGATGTAATCAATTCTATTGTTGAAAACAACCTTATTGCCACTTCTTATCAGGCCACATTGGGAATGGAAAGGCATGAAATTTTCTAGACACATTAAAGCAAAGAGAATGTTTCTGTCAGGTGTCAATGCAGTTTTATTTTACTGGAAAATTACTTAAAGTGTCCTGAAAAATTTCTTAATTTTGTTTATTCCCTAACTTCTCTTTATTTCCTGCTGATTCCTTATGGTCATGGCATAAAATCTCACAATAACAGAAAAAAGCCAGTTGCAGTGGATGAAGACAGGGTGTAACCAGTTACAATTACTTTGTTGTTGAGGTTTTGAGTTTACCCATAATTTATGGGACCAATCCTACTTTTATGAACATCATTGGGAAATCAAGGCCTGAAAGTCTTCCTAAGCAACATTTGCATGTGTTGGCTATATGCTCTGACTCAGTTCTCTGTTAAGTCCTGTTCCAAGCCCAACCCTAAGAGGATGATGCTTGTACTGATTTCAACATCACAGATATGGTGGCAGGGACAGTCTCATCATGGCACATTATCAGCTCTCTGCAGGACAAAAGGGTAAATCTGAGAACTGAACTGTGCCCCTCTCTGAGTGAGACACACTCAGGGAGATGATTCTCATCACCAGCCTACTTCTCCATCAATGAGCGTCTCTCACTCCATGGTTTACATGGCAGAGGTCTCACCAAGGCACTTGATTCAGTAATCACACAACAAACTGTCTTGTGCAAAACCTGCTGAAGTTGAAACTAAATGGATTTATCATGAAGGGGCTTAAGCTGCTACTCCCCCACCTTTCAAAAGTGAACAACACTCCTTTTGCAGAGGCTTTCAGAGTTAGTGTGAGATACAAGAAATAATTTAACTTTGGGGGTGTACTTTTTTTTATTATTATGTATAAGGGTGCCATTTGTAAATACCTTCAAATACTAAGAAATGCAGAACCAGTGACAGCAGCAATCTGAACTTCTATTCTTTGAACTGCACAGTCTCTTTTACCGTCCTGCTTTCCTTTGGCAGAGGGCTGTGGCTGTGCTCCTGGAGTAGTCTCCGCCCCTTCCTGCTTGTAGGAGAATGTTTCCCACCGGTTAAACTGACTGCTCCAGTTGATAGAAGCTCTCGAGTCACTACAGTGGTGCTGTCAGGTCTGTTTTCAATTAAATGCTGCAATGTGTCCTTCATCTTTGCACCAAGCCCTGCCTGTAAGACCCCAGCAGGAAACTTTCCAGATCCTTCCTGACTACTGATGAACAACAAAAGTCTTTGTGCAAAATAAACTTTAGAAAGGTACATTTCTAAATAAAATACTCAGAATTGGCGTCCTTTCTTTCTTCTGGTTTTGAGTTCAAGTATCTGTTCCTGGCAGATCAAGAGTGTCCATTTCTTTAAATGTACAACATATGGCTCACATACTGTCACTACTTTCCTACAAATAGACCTAATATTTCTGATTGTAATCCTCTTCCAGTGAAATCTGGGAGCTATGTGGATTCAAATTCACTAACAATTCCTTTCAATTGCCCAACAGCCAAAATTCCCTGGACAAGTCCAAAATCAGAAATCAAAAATGGTAGTAAAGTCTGGTTTTCAGTGGCTTTACAATCCCTCAAAGCACTTTAGTTGCCACAGTTTACTAACCATGCAGGCAAGAAACACTTTGCAATATTCCTTCAGAATCATAGCACTCCAAGAACTTGATTTTTACAGAAATGGTCTTAAACATTACATAACAAGAAGAGAAGCCAACATCCTTGCAGGAGTATGTCCAGGGAAAAGTTCTGCTAAGCTATACAGGTGCTTAAAATCAAGCTCCAAGTTATGGGTGCAGGACATATCTCCTACTCACAAGTGTAACCTGGAAACATTAAAGGAACAGAGGAGGTTCCCAAATTCTAGATTCTCTCTTTTCTCAGGACATCATTAACTGCTTCCCCCAGTTCCTGCCTCAGTACTGTGGCAAAGCCCAGCGTTGCAGCAGTAATGGGCTTTCTACTCTCCAGCACTGAATCCACTTTTTCCCACCTTCCTCAGCACAAATCAGGTCACAGGGGAGTTGCTTCACGACCTGTGAACTGTTTCTTCTCCCCAAGGGCTGCACCCACAACCTCCTCAGCTCTCTCAGGCCACACCCAGACAACGCAAGTCCTCTTCCCACAGCCACCACCTCATCCCTAGCATAGCTGGCTCTTAGAAGGATGTTGTTGTCTCAGTTTTCTTCAGTTTATCCAGCCAGTGCAAAGGAGAGGAAAACCCATTCTTGAAGAAGCAGGTTCTTTCACAAGTTTAATGCCCAAAAAAGGATGAAACAATTTGTCCCAGCACAGTGGCTGATGCAGCCATTGCAGAAAATCCTCCAGACTTCCCCTGCCTCTTATTAACTATCTGGAGTTCTGACAGTTACATCACATGAACACATTATAACATGTCTGAAATCTCAAAGTAGGCAGCACCAGGAACTACCTAGAGAGAGAACCACTTGGCATCCAATGCACAGTTGCAAGTAATAGCGGTGGTGGCTGAGGGTAGAATAAATTGCCAGAGGCCAAGCTACAGCCACCCAAACTTGTCTACTAGTTACAGCCACTTATTTTGATCTGCAGACCAGGTATAACAAAGATACATAGTCAGGGTTATCTACACAGAAAATGAGAAATAAGACACACATTTCCTTCTGCAATTCTCAAACTTGGTGTAAATTATTTTAAATGGCTAGTTCCACCGTACAGATAAGGCAATGGAGAAACTGAGGGCTAGATTCACACCTCACCTTCCCTTCTTCAGGGAAGCTTTCTTCTCCAGGATGAACTGGATGTGAAACAGTAATGATTCAGAATGAGAAAAAGTCATGCTGAAATAAATGACTGCAGAGTTAGGACAAACAAGAATAAAGCTCCCAATACTGGCTTGTAATTTGCATAGGTAAAACAGTGCTATGATTATAGGTTTCCTGGACCTGTAAAATGGGCTTGTGATGTTATCTTTTTCAAGGGTGTGACATGCAGCTTTTATTTAATGAAGTTTGTGAATCAAAACAGCTTTAAAATTAATGAGTAGGACCAGGCCTGTGGAAACACTCCCAAGCTGAGGCAGCGCTTGGGTGGGGAAGAAATAATCTTTTTACTTGGCCATCGGCATCTAAAAGCAGATGAAAAAGATATTTAGATTGACTGGGAGTGGTGTGTCAGGAGGAATGCTAATAAAGGGACAGAGTCACAGAAGCACATAATCAATGCAGAAAGGGGCTTCTGGAGCTCACCCAGCCCAACTCTGCTGCTCGAGCAGGGCGAGCTCCAGCAGGCTGGGTGCGCTATGTCCAGCTGGGTGTCATGTATCTCTGCAGATGCAGACTCCTCCCCTTTCTGGAGAAACTGTTCCAACGTTTGACCACCCTCACAGTAAAGAAGGTTTTTGTATGTACTGATGGACCATCATGCATTTTTGTTTGTGCCCACTGCCTTGTGTCCTGTCATGAGCCACCACAGGGAGTCTTCTTCCTGGCCGTGTCTTGCACTGGGGAGCCATAAATGGCCAAGTGCCAGTCAGTGTGGGACATGGGCCCAATTTCCAGCTCCACACCAGAAGTGCATCTGTGTCACTGACCAGCAGGGCCTACCTGAAGGAGTATGGAGTCAAGCCAGGTCTTGTGCATCAGCAGGGAAGAAATGTAAGTCACTCATGTTTTAATGGCTACCTAGATCACCTTGGTTTCCACACAAGTAGAGGTAACCAAGATGCCTGTGTCGCCAAGAAACTGCAGGATAAAAACCATGGAATTTATGGAATGCACACTAAAGATATTGCTTACAAAGAAGAGATTTTAATTCCAATTTTGTATCATCCTAAAATGATTATTCCAGTAATTATTCATACATTTGGTTTTTAATAAAATACCCCAACTTACAGCCAGTATTTTTACATAAAAACATTCTTAGAGGAGAGCTCTGAATCATTTCAACTTCTATAGGCTTTTCCAAGCTACCTCTGTGTCACACAGAATCTGCAGAAGAAACATCTTTCTAGTCTACCAGGAAAGTCCATTTCCATTTTGTTGTGCAGCCACTTTTCAAAAAAGAATGATAAAACGTTTTTTAAATTGTCATTTCCCCTCTCTTTCTAAACTTAAAACCATTGAAGATTTCAAAAGATTACCTCTTCAGAGAGCTACTAAGAATACTGAGTTTTGAATATACTGAAAAACACTTCAAAGTGTATTCAAAATCATGAAAGGGAACTTGCTCTGCAGTGTTGACAATGGTTAATGCTGTAGTAAATCCCAGTTTTCCACCAGCAAATCATGTTATGTCACTGACCACATTAACTACTGACCAAACCGCATAAAGCAATGGCACCAGTTCAGGATTTTAATTAAACTCAGAGTCAATGATACCTGCAGTATTTCTTAATATACCTTTGTCATAATCCCCAAATTTTCTGTCCTGAAGCATAATGTGTAAAACACTCAAATGGTTCTGGCCAGGAAGACCCTTGAGTCAGAGTAACTTCTTGTGTCAGCACTGGAGGATGGTGTCACAGAGGTTGCAAAAAGCAGCCCCAAAAGCAGATCTGGTAGCAGAATGAGAGCAGCAGAAATCCTGTCAGCCCAGCACTGAAGGGTCTCTAGCAACTTCAGAGCAAAGTCAGAGGAAGCAGCTACAAATGTCTCTCCACGGCAGTGGAGGGCAGTGGCACTGCCGAGCCCCTGTGGTGGTCAGTGCCACACATACCACTTGTGCTGGGCAGGGCTGATGCTGAGGGCATAGGGCTCAGCCCAAGCTGATGCATCTTATTCAGGCTTGTCTATCAGGTGCAATACTCCAGATCCCCATCACCCAAGATAAGGAAGACTTAACTGTATGACAGATTGACTGCATGACATGATTTCTGCCACATTCGAACTAGAAACAGCAAGCAATATGCAACACACGCAAACCAGCAAAACACTCACATAAACCACATCTAGACTGACCTGTTTTATGTGTAGGAAGCCACAATGCTTGCAATTAGACCTTAAGGGTAGGGTTTGTGCTCTACATTAAACACAGTTCTTTAGCCAGTACACAGGGCTGAAAGGAAGGAGCTGAAAAATGTATCTATCTCAGCAGACTTTGTGACATGGAGTCTCTGTGGACCTCTTCAGTCATGCATTGGCATACAAAATAAAGCCAGCTTTTGGACCCAAACTGCTCCCACTGTACCTAAGAAACCCCAAACAGTATTAAATAACTTACCTTTCAAAGGCACATCGAATGACTACCAAGATTAAAGCAAAAGGAATACTGAGCAGGAGATCACGAGGTTGAGGGTAATGAGTGTCTTCAGATTCCTGCATGTCCTCCCAGGTGATTCCTGGGGGCAGCCAGAACTCATGCTGCCACAGCCACTCATACAGAGAGCGAGCCATCCTGGAAAGAGGAGAGACCAGAATAAAGTGAGCTCTGCACGCAAGAAAACCTGTCAGCACAAGCCAGAGAAGCCAAGGAAGGATTACACCCTTGCTGAGGTTGCATCTGGCTGTCAAAGCAGAACAGCTGTGGGATGCAGCACTGCCCAAGGAACTGATAACCTGCTCAGAGATTCTTATCGTGTGCTTGGTGAATGCTGACTCCAGGCATCAAACCAAAACTGGGGTAAATGGAGAAAAGTGCCTGAGAATTAAACAGAATATTAGTGCCCAATGTCTCAGGTTCACAGATTTTTCTCTACAGTGGGGATACGGCAAGTCTGCTCTACTTTTTTATGTCTATATCCTTATTTTTCAGTTTTTGATTTTTTGTATTTATTTGTTTCTATTTACACATTGTAACTCCATTATCTGTGTGTGTATGTGTATGCATTATACTTATTATTCTGAGACTTCACCTTACAAAAGAAAAACAGTATCAGCCTTTTGCTTTGAATTATTAAGGAAGGTACTTCCAGGTAAGAATTTTTGTGCTAGGTGGATTTTGTGCTGAATTCTTAATGTAATTGTAAAGACCATGGTTGAATGTGGAATCCACATACATGATCAGTGAATTTAGCAGCAAAAAGGACAGCAGAATGTCAATATGAAGCATTCAACGCACAAATACCATTTCTAGGTAACTCTACCTCATACACAAATATGAGCTGCACCACCCTCCAATACAGGTTGCTCATTCTTAGCTGGTAACAACCAACATCCCAAATGCAAGCTCTGAAGTCAAACAGACTCTGTGCAGGCAGAGAAGAAGGAAATGGGAATGAAATGCCCATTGAGATAATCAGAACTGTGCACAGCAAATGCCACTTTAGGAAACCAAGGGAAAAAGCTTAAAGCAATTTAACTGTCTGGCCCAAGTATTATAAAGCCTCTCTTCAAGCATGTAGTGGGTTGAGCATTTTGGTCTAACAACAGTGCACTCACTAAACTTATTTACTCATTTTTTGCTGTGAGATAAGGATTAGGAGAAATGCAAAGCAGGCTCAAAACTAAAGGTATAAAGACAGTTTTATTAACAGAACTAAAAGGAAAATAATTAGAACCAGAATCAACCTCCAGACACTTCTCCTCCCCACACTTAATTTTCTCTTGCCCGCCAACAATGTAAAGATACAAAACCTAGAGACTTTCAGTCCGTTTACCACTTCTAAAATAGTTTTTCTTCAGTTTAGTTAGGGAGAGGAGTCTCTCCTGCCATGTCATGGAGATCTTTCCACAAGAGAACAGTTCTCTCATGGCTCCAGTATTACAGTGAATCAGCCGCCCAAAAAAGGAAATCTGTTTGCAGTGTGAAAGTCCCTTCCCTCGACACACAGCTCTTCTCATAACTGCTTTTGAGGGCTCATCTCTGTTTCACGGGGTACTATTTTAAGGATGAGCTGTTCTGGTAGAAAAGCAAAGGGTCTTCTCTTCTCTGTCTCTAGAGGAAAGGTTTCTCCTATCCCTGGAGTAAGGGTTCTCCTATCTCTGGGAGCAAAAAATTCTCTTTTTCATCCCTGGGGCAAGGGTTCTTATCTCTCTCATCTCTCTAGCATGGTTCCTCATCACTCTCTGTTCAAGTTTCTCATTAGACCACAGCTACTTCAACATCTGCTTGCTTCAGCATGCG
>VZTR01021943.1:27894-42572 GCA_013400775.1 Chaetops frenatus | reverse complement strand
CCAGCAGCAGCTCCGAAACGTTCTCCCTGGCAGCCCAGAGCGAGACTGCCAGCCCCTCCTCCAGCCAAGCCTTTTGCCAGCCCAAACCCCAAGGTATCCCCGACCCCGCTGAGAGAAAAACTCTCCGAACTGGAGAATCCCCTCTTTCCTCAGCTCAATCACTTCTTTTGTTCTTCTTAAGTACCCAGCCATTATGGTCCCTTAGCAACTGATGGGCAAAAAAATCCAAAGGTGAAAAGAAACAAAAGGGAAGAACACCCAAACCCCAACAGCTCATTCTACAATTTTGGAGTCTGAGGGATATTTTCTGAATCACAACCATGGAGTCATAGAATGGGTTGGGTTAGATAAGACCTTGAATCTCGTTCCAACCCCTACCACGGGCAGGGACACCTTCCAGGCACTGGAAGGAATTGTAACATCTTCTCTTGATTTGAACTTTACTATTCACCTCAATGTATCTTTTGATCTGACTACCACAGGGAAGAACAGGATGCTATTTCTTCCAACTTGATTAATTTCTCCTCGCATATGCACAGCCAAAGTGGTTTGAAAACAAAGCTGATTAAAAATGTATGTGTAGTTGATAGCAAGTTGATGTAAACTTTCTAATCCCTTATAGAAAAATATCTATCATATATAGAAAGCAAGAAAACATTTCCTTTTTTTCCCAAAGAAAAAGCAAAACTATCTTATGAAAAACACATTCTTCTCCTCCACTGTCCACTGCCTGATTTCAGCTTTTCATAGGAAAATCCACAGCATAAAAATGCCTCCTAAAAATCAAGAGCCTATCATACTGAAGAACTGCAACCAAATGAAGTGGAAGTACGGCTTCACTAGCACTAAAAAGAATATCCAGGTCTCTTACCAGAGTTCAGTTTGACAATAATCAACAGTATTTTCTTTCTGGTGTAGCTTCTGGGGCTCCAGAAACTGTGGTTTTCATCTCTCTACCATTCTCTATCCCTTCTTCTAGCTCTCCTTCCAGACAATGCCTGGATGAAAATCACTGGCACACATAATGGAGATAAACAGGATTTATAGACTCTTCAAATCCTGTTTTAAGAGCCTGACAAGCAAGATGCAACAGTTTTTTAATTGCCTGCCAAATCTCAAGTCTCTACAGCTCTCTGGGGCCTAGAGTATAACCTACCTGTCCCCACCAAGGCTGTTTGGAGGCAGGAACATTTACTCCCAACCACCTGTTCCTCTGCAAGGTCTGTAGGATCCTTTAGCACCAGTTCCTTTCCTTTGACTTTGGTGCTCCAGCAAAAACACTTGAAGCCAGCACCATGGAGGTTGGTGATGGCCCCCTGGTGACAGAGCTAGCTGAAGCCCAGAGATATACCTGACAGAAAAAAACTTTTCAGACTACTCAGTAAACATGCTGCTCACCAGTACAGCTCCATTTGGGTGACACAGCCTTGTGCCCATGGGAAAGGGTGGCTGTGCCAAACCCCCAAACCTTAGTGAACCATTTTTTCAGTATGTCCCCAAACATCCTATAGACTCTGTGAACCCAGGTTTCTCTGTAAAAGTCTACATTTTTAGACCAGAATGTGTCTGTGTAGAAGCAAACTGTATATGGGCTTAGCCTACGATGAATTCAACATCCTGTCACGAGGAAGCATGGTGAAACCACACCAAAACAGCTTGTGCACTTCAGACTACCATACTGGATACCAGCTTGGAAGAGCCAGATAACCTAAGTGAGGTGCCTGAATTGCAAAGAACTTTACAGGCATTGAACATACCAACCTCAAAATGCTGGTAAACTTTCTCAGCTGTTAAAAATCTTGGCTCTAGTCAGGAAAAGCATTAGGAAAACCTAGGACAACTCTAGGGAGAAATTACACTTCCTCCCTGGTTCAGCTCTTCAAAAAACAACTCTTCAGAGGGTTTTCCCACTGTGCAGACAGAAGGCATGCTCGGGAAAGCTGCCATCACAGCCAGCTTTGCAGCTACACAATCCCACATTCTCCCTCCAGAACTGTATATAACTGGCAACAACACAAAACCACACTTGGTAGAGAACAGCAGCTGAACTCCACAGGGGACTCTCTGTGGGAAAATACAAAACAGATGTCCAATTTGCTAGGGGGAGTATATAGATTCAAAGTGCTAAGGAAGCAAGCAGCCATTACCTAATCTACTCTCACATGCAAAACATAGTCAGGATCACCCTCATGGAATATTTCTTCATCCTTGCAGCTGTCTTTACACATTGCAAAAATACAGAACAGAGTACAACATGAAGCAACACATATATCTTTTACAATTTATAGGTCAAGTTCTCAAGTCAAGGCTGCTGGAAAGCTGAAGACAACACTGTGTCTACAAGGCCCTTTGAGCACCCATAGAAAAGTGTAAGCAGGCCCATTTCTTTCTCAGAAGTTTTTACACCTCACACAGCATCTATCTTGCACTGTAGCTTTGTAACATGCAGAACCAAGCTCTTCAGCTCTGAATACAGGTCTAACAGAGAAGACAACCCCTCAAACAGAGTTCAGCAAGAACAGAGATAAAAAATAACACAGGGAAACACTGGACAGATCAACATAAGGGCTTCACAAACAGCCAACAAAATAATAAACACTGAAAGAACAGCTTTAAGTTGGTTGTAGAAGGTACATGTAAGGATGAAATCAAAACCAGAGAAGTATCACAGATATGTCATGGGGACAAGAAGGACAAGGCTTTGGTGCTTCCTGAGCCCCTAGTGCACCAAGAGGAGACAGATAAAGTGGAATCCACTGAGCTCCTTTGAGGTGACACAGCCAGAAGGTCTTGAAGCCCAGTAGCCCCATCCACTGTATTTACTTTGTTGAATCTTGCCTTTCCTGGTGTTGCTTGGTTTTTTTTGTTTTTATGAACATGATGGTTTTATCTGAATTCTCAGCATTACAAAGGTCTCTGCTGTTGGGCTTGCTGAGCTGCTCCAAGGAAAGCAAGAATTGCTGCATTCGCAGTGCCTGCAGCAAAGCAGCACTGCAGGGCTCCACACCCTGAGCCACAGAACACCACTGTACTTAACCCCTCAGGGCCAGGTTTATACTTGGTTCCACTTTCAAAGCAGAACTGTTTGAGAAGAAGCAGGGCATCCAGCTAAAGAGGCTACTCCCTGTCTCACAGGTTATATGGCTAAGCAGGTTTACCCAGACAATCCTAACTGTTGCTTAAATCTTCAAAAAGTTACTCTGTGCTTCACTTATAGACTCCATTCCCAAGCTACATATTAGTATATAGCTACACAAATATTAATGTAAATTTACATGTGTGAATATAGCAGATAAGGGTGGAGAAACAGAGAGAAACAGTTTACACATTTTGGAAAGAACTGGCTACAAAGGCCTTCGAGTGCTCAATTCCAGCAGACATGGTCCATTGTCTGCAGGTGGATTATACAGGCTTGTGGGTGAAACATGCCACAGGTACAAACATCCTGGCAGTGGCTCTGGGCCAAGCCCTTTGGGTCAGTCAAGTCTTACTAGCTTAAGTGCAGCATCATGTTAATGACCTGGCTACCAGAGCAGCGCAGGGATTCCTGCAGCAGCCTTCCTGGAACAGCCAGTTTTCCCAGGATGCAATTAACCCCAGCAGCACAATACTGCCACAGGGGAAATTACTAGTTAATGGGGAAGCACACAAGGATGCAGTTACACTGCTTCTCGAGTCAAGTTGCTTTATTTTACCATGGAGTTAAAGCTAAATAAAACCAAAAAAGCCTCTTCAGTCTTGATATGCTGGAGACCAAGACGGAGAGGCTTGTCCCACCTTTCTGAGAAACTGGGGTCAAGAAACAAAATCCTCCATATAGTAATAAAGGTTCCTGTTATTCCAAACTGGAAGAGCCATGGTGTTCCTGCCCTACTTTGGTTCATACTGCCTAAATCTGAGTTTCCATTGCCTATTATGCATTTGAACCTTTAGCTTATTTTGCTAAGAAATCAATTAGTCAAGAACTCCATGGGTAAATTCTCTCCTGATAGCTTTTCTAGGTAGTTTCTTGTTTGATACTTCCCATAATCGTAATGTCTTCAACTAAAACTACTTGTTAGAGCTACCCAAGAGAAGTTACTAGTTCAGATATGAAATTTAATGTGTCTCTTTTAGGCAGAAATAAGTAATTTTAATAAATAAAGCTCTAATAACATGGCACAGGCTATCTTTTGAACACCCGTATTATATTTAATATCTTAAACTCCATCTCCAAGGTTGGGTTTTTTTAAACATTCACACGAATTGTCACAATACTGGTATTACAAGATTATAGTTCTAGGGCAATTTTTCCTTTTTTTTTTTTTTTTTGGTAAAATCTTTCATACATTTCTTCTAATATATATCAAGATTAATCACTAAAGATTTGGTAAAATTTATGGATAAAAAATCTTTTCTCCAAAATGCCTAATTACATGTAGCATTATTTCACCATCCTGACATGGAGATTAGTTAGTTAGAGTCTCCTGCCTGAAGGGAATACATTAAGCTTTTCAAATCTCACTTCAGCTTTGATATGTTCATTTCCATTTCCTCATTTCTGTTAGCCATCCTGGAGTCATTCCTGCTTTCAGACATTATCTTACTCATAACAACATTTCCCTTGATTGAGATCCTTTTAAAAATTATGTTTCTCTTGGTTCTTCAACATTTTAAGGCTTTTCTTACAATGCAAATTAAATCATGGATGAACAGTGTCCACGGGACTCAGCTGAAATTTATCAATTAAGAAAAATGCTTAAGAAGGTCCTCCCATGGTAATGAAAAAATATTTAAACCTTTCCATATAGTTCCAGTCCATGAATTACCTATTGACCTTAGCTCTCCCAGCATGTTTCCTCACCCTGTCAAAGAAACATTCCTACAAAACCTGCCATCCTCTACGCCTCCATTTCTTTGAACTTCTTTTGCAGGTTTTTACAAGCTTGCTTGCTCTGGCCGTAACTAATGCAGACTCTCCAATCACATATACAGGTTTTGGTATTAATCTCACCTGCAGCTAATTCTGCTTTATTTCTCTAGTTCCCCAGCCTTCTCATCTCTTTCTCTTGTGACTCTACATGCCCTTTCCCATAAAACTACAGTTTCTGGCAGAACCTCCATTTGTTTTTGCATGAAATAAGATCTTTCAACTCTGACAAGTAGCAAGAAAAATGAAACCACAATCTCCTTACCTTTATAATCACCAACACTATGTTCTCCAGGTTCACCCCGACTCTGCTCTCTGTATTCTCTTCTTTGGAAGATAATTCAAAATTTGAAATTATTTGTGCAGCCTTGTTTCTCCACCAATGTCCAGTTACTCTCAACTTCCTAGCTTTCAGGTGTTCTCCTCACTTAGATCTACCAGCTGACATTTCCTACCAAATTATTTCATGTCTGCTGTTTACATGAGTATAAATTAATTTTGCAAGTCATGTGCTGCTCTGTTCAAAGGCAAAAATTTTCATGTACACCATCTTCTGGGAGAGCTCTGTTCCAGAAAAACCATAAAATGCCCAAACAAACATTTGAAACTGCAAATAAAAGCTCCACAATAGACAAACTTGCTTCCCTAGATCTGCAGAGAATATCTTCCTCACCCAGCATAAATTACATACTAACTGCCATACCTTGTGCTCCACTTGCTGGGCTTCCTTGCTGGGCTGCTCTGCCTGTGAGTGCCTGGCTCCCGAGTAGACTGCCAGGTATACCTGACAGCATGGGCTTCAGCTGATGTCACTCACCACATCAGAATGCAAATCAGACAGCTCTTCTCATTCAGTCATCCCTCACTGAGGGGCATGACTACAACTTCCTGGTTTTGCCCAGTGAAAAACAAGGACAGAAAAGGCCCTAAATACCACTGGCTTCACCACGTCTTTGGTCAGAAGGTACTCAGAGCACTGTGCCCAAATTTTTCTTAGCCCCCCTCTTGCTATCAATGTGCTTACAGAGGATGTTCTGGGTGCTCTTTACATCCCCCATTCCAGCTGAGCTTTAGTTTTCCTATCTGCATCCTTCCATGCCCAGGCAATACTTCTATACTCCTCTTGGCCATTCATACTGCTCCCACCTTCCTGAGGCTTCCTTCTTGTGTTTAAGCTAAAACAACAGTTACATGTTCATGCTTGTTTGCCTCCTACCATTTTTGTTTGTCTTCTTGCGTGTTGCGATGGACTACACGTGCTTGGCTGTCCTGGAAGATCAGCAGGTTTACCTGCCAGGAGAGTCTCCCATGAAATCCTGCCAAGCAGATCCCTGAAGAAGTGCAAATCTCCTCTTCTGAAACTTAAGAAAAACCCAAGATGGTACATTCAAATTTTGAAATACCACAGCTGTTTCTGCCATATTTTTCCTCCAAGAACCAGGAGATACTTCCCTACTAATGCTACAAAAACCTGGGCTGAACTGCAGCACTCATCAAACTAGTCTGAAAAACAAAGTGCTGTATTAAATTATCAGGGTAAAAGCAACAGAGATAAAAGATGAAGACCTTTGCTGTCTGGCTGGTACCTACTCCATGGCTGAATTATTGAATGAAGTGAGAGTCCTGTGTTACTTCCAGGGCAGAGTGAGGTAACAACCTTGTTGTCCTGACACTTGGGAACAACGTTCTGCTACTGAACACTAACCATACAAAAAAAGCAAAAATAGAGCAAAAAAACACTGGAGAGTGCATGCTGATTATGTGGGTAAGGCCACATCACTGTGCAGAAAGCTACAGACCATACTATGGCTTAGTAAGAACATCAGACACCACTGGCATCCAAGTAAAGTCAAAGCACCACCTACAACATCTTCACAAAACAGACACATAGTCCCAGACCTGTCTGTGTTTCTCAAGAGTGCAAATGTAAAATATAAGAAGGAGGCACCTATAAATCCCAAATAAGCTACTTACCAATTTCTTTGCATTTTTTCCTTCATTCTTTCTTCTGACATCTACTATTTCCTCTAGTCTCACTGTAGAAACAGCTGTCACTGTGTGACATCACTTGATAGAACTGAGGAAGAAAATCAAGTCATTGGCCTCAGGCCACAGTGAGCTAAGAAGCTAGGTTGGAAGAGCCTGGGCAGCAATAACTTTGTGAGAAACTCTTCCAAAGGCAAGTTCTGCCCTTACAACCCAGTTTCTGTGCATGGATGTTTGGATGCTGGAGGAGCAAAATATACTTGCCCAGATCATTCATGTCAATACATACCCCTGACATTTTTTCTACTGCCAACTGAAATCCCTCAACTGATTATCACTAACCCTGTTATTCAACAAACACATGTCAGGCCTCAAAAAGCTTAATTCTAACTTAAAAACAAGGAATAATAAAAAGCAAGTAGTAAGTTCAAGCTTCTAAGCCATATTTGAGTCACATTAAAATAGCAACCCAGCTCTCAATAAAGCCTCCTCTTTATGAGCTTACTGTGGGACAGTGCAATGCTCCAGCCCTTTTGAAGCATAAACATTCCTAAACACTCACAACGTTACTGCTGTGGTCTGATAGCCCTTTCCTAACCTATCCTCTGAGAATCACTCTTGGTAAGACCTTCCAGGACAGCTCCTCCCCTTCTGACCTTCTGCCTTCAGCCATACACTAGGTTCTGCAGTTTGTAGCAGCAGCCCTCAGAAGCTCTTCATCCTTAGTTTCATTTACAATTTCTACTTCCCTGCAGTCCAAAGTGTCACCATTGCTCCTAGTTCATACAGTCAAGCCCTACAGTGAATCAAGCACTCATCCCTCTTTCTCTCCCAACCAGTCCATTTCCCCAAAGACAAGTTTTCTAATTCATCACACCAGCACCTCTGAGCATCCACCTCAGCAAAGTACTGAACTCCTGAACAGCTGATCTTGGGTCAAAATGAGAGAAGCTCCTGTGTTAAATAACAAGGTCTAAGGGACAGATGTGTGTGACTTCTGCCACAGACCTCGCAAAGATGAAACAGCAAAGTGGAATTGGATCATCTTGAATGCCAATGTAGGTTAGAAAAGTGCTTACCTATCACTTGGGATTAATCTGTTGCATGAAGTTGAGGGAAGTGTTCTGTATTACAATGAAGTACACCTACACATGCACTGAATGACTTTTCATACAACCCTTGCTCTCCTCCCTCATGCAGGAAACACACAGGCTTTAATTACTTTCTATGAGTTGGCTTTAAATTTCAGTATCAACAGTTCCATCAGTTTCTCAGGTATTTGTTCCTGCAACCTCCCTATTCCAAAGCTTAGGAAAAAAAATTAATTATGCTAAAATTAAGATTCTTTTAAATTATACTCCTACCTGTAAAACTAGTACATGCTTTCATTATTTCATTTCAAAACACAAAACTTAAAACCTTATCTGAAAACATCTACATTCCCAACATTACTGCAAAAGCAAAATATGTTGAAAACATTGAGAGCAACTGATAGAAAGATTTCCCTTTCTCCAAGATTAAAAGCATTGAGACTCACCTTTCACAAGCATTACTGCTTAATGAGTAATGCAATCTATCACATGATGATGTTAATTTAAAAACAAATGTCAGTACAAATTATTCTTCATTAGCACACATAGCTTAAAAGCTCCATGATCGGGACAGCTTCTAAAGCAGAATGTAAAACTCCAGTTGTTTCCATAAGCACTGTCCCCCTTTCTGTGCTGGAGTAGTGCCTAACATGAAGAGAACCTGCCTCCAATGGAGCTTTACCTATGACATAAACAAATCACTACAGGATGGTGTATTCCTTGTCAAGATTTGAAGGCTGCAACTACACTGTGCTATTTATCCAGCAATCCTGGTATTACAGGATGGCTTAACTACAATATGCAATGGGATGCTCTTAATGAGTGATCCCACCAGACACAGACAGGGTTAATTTGGATTGCTTAGCCCTGCTGGTCCTCTGATGAACAGAGTCACTCCTTCAGCTGGACTCCTCCTCCTGCTCTGCTGCTGAAGAACCTTGTGCTTGCTACAGCACGAGCAGATCTAAGAGTGAACTGACACCACATTTATTCCTCCCCGGGCCAATCCCTCTGCAGAACAGACACTCCTCACTGCAGCCGGCTGTTCTGCCCTGCCTGAGCCGACACCATCCTGCCTGCAGCAGCTGCGGAGGGTCAAGACCCCCAGCCCTGAGCAAAGGGTGGTGCCAGCCTCAGCCAGTTGGATCTCCCAGCACCTCCGGCTTCTGCAGCACAGCCCTGATTCATGCTGGCTGAGCTCAGAGTTTATTTTTAAAATACCGATACTGAGGGTCACTTTCTCCTTGCTTCAATTCACCACAGGTAACTTTACAGGAAAAGTCACACAGAAGTGATTATTTGGGGAATTCTGCTTTCATGCTTTTAATTCAGTACCCTCTCTAAACAGAAAAATTCCTCTGATCTTTTCTTTGAAAACATTGAACACAAACTCTAACAATTCATCTTTCAAACCCTGCAGAAAGATCTTTCACATATGTATGAAGACACACAGATGAACAATAGGGAATCTGTTGTCCCAAAAGCTGTTATAGTACCTCAGGGATAAAAATAACACTGCTTATTACAAAATAATCTAAACAGAGCCTGTAGTTTACCTCTTTCACAACTTATTTTTCCTTATCTGTTTTCATCAAAAGTCTTGGCACTTGCTGGGTTGGAAGGCATATGCCATACCTGAGGCTTACCAGTGCAGCAACCTCACAAAGAAAAGTATTTGAAGAATTCCTATATTTTTGGAACTGACTTTTAAAACAAAGACACTAGTTGTTATCAAAACCAGTTTTGGTAAAAGGTGAATCAGTCTTGAATTTTATGGAATTACTGCAGTCCTCTTTGAACATCTTTCCTATTTTTCTAAATAAAACTCCTGAATTAATTACAACTAAAGCATATTGGAAAAGGAGTGGGGAACATGCACTGGGTTCTTGACATTGCTATTTAATTCTGGACAAACTTGCTGAGGCAGACTCATCAGTAAAGAAGAAAACACTACAAAAATGACCCCCCAACAGAACAGCCTTAAGTAGACCTTCAAAACTGGGAAAATTATGACATTTGTTTTCTTTTTATTTAAGAAGAACCTGCCATAGAGTGCCAGCAGAATTAAATATGAAACTTTCAATAAAGATATACTAAAGGTGAATACATGCATACAGCAGAAACCCACAATAAAATGCAAACCTTCATTCGAATGAGGAGGGTGGCTAAGGGCATGGAACACAGACTTGCAGACATGGAGTTAAGGTGGAAAACACCCTACATGCAGGTCAGTGTGTGAGACCAGGGGCACTGAGTCACACCATGAGCACACAGCAGGCTCAGGGAGAGGAGCTCTGCCGACACCTATGGTGCCAGGATGCATCCAGGGGAGAACAATGCTCTGTACCCTCAGCCCTTCATGGCAGCTTCACAGCAGACCCCAGTCTGGGCTGGCTAACAGCTCCTGGAACTGATCCAGAACCAGAGACTGCACTGGGCATGCCAAGGCTGCCCATGCTCCTGGCAGGGGTTCCTGTACAGCTCCTATCAGGTGTACTCTGGGTCTAGAAACTCCGTAAGCTGTAGCTTTTACAACAGAACCTGCAGTGTGTGGCACTGCAGTGAAACGGTGCTGGAAACGTGTAAACTCTACACCTGCAACATACTCCCTTGAAGTGTTCAATTACCCAGTATCAACTAGAACAAGGATAATTAATATTACTAATAAGAAATAATTACAAGATTTCAGCTGTCTAAAGAGCAATCTATTTTTAAGTAAGATTTTTGACTTCTCCTTTTCCATTACATGAAAGTGTGGCTTTTCTCCTACAGGGAAGAAATGTGGAACAGACATTAGAAATACAAGCAGGATATAAAACACAGAGCACAATAAAAAATTCTGACTCCAGAAATCTCATAACACTTTTGTTCTTATCAACAGGCTCTAAATTCACAGCTAAAGTGGAGTCAGTTCAAAACTGCATGCCCCTCAGTTCAACTGCACCCTCACTGGATTTTACTGGGTACTTGTTATGTCATAGTAATGTCTGCATACATCCAGTGAGTCCAAATTTATTAAACAAATGTGATTTTTCAGATAATGCTGTGAGAAAATGACTCAATTTTCAGCATTTCAGAGAACAAATACATGTTACTTGCACCCTACAGTATGGAAAATCAACATGGAATATTTGTTCTGACTTGTGCATGTTAATTCTTTGACATTCTATAATCTCCCTTCTTCTAAGTTTGCTTTCATCTGAACAAAGCCTAAGACTGGAGGACCATTGTGGGAAACGAAACAGATGTGTTTCCTTTAAGGTTGTATCAGTGGGTGGAGAGATCCACTACAGTTCTTAAAATGAAACTGCTGCTCCTTCCAGCACGAAGATTCCCCTGCTGAACGTGTTTCCTTACAACTGAGAGCCAGTGTACACCAAAAGAGTCATCAAAGACTGGACCCTAGCCTCCACCCATTTCTGGCCAGCTCTCCCACTTCACTGCCACTACCCTGCCATGCTCAATACAGGAATTTGTAAGGCTTCACAGAGAACCAGCTTGAGAAAAAAGATTTGGGTTTAAATCAAACTTTTTTTGGTTTTACTTGGGGGTGATTTTACCCCATGCCAGTTTTTCAGTGCGATTCACTTCCTGGCTTCAAAATAATTTGTGCAGGCTTAATGCAAGGTGTAAGGGGAAACAACAAGTGGCCTGGACCTGGCAAAGGCGGCACCTCTCTCTACAGAAACGCAGCTCAAGCTAATGAAACTGTACCTCCACTGAGCTCCAAATGTCCATCTGCTATATCATACCTGGAAAATCTGGATTCATATACTGGCCTCTGCAGAAGGAACCTAACAAAAAAAAGAAAACAAACCAGAAAATTAAGCCTAAATATATGACAGATGAAGCCCCAAGCAATTTCCAGGTATACATACACAACTAATTTGCAGGAACCCTCTGAATCATATCACACCAAACACCATGCCTGTATTTCTCTCCTATTTCTCTCAGGAGTGAATAGCAAACTTATAGAACTATCCCCTACTCATCTTAGACCTGAAAAAGTAGTGTACAGTAACATTCTAGCTGCATTTTACTCTCTTGCAGAAATGGGCTATGAATTAGGATCTGAAGCTCTGCACAAATCATCATGACCTTGGCAGGTGGCAACCCAGCTGCTACAGCTTGATGTGAGGTCCCTCAATCTGCTGCAGGCACTGGTCACAAACCCAGCTTGTGTACTAGTTCTGTGCACAGTGCTTTCCAAAAAGAGAAGTCCCATGGACTTCTCCCTTGGAACTGCCTTGGAAGGAAATGAGACAAAGCTCAGGCATGTGCCCACATGGCTGGAGCCTTGTCACCTGTAGTTGTATTGACTAAACATTCCCTTACCGTAATCACTTTTCACAGGCAGAATTAGCAGGTTTGCAGTTTGATTTTTGTGTATTGAGCCCACATAAGCTGCTTCCTAGAATAATGCTAAAATAAGTGATCTACAGAGACTTTCACTTCCTTCCCTGTCCTGTAAAGTATTGTTCACTGCCATAAACATGTCAGAAAATAAAAATTTGGACAACTTTCTGAACCTGAAAGCAATTTTCCCGCAAAAACTCTGCAGGGAAGAGTCTATGGTTTTTTAAGAGTTAAAGTTATAATATAGAATAAAAGTTTAGAAAAACAGCATCAATTTTCTTGTTACGTATCTCAAAAAACAGAAAGCAATTGGATGTTCCTGACACCTTTTTGCTTCTTGAGCCTTCTTGGATTCATGAATACCATCAAAGATTCTCATTAGCTGCCTTTTAGAAAAAAAAAAATCTGAATTGCAAGAATGCCTGATTTAGTTATTTTTGTGTTTACTGGACACTGCCAGGTTTATAAAAGATCGGCTGTTGTCAAGATATTGACTTTCCAGAGCTCATACTCTCCTTCAGATGAGACATTTAAGTTCTGCACTCAAAAGGACATCAGAAACTGTAAGTGGTGTTCAAAAACCTCCATCAGTCTGGTGACCTTATGAAGTGAAGAAAAGGAGCACCATCATGACATGAACTTTTAAAAAGAAGCCTTCTTTAGCTCTATTTTGCCAAAAAAAGGCATATACCAGAAAAGTGAGCTTTGAAGCCTGTTGATGATGCTCGCAAGAGTGCACAACCTGGGGGCTTTGGAGTGTAGACAGACTGGTGTCCCCAAACAGACTTGGGAGGCGAGAGCAGATAGTTTAGACACCCTCAGGCACCACCAGTCTCACTTTTGGCAATGTAGGGTCTCCCCAGACACTGTCCAACAACATGGGAAAAGGACACCAACTCAGAAGAGTTTTTATTTTGATTAGAGCTGAAATACACAATTTGTTCCTTAAGCCAAACATGTAGGGTTGGCAGCACAAATCTAATCTGTGCCACATGTGAACAAAGAAGCCAAGCCTCTTGTAGTGACTGGTGTGACAGACAGCAAAATTAAACCCAATTCTGTGGCTTTTGGTAGACTATAAGAAAAGGACAGGGCAATAATAACTTCTCATTGCAGGTGTTTACTCTCCTTCCTATGTGGAAGCAGTTGTCAAGCTGCGAAGTCTCTACTCTACTTTATCTCCTTAACATAATTCTGACGTGAGATGGGAACTAGATCAAGAAAGTTAATATTATATGCAAATTTCAACAGATTTTAACAGCTAATAACCCTCAACAGCTTTGATTCTCAGTAAAAAGCTCTTTTGGCTTAACATAAGATGCACTTTTTAATTCTGGCAGCTCTTTGCTGCTCTGAACACAAGCATCTCACAAAGTCTGTTATCTTCCAGTGCACAGCCCCCACGTTAAAAAAAGCTTTGTCCT
This sequence comes from Chaetops frenatus, assembly GCA_013400775.1. Taxonomy (NCBI): domain Eukaryota; kingdom Metazoa; phylum Chordata; class Aves; order Passeriformes; family Picathartidae; genus Chaetops; species Chaetops frenatus. Next base: position 28,806 of record VZTR01021943.1, on the reverse strand, counting down.
TTTTTTTTTTTTTTAACAGAAATACAGAAAAAAATCCTCTGCATTTTCAGGCCTCATGGCTATCTTGATAAACCTCAGCTTGCAGATTCTTCAATCACCAGCTGAGTCTCACACCTCACCCCAGTTCTCATTGTTGGCTGAAGGAGAGGTTTGTTCCTTCTGAGGACAAGCTTCCCCACGTGTGTCCTCTCACACACACCTTCCATTTGACTTTGACAAAACTTATCTCACAAAACTCCATACTGCACTTTCAAAAGAAGTAATTACCTTCAGAGGATGATAAACTGATGTAGATAAAGATGCATTTTCCAATCTGGTGAGATAAAATCCAGCTGTCGGTCTGCAAATTAAAACTGGTCTGTTCCAGAAACAATCACCCCGTACCCTGACACCTAACTTTACTCTTATCCCACTGCCGTTACCTCCTAAAACCTACCAGCTGGTCTGGCTTTAAATGATTCCAGAAGTGGAATTTGCTGTCAAGTATCTGGTTTGAGGTTTTCAGCAACTCCAGTCTAAAATTACGGTTGGTGTTTTGTTGGTTTTGTTTTTTTGTTTGTGTTTTTGTTTGTTTGGTTGGTTGGTTTTTTTTGTTTTGTTTTGGGTTTTTTTGTTTGTTTGTTTGTTTGTTTGTCGTTATCCTACTTGAATTTTGATCATTACACGAATCTTTCTATAAACAAATCACAAACGAAAAACCTCAGCCACCTTCCCAGTTTTGCCGTTCTTTTCTCTGGGAACAGCTTTCACCGCCAGCAAGAAAATCTTCCCTCAATTCCACAGTTTTTCATGCCAACGGGTAACAGCGACACCCCCATCCTCGTCCCGGGCTGAGCGGAGCCCGCGCCCCGCGCCGCGCTCACGGCTCCCCCGGCCCGGCCCGGCCCCACGGCCCCGCGCCCGCCGCCCGCT
>VZTR01021943.1:0-27844 GCA_013400775.1 Chaetops frenatus | reverse complement strand
GGGCGGAATGAGCGGCGGGCCCGGCCACTGCTCCGCTCCCCGCCGGCCGGACCCTGCTCCGCCCTGCCCTGCCCCTGCCCTGCACTGCCTTGCCCTACCTTGCCCTGCCCGCCCGGGCCCCGGCTCAGGGCGGCCTCGCGAGGAGATCTCGGCGCGGGGGATTCAGGGCTCCTTCTGCAAAATTGCAGCTGCTCTTTACATGGAGAAACAGAGGTTAAAGTACTACATAGTATTTCAGTCAGAACAAGGAAAAAGTGCTCCTTCTGTGGACCACGGCTTTGGAATCAGCACAGTACAGTTGTGTAGATTTTAAGGCCGGAAAAAACCTCCCTTAAGATGATCTATTCTGACCTGTGTTACGCAGGCCGAAAAAAATTCCACTCTGTCATTCTTGCTCTCAAGCCTTGGGAGCACAGATCCTGTTTGCTTTTCCTGTACTATAATGCATTCTTGAAGCACTTAAGGCTGTTCCCTTGTATCACTGAAATGCTGTCCATCAGCTCTTTCTTGCCTGATTTTTCTAAAGCTGTAGTGAGCACGGTTATGATGAGCATGGTTATAAATACTTTTGCAGACAGAAATGTGAACAATTTTGAAACAAACACAGTGACTTGTTAATAGTTTTCTCACATACACATTTGAGTCCACCTGCTCCATTCCCACCAGGCAGCGCACAATCCAGCTGCTGGCAAAGGGATGGCTTGTAAACAGTCTCGGAGTAGCCAGGTTGTCACAGCATATCAGAGAATATAGTTAGACCAAGTACTGAGGCCCTGGAGTTACAGTCCTGTCAGGAAACTCTGGCCATCTCATAGCCTCAGGGGACCCCAGTGCTCCTACAAGCAGGTGGTCGTCCAACATCTCCTTGTGTGGCATCACTGAAACCAATTTAAAACAGTGCTTGATCTGCAATGCCTGTATTTATAAAGCCAGTTTTTCTGGGGCTGATGTGAACAAATCCCACTGATGTGAACAAAAACTCCTACTGACTTCCAAAGGATTGGGATTGGACTTTCCATGAGCAAAAGTCTGCTTATTTCAATGTGTGCAATAGGTGGAACAAAAACATCTACAACCCCTGGAGTGAAGAAAGGTGCTCAGATGTTGTTTGCCTTTTATATCCCTTGGGTTCACTGTGGCTGTTTTAGTTACAGAGGTGTGACCCAAGTCCTCCCACTCAGAAGGACTCATCTCTGTGTCCTCACCAGAGGGTCCCCAGCAGACCTGCAGCAGCACCACAACCCAGGACAAACCTGCCAGGCTGCGCACAGCAAAGCAGCTCAGAACACATAGCCTTGGTGAGAAGTCCCAACCCTGCGTGCCTCAGCAGTCCATAATCATAAATCATGGTGAGTTTAGAATTATGAGTGCTGAATGCCTCAATTCCTCTACAGGGTGCTGCCTTCAAGTCATAAAAGCTACCAGTCTTTTTGGGATCTGTACCTTGAGACATTCAAAGGGGTCTGAAGGACAAAGATGGGCACGCTGTCTCTTACCTATCAGGTTTCTTCAATGACTTCATGAAACAATTAGGATATGAGGTACTTAAAAATCAATTATCATTTTAGAATATGGACTGCTGAACCCCTGCTGGGTTAGTATTTATATGACAATATATTTATGAGTATACACAGGTTTATAAAAATGTAATAATTTATCCAGCAGATACCCACTGTGAACAGGATGATATTGTGTTCAGAGGTCAAACAAGTCCTCCAGTTATAATCCAAGAGAGTGTTACCCTCTGAAAACCTGTTCAGTGAGTCCAAATGAAGCTCTGAGTGAGCCTGATGGCTGTTTTGTCTGTGAGCTCTGGGATGCAATACTGGGCACTGGAAAAGTGGAAGAGTGGACTTTGCCAATGGGAACAGCACCCTCGAGTGGGAAAGTGAAGTTCCTCCCAGTCAGCAGGACCTGATGTATGCAAAATTAGTTCACACTGGAGAGGAGAAAATTCTAGGGAGACCTCAGAACCCCTTTTAGTCCCTTAAGGGGCTCCAAAGGAGCTTGGGACAGGAGAAGGGGGAATAGCTTCTCACTGCCAGAGGGCAGGGTTAGATGGGATATTGGGAAGAAATTCTTCCCTGTGAGGGTGGTGAGGCCTGGCACAGGTTGCCCAGGAAAGCTGTGGCTGCCTCTGGATCCCTGGAAGTGTCAAAGGCCAGGTTGGACAGGGCTTGGAGCACCCTGGGATAGTGGAAGGTGTCCCTGCCCATGGCAAGGGCTGGAATGTGATGAGCTTTAAGGTCCTTTCCAACCCAAGTCATTCTGTGATTCTATGAACTCCAAATGCAATTGAGCACTGGTACTCCCAGAGCTGGATGTGCCCAGGTCTGGCAATGGTGAGTGAATGCTCATGCCTGCTGTGGCACATGATCTGGGCAGAGCTGCTGGGCATTGCAGCCTTACTGGTCCATCTGCCCATCAACAAATCTCACTTTGGGCAGATTCTTGCATTTAAGTCACTTTTGAGTTGTGACTCTCGGGACACTTCGTCCTGCTACTGTCTTATTCGTGTGCCTCTCTATCCTAATGAGGATCCCAAAGCCATTATAACTCAAGACCAGGACACAGCATTTTCATGGAATTAGCTCATCTACTCTTGAATTAGATCCTGTTTATGAAGAAAGGGGGAGGCTTGTCTTTGGGAGATACTGCAATTCTTCAGGTCTTGTGAGAGGATGCTGTGAGACAGTGTCTAACTAGAACTGCACAGGTAGTTCACGGAAGAACATGCAATTACTTACATCTAAAATTTGACAAGATGCTGCTGCTAACAGAACTATATTTTTGAACATGCCTTTCTGATTATCACTTCATGGCTTTTTGTCAGAGCAGAGTAAGCTGGGAGTTTTGAAGGAGTCATAAGTAGCAGACAAACTCAGAAATTGACTTTCCTATAGATCATGGTGAGGCATATGTTTGTGGTCAGGCAATGAGGGTGTCAGGGGTTAGATACTATGGCTGACACATCACTAATGCTTCTCAAGAGGAGCCCAACCATGATTAACTGCACCAAACTCCTGGATAGAAATGCTTATGTTCTGAATCAGTGACATTACTCATGCCCACACTCCTAACACCAACAGTCTGAGGAGTCTTAAAGTCTTCATGTCATCAGCTAAGCCAGGTCATTAAAATAAATGCTCACTGTCTTCATAGAAAGAAAGTATCTCTGTTCCAAGTCTGCTGTCAATTCCTTCTACGGAGGTTACGAATTCCAGCTCCACCTGGGTGCCTTCACATCTGCTTGGTCACAGCATCAGACGCAGCACTGTTTTTGGCATTGGCTGTGGCCAGTGGAATATTGGGTTTTACATGACTAAGGCAGGAGTCCAGCAGTTAAAAAAGCTGTACTTCTGTAATGTAGTGGACTGTATGTGACAGTGGTGCAGAGTTTGGGTCTGTGAATGCCATCAAAGCCTGCACATTACAGCAGCAAGAGCTTAGTTTTGCTCACAAGACCTTTATATATCACATATTCTCCTAGAGAATATGCTTGGAGTGCTTTGAACAGGTCTCTGCCATCTTAGTTACCTGAAATGCAGAGTAGCTGGTGGGATTTAAAGAATGTTCTTGATTAGGAAAATTTGAAAATCTTCTAAGTTTCTTACCATTGACCAGTGGTTATTCCTGTAAAAGTGATGTCTTCTATGAATTTTCTGGGATAACAGTTCCTCTTTGAGGGTCAGCACAATCTCAAGACATTCCTTTACTGCTAATCACACTATTCCTTAAGAAGATAATATGCAGCTTCCTATTAACACCACTGTAGGGATATTTTTGTTTATGTACTTTTCTTTTTCCTACTTAGATCATCCTCAAGTCTGTGCCATTCAGTTTCTTCATTTGTTCAAGCCTGATGCAGAATTTTTTGTTTAGGGACATTGGGTCCCCCTTACCTGTCTCTCACCAGCTGTTTGCTATCTGGACTCTGCCCTAAATCCAACCATTGACAAAGCTCCTCTTCCTCTCTTTCCCACTGGCACCCCCACTGGTGTCTGCCCTTACTGTGCCATTTGGTTTCTGAACCCTAACGTTTAGGACCACAGAGGGATCTCAGACTCTCTGTGCAGAGACAGCATGTCCCACATCCCATACCCATCACTGCTTATTGCAGTTCACTCACCCGCTCCTGCAACTGGCGTCTGCTGCACTGCCTTACTTGCACATTTGTCCTGTTGTGTATCAGCCTGAATTGGTTGTCCTTGGATATCATTAAAACCTTGGGTATGCAGAGGTGGCTTATTGCCTGGTGCCAAAGTTCAGTATCTTGAGTGAAAGGCACAACTTTGTGAGTGTAGTAGAAAGAAGAGAGATGCAGACATCATAGACACTCTCAGATACCATGTAAGCCCCTCCCTCTGGCTCTAAGGGGAGGCACATGGAAGCAGTTTTGTTCCTATTTTAAGTACAGACCAAAGTATCCAAGAGCCATTTGTCCTCTCTGTGCAGCCGAGCAGGATTTGGGTTACAAGCCTCAAAGACCTGCTATTGAGTGTACTGCTCTAGGAGATTACAGGCAGGAAAGCTGTCCGAGGATCTCTGTCCTTCTTGAAAGGATTTCTAAAGTATCCAACCTGTGGCTAATATTAGACACTGCAACTTCAGCAAGCAATTCGATGCCCTTTCTGTACTGCTTGGCTCTGCCCATTCCTGCTGTGATTTCATCCTGTAGCACCATTTTCAGGGTGAATGTCAGGCCCTCAGGACTCACACTTAAGGACACTTAAGGATCCCTTGCTGATATTCTTGTTGAAGAGGGTGAAGTGTCCCAAGCAAGCCTACTAGAGTGTCAGAACTTCTTTCCCTTCCCTTGCACAGCCAGCACAGCAAACCTCATGAAGATACACTGAGTAGCTGATTTTATTAGAAACAAAACTGACTTCATTTCCATTCTTTTGCTTTTGAATTTCATTCACAGGTTCTCTGACACTCATTCAGAAGTACTGAGATGGATGTGTGCAAGTGGCTCAGTCAGGATCACCTGAGGTAACACCAAGAACAGGCCACACTGGCTGCTGAGTCCTCATCACATCTCTCAGCTCTTCATGAGTTGATGGCCATGTGCTGTATTTTGCATACACCTTTCATACCCATCCCGAGGTTTTTGCTCCAGAGAGTGCCAGGGATTCACCAAGCCTTGTCATGGCATCCCTGCAGCCAGCCCTAGGAACTGAACATACTAAAATATTTCAGTTGGAGGGGACCTACAAAAACCATGTCATCCAATGGCCTGAGCCCTTCAGGGCTGACGAAAAGTTAAAACTTGTTCTTAAGGCCATTGTCCAAATGCCTCTTTAACACTAACAGGCTGGGGTCATTGACAGCTTTTCAAGGAAGCCCATTCCACAGTTTGACCACCCTCTTCATTAGGAAATGGTCCCTCATGTCCAATCTGAACCTTCCCTGGAACAGCTTTGAACCGTTTCCAGGAGTGCTGTCCCTGGATCCCAGGGAGAAAAGCTTAGCACCCACCTCTCCATATCCCCTCCTCAGAAAGCTGCAGAGGACAAGTGTCATCCCTCAGCCTCTAAAGGAGACAAGACCAGAACTCTCAACTGCTCCTCAAGGGCATGCCGTCCAGCCCTTCACCAGCTTTGTTCCCCTCCTCAGGACATGTTCAAGGACCTTCACATCCTTTTTTAATAGTGGGGCCAAATTTATGGGATTGCATTCTGGGGGGAGCACAGAAGAGGAATGCAGTTGTTACAGCTATAGTCAATTGTTTCAGGACGTGCTATGCCAACACTCATTTGCTGTGCACGGCCCTTTGCAGAGGGGAAAGGATGGTCTTAAAATGTACTGGTTACCAACTTGTTTTCAAATGTAATTCAAAGCATAGGTTTTAGCTCATAAATCCTGTGTCATTTGCAATCCTTGCTGTTAAAGACTGGGGGCACTCAAGGAAAGGGAATTTGTCTCTGTTGTGGTTTGATACTGGTTAAGACACCGGGCACCCACAAAGATTATAACAAAGAGCTCATGAGTTGAGATAAGGATTGGGAGAAAACACTCCAAGGGCAAAAACAGGCTCAAACTTAAAGGTACAAAGTAAATTTATTATTAACAGAGTCTGAGGAGTATAATGAGAAGTAAAATAAGCTTTTCAGTTCGTCACTTGAGATTTTTCTTCAGTTTGCTAGGGAGGGGAGTCTTTTTCTTCTGCTGTGCAATGGGGGCTTTCCCATGGCAGACAATTCTCTTTAAACTTCTCCAGTGTGGTTCTAATTTGTAGCAGTCCCTCCCAACTTGCCGTGAGTCCCTCCCACAGGCAGAACAGTCTACAGTCTTCCCAAAACTGCCATGTCATGGGTCACTAGTCCATAGGGTATAGTATTTCAAGGCTAGGCTGCTCTAGTTTGGAAGCAAGGGCCCTCTCTCTTTGTTCGGGTCTTCCACTGGATTACAGCTTTTTTAGCATCCGCCTGCTCCAGTGTTCTTTTCTTACTGCAGCACTTTTCTCATGGGCTGCAAGTGGATCTCTTCATCCCCTGTGGACTTCATGCATTACAAGGGGACAGTTTGTTTCACCACAGTCCTCGCTACGGCTTGCAGAGAAATCTCAATTTCAACACTTGGAGCACCTCATCCCTCTCTTTCTTTCCACTGACCTTGCTGACGCCATGTTGTCTTTTTCCATGTCTTCATTTCTTCTTTCTCCGATTAGGAGGGTAAAAACTGCTGCTCATAAGTACCATTGCCAAATGGTACAAATTCCACCAATTCAAAGATTTCTGCAGGATCTCACAGAGCTGAGAAGCTGATTTCATCTAGTTCTGTGTCAGGGAATCACTCACCATGTTTCCACTGCCAGCAACATGGCCTGGCTGCCATCACGTGGGTAGCGGTGGCCGCCGTGGTGCCGGCACAATTCAATACCTCTCTTCATGCTGGGAAGGGGAAGTCACCGCCTCTGCCCCTGCCCTTCTGCCCACAGCACAGCTGGCTGGGGCAGCCAGGCAGGCAAGGCTCGCCACGGAATGTGCCAAAATGGTGATGGCTGTGGTGGCCACATGGGCACGTGTGGCATTAGGATCACCCCTGGTGGGGCAGCCTCGGAAAAAACTGCCCATGCACTGTCTTGATTTCCTTCTCAAATATGTCATCACAGAGGTGTTACCAATGTCTCTAATTGGGCCAGCAGCATGTCCATCTTCAGAGCCATCAGATATTGGCTCTGTCGGACATGGTGAAGCTTCTAGCAGCTTCTCCCAGAAGCTACTTTTGTGGTCCTTTTCTGATACTAAAAACAAAGCTGTGCTGAATCAGCACAGTCTCGAGCCTTGCTCTGCCTGCTGATGCCTGCTGATCTATCATCAGACCCATGTTCGGACATATGTAAGGGTCTGTGTTGTGACACTGAGCCTGTGTCATGGCTAAATCCCAGCTGACAACCAAGTACCATGCAGCTGCTCCTCACTCACCTCCATCCTGCCCCTGGTGGGAAGAATCAGAAAGAAAAGTTAGAGCTCATGGGCTGAGAAAAGATTGTTTTTTAAAAATCAAAAAAACCCCACAAAAGAACCCCATCAATAATAATAAACCCAGTACTAGTAACTGTCATGGATAGGAGACAGAGGGGTAAAAATGCAAGCGGAGCAAATGAAGCCCAATACAGTTGCTCACCACACACTGACCAATGCCCAGCCCATTCTTGAGCAGCAATCATCCCCTCCTGGGCAGCTCCCCCAGTTTACACAATGGGAAGGATGTTCTGTGACATGAAATATCCATCTGGTCAGTTAGGGTCAGCTGTCCCAACTGTGCTCCCCCTCAGCTTCTTGTGCAGCTCCTCGCTGGCAGAGTATGAGACACTGAAAAATCCTTGGCTTGGGGCGAGTACAACTGAGAAACAAAAAAATCAGTGTGTGATCAACATTATTTTCTTCGTGAATCAAAAAACACAACAATGTACCAGCCCCTGGGAAGAAAATTAACTCTGGGAGCCATTGTGCAGCTGGAGAACTATGACATAGTTGCCATCACAGAGACATGGTGGGATAACTTGTGTGATGAGTGCTGCAATTGCTGGCTGTAGACTCAGAAGTGACAGGTGAAAGGGTTAAAAGCACTGTAGTTGGGCATACTTGGGCAAGGATAAGATCCCTTTTAACCAATTTAGAAGCTAGCAAGTATTAGCTATAAGCTAGAGACACAGGATGAAACTTGGCAAGAAATAAGGAACAAAACCTGCAAAAATGAAGAACAGAGCTTGCTAAAACCAGTGGGGAAATCACTGAAACAGCTAACAAGAGACTGCGCATGCCTAGAGGAGAAAGGTGAAAAGTGCATGGCAATGAAAATGTCCAGCCTTCATCAGGGGACCACTGAGGAAGACGCAGAGCCTTCCTCAGTGCGACCACGAGGGTGCCCTGCACCTGTGCCTCACATATGCTAATGATAGTAATGAGTACTGAGAAATAGTTTGTATAACCCACCTTTTCTAAGGAAAACAATGAATATGCATGAAATTTAGCCATATATTGTAATTTGCTCTGTGCCTGGTGTGCGAGTATTAGGAGGAGATATTCCCCATGCACATGGTGCACTGAATAAAGCAAATACCCTCTTCTTGGACTTTGTCTCAGAAGTGTCTTTTGGCCTGGTTTGGGGCGATTCACAGGCAAGGAAGTAACCATGTTGAGGTAACCCTTTGTGTGAGTGTTTTGACTGCCTCGAGCTTAATGATGGCAATGTTAAGGTTCAATGCATAGGTTTAGGTTTAAGGACTGGGGGAAGATCATTGACCATCATAGACTGACCAGCCAGGAAGAAGAGGCAGACAAAACATTCTATAAGCAGCTGGAAAAATCCCCACAGTCACTGCTCTTTGTTCTTGTATGCGACTTCAGCTTACCAGATGTCTGTTGGAAATACAACACAGTGGAGAGAAAACTACGAGTCTGTGAGGTTCCAGGAGTGCGTGGAAGAGAACTGCCTGACAGAGCTGGAAAGTGAGACAACCAGGGAAGTTGCCCTGCTGGACTTGCTGTTTGTGAGCAGAGAAGGACTGGGGGGGACGTGACAGCTGAGGTTGTCTGGACACAGCGATAATGAAGTGACAGAGTTTTTCATACTGGAGAAATAAGGAAGGGGGACGGCAGAACTGCCACCTTGGACTTCTGGAGAGCAGACTTTGGTCTGTTTAGGAGACTGATTGAGAGTCCCTTGGGAAGCAGCCCTGAAGGGCAAAAGGGGTCCAGCAAGGCTGGACTTTCTTCAAGAAGTAAATCTTCAAGGCACAAGAACAGGCTGTCCCCATGTCCCGAAGACCAGCTGGTGGGGAAGAGACTGGCCTGGCTGAACAGAGAAATCTGGCTGGAACTCAGGGAGGAAAAGAGCTTTTATCACCTCTGGAAAAAGGGAACTCAGGAGGACTGAACTCTGGAAGATGTTGGGAGCTTATGCAGGGAGAAAGTTATAAGGGCCAAAGCCCAGCTAGAAATTAATTTCTCCACTGCTGTAAGAGATAAGTGGACAGCTTTCTGTGTTTCTGTAGATACATCAGCAACAGGCAGGCCAAGGAGAATCTCCATCTCTTATTGGATGTGGTGAGAAAAAATTACCACAAAGAATGAGGAAGAGGCTGAAGTACTTAAAGCTTTCTTGGGATCTGAGGGTGCTGGTCGACAGCAACAGAACATGAACTGGTGTGTGCCCAGATGGCCAAGAAGGCCTGTAGGACCTGGCCTGTATCAAAGATAGCAGAGATGAAGTTATTTGCTACCCCCTTAATGGTATAATTATGAGCTGAGTTTGCACAATTTTGTTGCAAATTTGATGATTTCATCCACTTGGGTCTGGTTTCTTCCAGCAGCAAACTCACACAGAAGAGGTCAGTGGGTCAAGTTGTCTTGAGCATGTCTTGGAAGCAATCTGTCTTTAACATTATCTTATGTCAAATGCTGTACCCCTCTTTGGTGTGCAGAGGGGCCACAACATCTGAGACCCTTCCATTATGAGCTAAATGCCAGAACATTCCATCTCAGGCCATATTGCCCCACCTGTCCATTAAGAGCTTGTGGCCAGAACATGCCTAGAAGGCCACATGCTCCCACCACAGCCCACAGTTCACATTGGGGAAGGGTGGCAGTGTCTGCAGCGTGGTCAGGGGTCTGCACCCCTCACAGAGCCAGGGAACACAACCATTGATGGCCTTGGCACCAGCTTGGTGGCTCACACCACAGCATGGTGTGTTGGGGACTGGGGGCCTCTTGCATGCAGTCACTCTTTGCCCTGCTGGGGCCTGGAGCAAGCCCTGGACAGCCTTGTGCAGAAGGAGGTGAGGAGGTGGGAGCTGACAGCACTATGGGTTGAGCTGGAGGTAGAGGTCCTGGACCCAAGAGCAGCATTGCTGCTCCATTGCAACCCTGCAACTGATTCAAGCCTGGCTGATTGAACTGAATGATCAGTGAGAAGCTAAATGAAAGTAGTCAGCATCTGTTTCAGGAGCTGGAATGGCTGGAAAGAGCAAGATCTAACTCGGTCATTTCCAGGCTGCAGCAGGCTAACATGGAAGCAGACAAGGTATCTATCCTCCTGGAGGCTATGAGAAAGCAACTGGCAGAGCTTCAAGCATTTGCAGCTCAATACAGCTATGATCCTTTTGATGCTACCAATGAGCAGCCTGAACTAGAGCTTCCTCTTATTTCTGGACAATATGTTTACATCTTTGGAGACACAGATGAAGATGGTTGGTATATGGGACAACTGCACAATGGCACAAGAGGATTTGTCCTGTCCAATCTTGTTAAAGAAGTTGCAGTGATGGACATCCTGATGGCACCACATCTGATGGAGAGCACCTGAAAATCTCTCCAGAGGCTAACGATTAGAAGATGCAGAGGATGTCCAATGTTCTTATATCTTCCTATTAAATGTTTTCTTAATGATCTGTCTCACCTCCCTGTCCTGTGTATATGTGAATGGAAAGGACAATGTGCCAGCTCCTGGGGGTCTAGTGTGGGTGGGCTGAGTGCCAGATACTGGAGTCAACCAGGGAGTGTAGGCACCCCTGGCTTGAGGTGCCAGCTACTGACGTGGGTCCCAGTGCAGCTAGTGGAGGGGTGGGGGTTTTGTCCATTTGACACTGCAGGGAGGATGGTATGTGCCCTAAAAACAACCTACTGGGAGGTCAGGCATGAGTGAGCCGTGTGAGAAGTTCTGTGAGTGTCTCTGTCTTTCCCAAACCTGATGTGCATTAGTTGGCATGTGCATTCACCAGCAGACTTCAACGTGGACCAGCTGGTGACTTGAGGGCCCTCAGATCTGGAGGCAGAACGGCTGCACTGGCAGAGATGTGCAGGTGTGGAGTGCTTGTGGGACAAATGTGTGAGTGCTCCATGTTTGCAGGAAGGACCAAGATGGAGCAGTCAGTGAACTGGAGACCCATGGGACACATGGGGGACACATGGGATGTGTCAAAGAGATGGCATCTGGGCCGGTGTACCAGGGCCAGGGGGGAGCAGATTGTGTCAGTACTCAGGGAATCCATACACGTGTGTGCTTGTGACTGTAGAGTGTCACGTAAGTGCCTACACTAGTGACCTCCTCTCTCTGCCAGCCCAGGACAAGGCACCAGGCTGGGTTCCAGCAGCCAGGCAGAACTGTACTGTACCGTACTGAACTACAGCAGCACAGCAGGAGAGGCTGTGGCTAGAAGTGGCTGGAAGTTGTAGCTAGTCTTCACAACCCTCAACACTGTGGGTCTCTGGGTTGCATGGGGGAAACTAAATCCTGTTTAATCCCCAGGGCTTCCAGCTGGGGATGAGATGCCTGCACTGCTTCAGCTGAGTCCCTGCCCTGCACAGGATTCAACCAACACCTCCCTGTCACTGCCTGTGTGTCCTTGTTTTGTTAAGGGTCAAGAATACCAGAGACCAGAAGGAAATATTTACATGTTTTGCAGACATCCATCTCTGGTAGGACAAACCTGTTTTCAGAATCAGTCTCTCTCCTCTCTTTAGAAAGGGATGATTGGTGATTTTTCTGGTCAGCTAAAAGATGATTTCCTGAGGGTGACTCTACTGTCCTTCAGGAGCTGTCAGACCTGGAGGCCTGGGATATCTCCAGGGAGGCCAAAAGGGCAGAGAATGTGGCACCTTGAGCTGGCAGAGTGTGTGTATCCAGGGGTCCCAGGGCTGTCCTTCCGAGCAGGGTCTGTGTGCCACGGTAGGGACTTTGCTGCCTCCCGGGGTCAACCCTCAGCCAGCCTGGGGAGCTTCCCATAGCACTCTGGGGAGAAGCTGGGGGTGGAAGGGGCAGCACTGGGAAGGGCAGAGTCCTGTTTCAGTTGAGAGGGTGCTATATGGGCCAGGGCTGTTCACAGCTCCACATCATCCTCAGGATATTTCTGATGGCAGTTTTGAAGAAGAATTTCAAAACAGAGGTTGAATGAAAGGGCAGGAGTCTGTGTGACGTATGAAGGTGAGAGACACAAGCTAGATGCAAGAGAATTTGCTTTCTTTGCAAAGCTCACCGAATTTATATCCTTAGCCCAAAAGCTATTTTTAACTGCAAGCTTAAAACTCATCACAGTTCTACAATAAATCTGTCTTCTTGACATCTTCTATTATTCTTTTCAGAGTCATGAGTCAGTGGAGCAGAAAAACTTTTCTGTTTCAGATTTCTTCATGTTATGGTTGAAGCAGTTTCTTCACTAGGTGTAGTTTGTTCAAACACACGATGTTGCTGCTGCTGTTCTTTCTGTAACTCTTTCCTTACCCCAACAGACCTGCCCCACTGACATGATTTCACTGGCTCCAGCAGGATGCAGTGAGCCATTTTCTCCTAAGTGCCTGCAAATCCCACAGGCTAAAAAGAGCAGGAGACATTGCTCAGAGACAGCCTTGATACTGACACACATACAGACAAGTCACACCAAAGTAGCTTTATTGTGTACATTTCAAAAAAATCCCTATTCCTGGAACATCTTTTCAGTAGAAGTTGTGTTCAACAGAACAATGAGTTGCAACATGAGTTGCAAATGGCGAAAATCTGACCAAAGAGAAAGGGTTGGTTCAGACCCTAGAGAAATGCAGCATTGGACAGAGGTCCAGAGGCATAATGAGATCTCTGCCCTGGGAGACCCTACACAACTCAGCTAAACAAGGTCCAAAGACACCAAAGGCAGCCCTCAGGTTAGCCCAGCTCTGAGCAGCTGGTTGCCACAGAAACCTCCACAGGTTCCTTCTAACCTCAGTCCTTCTGTAGGTCCTCAGACCTACCAAGTTCTCCTAGAAAAGCCTTATCTCACTCCCTCCCCTTCATCACAGTCATATTTTGAGACATGTTCCAAGACCCAGATAGAACCAAAAGTGGTTTTTTTCCTCTCAGACAATACCAGTGGAAATGTGAAGAGGAAACGCCCTCATCATCACTGAAAAATGCCATCCATCCCTCTTCATAATCCAGACAGATCCAGATCCACTTGGGGGTACTGATTTCAGGAAGGAGAGTGCGATCAGGAGAGATGAGAGCTTGGAAGTACCCTGGCAACACCCTCACTGCCCAGATGCCTTTGTCTGGCTTAAATTCAGTATCATCCTTCCTTTTCACATCTTTTGTAGAGAACCCCCCATGGCCCATACTCCCGCATCCAGCACCTTCACCTCCCTGTAATGTACCCCTGAGGTGAAGCCATCACAGCCCAGCATGCAGCAGCATGGGTTAAAACTCTCAGGGATGTCAGGGATGTCATGTGTCACCTTGTTTGACACTTTTGCCATCATCAGACAGGACCAGGTCCCAGTGGGCTGTGTGTGGATCCAGAATCATGTTCACTGCAGGAGAGACAGAACCAACACATCAGGGCAGAGCTCACCCCAGGGGAACTCTTGGCTGAGGCAGTCTAAGGAAGAAGCAGGGTGGGAGAGAGAGCTGGCAGACTGTGGCATGGGAAGGTGCACAAGGTCACAATGTTAGTGCAAGGAACAGAAAAAGGAGCAGAGAGAGAAGAGAACTGTTGGCAGACGTTCAGGCTGAAGACTCCAGATGTCTGAAATGTGAGGACAGTTCACTGAGGACCAGGACCCTCCAGATTTGCCTGAAACCGGGGCATGCACCAAATGATCAAGGAGTTTGGGTGTTCCACTTCCTCTGCTAAAGGGAGGGTTGGCAGAACCAGACCTTGTCCCACCAGGAACACCACAGGAGGGGAGCTGCCAGGAAGGGAGAATAAAGCAGGGAAAATGATTCAGCACTCTGAAAGGCCAAACTGTAATTATCTTCTTCTATAGACACTGCGTATCTTCTCCATGCTTTAAAAAAAAAAAAAAAAAAAAACAACCACAGGTGAGAGGTAATCAAACACACTTGTACTGGATTAGCTCAGGGTAACCATATGCCAATGCTGCTGTTCATTTTCTAAGTTGTTAACTTTGTGAAAGTCATCTCACAGTGTGTTGCTTCAAAACTTCAGTATGTGACTACATGAAAGACCTCCATCTGTTTTCTGCGAATACAACCACACTTCCAGTCCTGATTCAGACACTTATTTATGATCAGTTTGTACTTTGAAAACTGAAGGAATTTTCTTCTCAGTATAGAATAATTACAGGGAATAGCCTAAACCCACAGAGAGACCAATGGCAAATGATGTTTCTGAAACAAGTTCTGTATTTGTTACCTTTTCCTTTCCCAAAAGGAAAACCAGAACCAGGGCACACACACAAAACACAGATGAGACAAAGGCCCAACTGAGAAGTCTCCTATGTAGGAAAGAGAATGATACTCACTGAGTTCTTTGTCTTGCTTCTCTGCAAAAGAAGATAAACCTGCACAGGTGGGTTGTGGGATTTTGATTTGGATACACCCTGTGTCCCCTCTCCCATAACCACCTGCATGTGCCCCAGGGTGGGTTTCTGCCACAGCTTGGCCATCCAAAGCCCTGTCCCACCCCCAGCCTGGAGCTCTGCTCTGCCGGTGATGGTGCAGTTTGTCCTGGGGCAGGAAATGTTCTCTCAGAGGTCCTTCACCTCCAAGGGGACCAGGGCACTCCCAGCGTGACAGCAACACCACTGCTACCACCCATTCGCAGCCCCAGACATCATCTCCAGTCATCTCTAATTCTTGATTCTCAAATTCATCCTCCTTCCCCAAAAACCCAACCACTTTTCTGGTTACTTTACACTTTAAAAGTGAAAAACTCTACCAAACCCACCACCCTACAGAGACACTGTAAATAATTCTTTCTAAAGAAGAGGGGGAGACTCACTGATTTCTGTAATGCAGCCCCCTGAACAAGGAACACAAACACACATGAGTTACTGTCTGTCACAGTCCCTTCACTGAGACCCACCCTGCTGGAGGACTGCACAGGTTAGGACAGGCTGCAAAGGAGGGGGCAGATGCACTCACTTGTGCTCAGATTGCAAGGACAGATGACCTATATTTAGTTTACCCCATCATTTTCTCCCCCCTTCACTGGCACCAGTTTTCCAAGAGTTAATTTTTAAGAGCCAAAGCACTATTCCTTGGGAATTCTCCAAGTAAACAAACAAGCAAACTTGCTTGCTCTTCAAGCAAGTTTGGTTTTTAAAAAATTTCTTATTGATCAAACAATCTGTATTTGTATATGGAATTTCTTTAAAGTTCAGGTTTCTGTAATCTTCCCTTAAAGAAAAATAACTGTTCAGAACTATTTCCATACTTAAATTAAAGGAGTGTCAGAAAGCATTGACAACCACCAGGGGAAAAATCTAATGACTGTTTGAGGTGAATTTACACAAGATTACAAGGCCAGAGGACAGCAAAGGAATATTAAAAGGAATATTTGGACAGAATGGGAGTATGAATTAAAAAGCCTGGAATTTTTCACAGATGATTTTGCCAAGGAGACAGGGAGTGAGACTTAGACAGTGCTGCTGCTTGCATCACTGGAAAACAAAACCAGAGTAGAGCATTACCACCAAACCTGTCTCTTTTTCCCATGGTAGGCTTGTCAGGGTAGGGAGGAGGCTGAAATTGCTCATGTGAGAAAAGCTTCAGCCCAGGAACTCCTTAGGACCTTTCTTCTCAAGACTTTGAGGATCTCGCCCACCCTCCCTAACCCCGCCATGCACAGAGATCAGCACCACCCTGATGGAGACCTGAGCTTTGGCTCCAGTTCCAGGGCAGCTGTGAAGGGGCAGGTTTGCCTCAACAAGGGAAGAACAGGGTTAAATGTCATCTGCAGAGGTACATAACTGCCCTGTGCCTGAGCTCTGCAGTGCTGAGAAATCTGAGGCCCCTCCAAAATGAAATGTGCTATGCCAAAGCTTCCTCTGGCCTTGGGAAGGAAGAACCTTGAGAGCATTTTGAAAAGCAAAGCTCACTGTTGGTACATCTGTTCACACTTTCTGTGGTTCTGCAACGATTCTCCTTAAAATTACAATATCAATTCATTCAAATTAATTGCATAATTTTATGTTTCTAAATCATTTCCATCCCAGATGTTCCCCAGAAATACAACCCAGAAATTCTTCCATTTGAAGAATTCTCCAATTTCTGAAAAACGGAAAGTAAAACTTACCTATTTTTTTCTGATGTTTTCCCATGAAGAAAAGAAAGAAATGCAAAGAACTTAAAAAATCATCCCTTCCAACAAGAACTGACTAACTCCCAGCAGGTTACCATCACCCACGTGGCAGAAGGGCCGCAGGGTCTGGATGTGCCTCAGTGCCCGCATGACCCACCAGCCCTATCTCCCCTGAGTAAGAAAGAGAGGATTTCAGTTTACTTCATTCCTCTGCCCCCCATCAGAGTCAGAAGGAAAGGAGGCACTGACAGGCCACCCAAAAGTGTCAGAGTTTCTTTATAGGGCAAGGTGAATTATTACTTCATTTCCATGCTGGGGCAGAGCAATGAATTATGTGGTTTTAATGCCAACTTCTTTTAGTGCCTTCTTGCTGGAGAAGAAACCTTTCTTTTCCTGACAGAAGTGGAAGTCCCAGGGTCTTTAAGTTCCCTGGCACCAAACACGTGCCCCAGACATTGGGACAAAACCCTGGTTCCGCCTGGGTGTTTCTCAACCCCTCCTATCAGTTAGGACCAGAGGAGGCTCAGTAGGACATGCCCAACTCCTTCTCCAGTCTCTGCCCCAGGATGGTACTTTTAATTTTAAATGGATAAACAGTGATATAAAGGAAAGCAGCCACAGCAACCAGGACCAGGCCCATGGCAATCATCCAAGGATGGGCATCATGGAAAAAAGATCTGAAAAATGAAATCTCCAAAGGAGGGGGTTACTCTGAGACTAGCAATGGGAAGGAGATTATTTCTATTTCATACATGGTCATTCCATCTGAATCTCATTGAGAATGAAAATCAGCTCCTCACTATACTCCAAAAACTGGCAAAAAATGACAAAAAGTATCCCTACATTTTGGCAATTAAGCACTTGTCTGAGGCCGATGACATTTTGTCTGCGTTTTTTGGGATTTTCAAAGGGAAGATAGGTTTCTAACTACATCATTTCTAGTTACATCATGGTTTCTCCTCCTTTGGAAGAAACCAAATCTTATTTTTCATTAGTCAACAGGGAATCAGAAATAGGGTAACAAGTACATCCACAGCAATACTCCAATGCAGAGCAATATCACCAGGAGAAAGTAACAACTCCCCAGGAAAATAAAGTCTGCAAGACTTGTTCATTCCCAAAGTACAAGAGGAACAAATGGAATGGCAAAGCAAGTACTGCTGCAGTGCATTTTGGTGTATGCTTAGTCCAGTTCACCATTGCATCTCTGCTCTGCTCTAGTTCCAGCCTCAAATCAACCATCCAGGAAAAAAGGAGCTTTCCTGTGAGACAAGGGAAAATTAAAAATACATTCAATATCTGCAGGTGCTAAAATGAGGCACAAGGATTTATTTCTCATACTAAACCTATAGGACAGGATTTCACAGCAGGGGAGACTAAGGGCATGGGTTGGTTTTCCCTTTTTTGATTGGTTCCAGTGTTTATTTCAGCCAGGTGTCTGTAGAAACTCTGCCACACTGAGAGCTGTTCCTTTGCCACCCAACCTGCTCTTCCTGATAGAAGTGGTGGATTTAGGAGCGCAGCTGCACAAATGCATCAAAACCACAGCTGCTTGCACGTGGAAATGGAAATGGAATGGAAATGGCCACGTGCTGAGCAGGCCGCTGGGCTGGTGCCCCGGGGGGCTCTGTTGAGCACAGCTCCCCAAGCATGCTGGCAGGGCCATGCCCTCTCCTCGGCTCACCTGATACCTGAAGGGCTGACCCCTGCTCTGGTCTGTACAGGACATGCTGCAGCGAGCAGGAGAGGTCCTGGCTCACACCTCTGGTGAAGATGATGCTGCTCTCCACTGCAAAGAGCCCTTTCTCATCCAGGGTAGTGTCTTCCTGGAGGGGCAGGAGCTGCCACCCACAGGAATCTTGCTAGAGCACCTGGGGCCGTGGGTACCAGCTGGCTGAGCACCAGGACACCCGGATCGCCCCAGGCTTGTGGCACTCCAGCGCAATCAGCGGGGCACAGCCACTGCCTGCAGGAAAAGAGAGACCCCAGGTGAGCCTTTGGTGTTGGATATTGGGACGATGTGGTGGTTTGGCTGTTTCTCTCCCTGACAAGGATAAACTTTGACATAGACCAATCAAAGAGTTTTTTTAGAAAAGTGTCATCTGGAGTCAGGACAGTTCTTCCAATCTCAACCGTGTAACATAGAGATCTGCTCTGGAGGCCACTTCTGCAGCAAAATAATCCACAGGCCTGGATATTTAAACATAAATGCACAAACTACAACATTCTTCCTTTATTACCCAATGCCTAAATTTTTCTGACACCTTCTTATATGAAGAAAACAATAGCAAGAACACTTCTGACGGAGGGAGCATATCTCGTGAGCTCCTTATGGCCACTCGGTGGGTAATTTCACCTCTCTGAAACAATTGCTATTTTCAGACATGGGACTTAAGAAAAGCCTATTTCCAAAGCAGTCACCTCAAACTGCTTCTGGGCAGGAGGACAGAGAAAAAGAGCACTGTCTGCCATCAAGTAAATTAGGGACGTGAACTACAGACCTGTTACTTTGAACTCCACCACAGCCTCATCATAGTCTGAGCCATGTTGAACAAAACAGGTGTAATTCCCTCTGTCAGAGAGTTGGACATGGAAAATTTTCAAGTGTGTGCTGCCCTGGGCAAGGCCATCCTTCAGCAGCTTGGTGTGCCCGTGGGATTGAAGCATTTGCTCCCCATACTGGTCCTGATCCCCCTTGTAGCGATGCACAAAGGGTGAAAACTGCTCTCAAAACCAGGCCACCTGCGTGTCCTGTGCATGTTGCTCTGGGGAGAAGCTGCAGCACCATGTTCTCACTCTTGGCCACGGTGATGGGTATGGGGTGTCCCCTCACATTGAGCAGAGCTGGGAGAAACACCCAGAGGAAAAAGAGAGAGCCTGTGAGTTTGCCGTAGTACCTGAGCTCAGGCACAGCAGATGCTGCTCAGCGCTGTTCGTGTGCTGCCAGGCCACCTGTCTTGGGGTGATTTCATGATGATACTTTATTCCCTAATCAGCTGCTTTATGCTCAGTAATGTCTGTGATATCTTTAAGATGAACCAAGAGGCAGGCTCGGAGCCCCGGAGCCCCAGGCAAGGGCTCTGTTCAATCTCTCTCTCTCTGGCATGGTTGGTGGCTAGATGGATTGTTACTTCATTGCTTTTGCTGGATTAATTTTTGCCAACTTAGGCAAGAAGCTTCTGGTTGTTTGTTTGTTTGTTTGGTTGGTTGTTCGGTTTTGGTTTTTACCTTCCCCTGGTCTGGAGGCTTTTCACTGGCAAATCTTTTCAGTGTCTTCTGGGCTTTTTTTCCCTTGAACTGTCTTGGTTTTTTTTTAATTTGGCCCGAGGAGCCAGAGGGGCTGCCCTGGCCAGTCCAAACCCTGGAAAGACCAAGCCAGCAAAAGAAGGGACATTAAAACCCACCAACTTCACCTGCTGTAAGGAGAAAACCCACTCCAGAAATCCAACAGGTTCCCAGCCATTTGTGAACTTTTTTTCTCCCCCCTTCCCACAGACAAAGAAGAGTAGCCGCCATCTCTGCCTCTTGGCCATGTGGTGAGGTGGGGATGGGGTGTAAGGTTCAATTTTTTTTCCCCTGTGCTTTGTAGGTATCTTGCTTTGTTAATAAACAATTTTACTTTTTTTTCCAACTTTCATCCCCTGGTATCCATTCCTCTCATTGGCAGAAGAAAAGGGAGTTATTGAAGCCCTTTCCCTTTAGAGGAAATGCTCATTCCATGGTGTTTCCTCCTGAAATTTGTCTCCAAAACTGAGACACCAGGTCATGGTGCTGGCAGCGTCCCCGTGCCAGGCAGAAGAGGTGCTGAGGGGTGCTGGGAGAGGGACCCTACCCTGCAGCACGGGCAGTGGGCTGGGGCCAGGCTACCACCCCTCCCTCTGCTTGCCTGTCCTGTGCTGCCAGGAGAGTTCTTCAAGGGCACAAGTGGTGCCCATGCAGCTCAGCACAGGCAGGAAGCAGGACAAGGACTGATGGAAGTGGCTGGGAAGTTTCTGGGAGGCTGGCTGGAGCAAGTGACAACTTGGCTACAAATAAAATTCAAATATCCTTATCTCTTCTCATCCTTTACAAATATCTATTTAAAAAGTAGAAACATCTCTGATGCTCTTGGCATCTTTGAAAATTTAAAAGAAAAACGCCACTCAGCTCACTGAGAAAGTGGTTCTTGTTGAAGGGAAACAAAAGCAAATGAACATTTTTGACAAGATCACTTTTGAGTTAAGTGCTCTGCTGCATCTGTTGCCAGGGCTGCCTTAAAGTTGCTTCAGGTCAGCAATATAAAAGAGCCCAGGCTAAGTTTGTTGTTGCTGGCTTTTTTCCTTTATTGATCTGATTTTCCAAAGGGTTCAACACACCCTGGACACAGCACAATAAACAGGAACATGCAGGAAACACATGCAGAAGTAGGGAGGGAAATGGCAGCAAATTATAACCACCTCTTTGGCATCATCTAATCCTCATCCAGGTTCAGTGAGGTTTTGTCAATGCCTGTGCTGCCAGAGGGATGCACGAGGATCCAGAGGGATGCTGGTGCTCCCAGAAGTGGAGAAGGTGTATGGAAAGGGCCTGACCCTGCTCTGGGCTCTGCTTTTCACAGGGAGCTGCTGTACTGGCAGCCAGGAAGATATTCAGGCTGGAAGCTGTGCCACAGGGATCAGCAGGATCTAGTGCTGCACATGAACTTGGAAATCTAAACTGTAAATGACAAAAGCCGGCAGAGAGTAGCGGAGCTGGGAACAGGAGAGAATCCTCTTCACTGGAGTACCACCTGAAGATGAGGAAGGAGAGGGAAAGGGCAAAAGGGAGGAAAATCAAGGTAAGATTAAAAAAAAAAAATGAAAGAAAGGCAGAATTCACCTTTAAAGGGATTCATTGCTGAATCCAGCCCCTTTTTTTAAAGCCTGGTGAAGAACCTCAGGTGCCAAAGGTTGAAATTGGTTTTCCATCTTCAGCCTGACATTGGTTAGTGTTTTATACACAAAGTACCAGACTGGTATAGAAGGTTGTGGGGATTTCCTAGGAGAAAGCAAAGGACAGCCTGCTCTGGCTTTTTTGATGCAGCATTAAGAAAGAGACAAAGAAGTGCAGAATGAGAAGGAGAAGCCCTGACCAAACCAGGACTCATTCCACACACCTCAAAGAGAGTGGAAGGTGGCCTTGGACCAGAGGAAGCAAAATACCCAAAACACTAATCCAAGGCCCAGCCAGGGCAGGACCTGACCCCACTCTGCTCTCCCACCCCACTTTTTGCCCATTGATTTGGTTCCACTTTGCTAAAAAGAGGTGGAAACTACAGGCAGTTCCGCCACCTGCAGATTCCCAAAAAAATGCCACATAGCTGGATACTCTGAGCTCTTTCTTGTCCTCTGAGCTGAAGGAGGAGCTGCTCAGCCATTATCCAGGACCTTGGAGAGGTCCCCTTGTTATAGACAGGAGACCACTCCCAAAAGTGATTTCAGTAAGAACTTTATTGAGGTCTAGAGCGAGGGGGTTGCCGGTCAAACCTATGGTGATGGTGGTGGTGTCCGGGCAGGAGCTTCACCAGGCAGAGCAGGCGCCGCTGTTTCCCGCGTCTGCGCTGGCTCCTCTTCAGGGCCGGAGCTGTCCCTCGCTGGCCGCTCGCCAAGGAAGGTGCCGAAGAAGACCCTGAGCCGATCTCAGGGCCGCCTTTTGTACAATTTTTGGCACGAGCTGACTGGTCGCCTTTTCAGTCCGGCCTCCTCTTGGTCCCTCTGAGTCCTTGAGGCCCTACTGGTCGTTGGTGATGACTTCATAGATATGATATCATCTTTGGATTTTTTGAGAAAACTTGCTGAGCTCGTTTCCCAGGGTACAATCTCTTAGGCGTGGGGTGGTAGGGAGAATACCATATTTTCTGCAACAGCAGCCTAGGCTCTCTAGGGACTATGACTTACAACTTTCAACAATTTCAATCAACGACTGAATTATAACAATTATATGAATTGTAACAATTAGTTAACTTACAACAATTATATAACTTAAACAATTAAGTAACTAGCCCAACTACTACTAACTTTATTAACTCCTAGAACTTATGCATTTCATTTCTAACACCCTGGTTCCAGCTAAGTCTTTCTCTGTCTGAAAAGGAAACAAAAATGTCACCCAGTCCCAGCCTGCCATCTATTTCCTCTTGCACTGCCTCCACTCCAAAATGAAAGTTGCTGAGTAATTTGGGGGGTTTTGGCAATGCTTCTGCTCTGGACATGCCCTTCTGGCAGTGTTCACAGACACATCCCTGTTGCAGAGACTCCAGGGCTGCGTGTGACAGCCTCCTCCCACAGTGCTGCCTGGAGTGGCAGCAGTTTGCACATCCCTGGCATGAGCCCAGAGGCGGTAGGAAGGAGGGAGGTGATAGAGCCACGATTCACACCCAGATGCAGTGCCAGGGTGGGAGTAAAGCCCAGCGGTAGCTTAAAAATTGCTTGAAAGCAATTCCCAGCTGAGAGGCAAGGACATCGAGGTTCCTCCGGGGAAATCTGCTGCCCTGAGGGAGGTGAAGGCAGTGCCTGTGGAGCTCAGTCCAGCCAGGCGCAGCACCCTCCCAGCCCAGCCAGGCATGGAGTACCTGCTGGGGCTAAGGGACCTCATCAAGTACCTGGCCAAAAGGGGTGACAAATCCAGCCTGCACAGGTGTGCAAAGCTGGGGAGCAAAGCTGGGTGTCCCAGACAACTGGGTATGCCAAGGGAAGGATGTGAGCACTAAAGCCACGTGGAGTGGAAGGAGCTGGGGAGGACAAGGTGTCAGACATGCCAAAAGAGTGCAAAAGGAACTGACCATGGGTAAAGTGGAACTGGTCAGTGAGCTTGGCCAAGGCAGCCAAACCTTCAGGCAGGCACAGGGTCCACACAGGTGTCTGCAAAGCCAGCTGGCAGCGGCTAGCCTTGCAAACTGCTTTATTTCTGCCTTCCAGAGTAATGTGACAAAGCAGAGTGGAATCCCCCATGTTCCCTGTGACTGGGAATAAGGCCATCATACCTCGACACAAGAAGAGCTGCCTGGAGAACAGAGAAGTGGGATGCAAAGCCCAGCATGTGCTGTTCCCCATTTACCAGCTGAGCAATTGAGGTGGCACATGCCCTGCAAACATCTCCACCATGAACCCACGGGCAGCAGGAGAAAACTGGGCAAACAGCCAGGGCAGGAGGCAGACCTCCCCTTCTCACAGAATGCAGCCTGGACACCCAGAGCATGGCCACTGCTCTGTGGTTGGTGCCCCAGGTGCAATCCCATGGCCCTGGAGGTGCCTGTGGTGCCGTGGTCCAGGAGGGCTCTGAGCATCCTGCACAGGGAGATACAGACTCCTCCAGCACACAGGGGCTGTTATCAACCACCTGCAGCTGGGCCAAGGGAGGGGAGATGCAGCACACCCTGTGATGTAAACAGGACTGGGCACTGCAGGAACAGGAGGAATTGCCAAATTCAAGTGTTGGATGAGATCCCACATGGGCTGGAAGCTTCAGGGCATGGGAGGTCACTGCCCAGAGGAGAGGAGGGGGAAGCTCCATGGGGTGGTCCCCAGACAGACTCCCAGCTCTGCTCTCCAGGCCATCCAGCCCCTCTGGACTGTGCCTTGCTCACTCAAACAAGCTGGAAGTTCTGGACAAGCTGAGTCCAGCCATGAGTTGATTAGGGGATCAGAGGAATGGGAAGCAGATTGAAGACCTTCCAACCCATCCCAAACCTTCTTTCCTGGAGCCAACCTGCAGGCTAAGTAGGTGAGTACTGGCTGTCTAAAAAGTGCGGAATGCTGTGACCTTTCCATAATTCCTTCTCTGCTTTATCGTCTTCAGGCAGTCTTTGAGTCTTGCAATTCCCACTTTCAGCAGTGAGTCCTGTCTCCCCTCCTGTTGATTGACTGTGGAGATGCTGGCATCCAGGATGGAGGGAGCAGAGAGTGAGACCCTGATGGATGAAGTGGATGAGATGAGTGAAAGAGGTGAGTTTTCAGAAGGGAAGAGGAAGGGGAACTGTCCTCTGTTGAGGACAAAATGCATCCTGCTTCTGCTGTGGGACAGGTTTTGAAAGTCAAAGCACTGGGGCTTGTCCCCAGACTGGGCTTTCCATGGGTTGGGACTTGGTGGCTGCAACACCCCCAGCTGAACTCTTGGTGCTTATCTGTAGGCCCAGCTCCAGCACCAAAGGCTCCTGAGCTGACATCCTTGGCCCTCTCCACTGCTCACAGAAAGATATGTGAATTTGGGTCCATGGGTTACGGGTCTTGGTGTAATGTCTGCCATGGTCAGCACCAGTTTGTGCCCTGAGCTGCCTGTTCTGCTCTCGCAGCACCAGAGACACCCAAGCTCAGCTCCAGGTGTCTGCACTGCAGGTGTGCACCCACCCACTCAGGTGCCTCCTCCTCCAGGAAATGAAGTCCCTGGGCCAGGATGTGTGCAAGCCCCTGGGACAGGGATGGGACTGGGGCAGCACGGAGCCAGGGACAGTTCAGCTAGGGGTATTTTCCCACTTCAGGGAAAAGGAACTCACCCTGTCCCTTTGCTTGCTGGGCTGGATGCAGCCCTGGGGAGCCTGTTCTGAGCAGCTTCTTCTCCTCTGTCCCTAGCCGACGTGACTCTGGACCCAGACACTGCCAACCCCTTCCTCATCCTGGCCAGTGACCAGCGAG
Organism: Chaetops frenatus; assembly: GCA_013400775.1. Classification (NCBI taxonomy): domain Eukaryota; kingdom Metazoa; phylum Chordata; class Aves; order Passeriformes; family Picathartidae; genus Chaetops; species Chaetops frenatus. The sequence goes on along the minus strand of VZTR01021943.1, from coordinate 2,677 downwards.
GGGTGGGACGAGGGGATGAGTGGACCTTGCTGCCCAACAACCCCGAGCGGTTCGACACGGAGCCATGTGTGCTGGGCAGCCAGGCCTTTGCTGCAGGGAGACACTGCTGGGAGGTGGAGGTGGCCAAGGCAGGAGATTGGTGGGCTGTGGGAGTGGCCCAGGAGTCTGTCAGGAGGAAGGGGGTCCTCAGCTTTACACCCCAGGAGGGAATCTGGGCCGTGGGACAGTGGTTTGGACAGTACCATGCTTTCACTGATCCTGACTGGACTCCCCTGCACCTCACTTGCCTCCCCAGGGCCATCCAGGTCTGCCTGGACTTCAAAGACAAGCAGGTGACTTTTGCTGATGCTGAGAATGAAGCCCCAGTCTTTGCTTTCTACCTGGCCTCGTGTACTGGGGAAAGGCTGCGTCCATGGCTCTGGGTGGGGATGGGCTCGTGGCTCAAGCTGTGCCCCTGACAAGGAGGGGGCATGGGGGGGCAGGGGAGAGACTGGAAGGGTGAATGCCATTGTTGTGGGTCTTGGTGCTGGGAACTGGGAGGGCCCTGCATCCTGCTGGCTTCTCCTTACATGGGTCCTCTGGCCACCAAGGTGGGGACTGGCAAGTCATGGAGATGGACACCACCACAGAACCTCCTTCACCCCCTCACCCCTTGGCTGGGACTGCAGGGACAACAGGGAGCATAGAGACTCGGTGCAGGGAGGAGCTTGGTGCCCAGTGGTCCCATGGAAGGGACCACCACTGAGTGCTGGGGCACTGCAGAGCTGCTCTGTAGGAGGCCATGGAAAATACAGCAGGGTCCAGCTCCTCCAGGGGTGCTGGAGTAGTGCCTCTGGCTTTTTTCAATTAAGTTAAAAAAACCCAAACACAGCTGGATACTCATGATAACACTTATCTTACCCTCACTCCAGAACCTCTCCTTGCCTGATGTGCACCAAGCACATTTCTTGCAGCAGAGCACTGGTAGCAGCTCTAGGGGCAGCCTAAGAAGGAAAGCACCATGCTGAGCTGTGTCTGAAATCCACAGGAGAGGCAATTCCCACAGATCTGTCATTCTCTGATCTCGCCCTATCAAGGTTCCACCTCACAGGGTCCTGCTAGATCCTGTCCTTAGGAAAGGAGGGGTTGGATGTAGGTGAAGGGGAACATTGCCTGGGTCCAGCCTAGATTTCTTCTCCAAACACATTTCTGGTTGGACCTTCTTTAGTGCCCCTCAGTTGTCATCATTGTGGTGGCATCTGGGCACAAGCACTAGTATTTGTCTCCCTACTCTACTCCAGCAGCTGCAAAGAGTTGCAGCGCTGGGTCAAGTCCAGGTATCTGCCCCCAACGCCCTGCTCTAAGACTCTCCTACTGTGGCAGCACCAAGACTGGGGAAACCCAGAGATCTCTGCTCCCAGTGAGGCACTTCCTACTCTCCATGGGCAGGGGTCTCTGAGACTGTCCTGGTTTTGCTTGGGATAGTTAACTTTCCTCTCAGTAGCTGGCAGAGTTTGGGATTTAGAGTGAGAATAATACTGATAGCAACAACCAAACCATCAGTTGCATGGTGTTTACCCAAGTTAAGGACTTTTCAGTGTCTCATGCTCTGCCAGCGAGGAGCTGCACAAGAAGCTCGGGGGGAGCACAGCCAGGACAGCTGACCCAAACTGGCCAGAGGGATGTTCCACACCACAGAATGTCCTGCCCAGTGTGTAAACTGGGGCAGCTGCTGGTGTGGGACCAGTCACCGCTGGGGGACAGGCTGGGCACAGATTAGTGGGTGGTGAGCAACTGGGTGTTGGGCATCACTTGTTCCACTTGGGGTTTATACTTTTTTTCATTACAATCATTATTATCATTAGAATTATTACATATTACTTTGTATAAATTATTAAACTGTTTTTACCTCAAATCAATCAGGTTTTTTTCCTTTTTTCCCCCCATTCCCCTTGGAGGGGGATGTGTGACTGAGTGGCTGTGCAGTGTTTAGTTGTCAGCTGCGGTTACACCATGACAGAAGTTCACAGCAGAAGGTTGGTGTATGGAGATGGCAGATTGTTAGTTCTGTATTTTTGTCCTTTGTCATGCAAACACCCCAAAAGAGTTGTGCTGTGCATTTAGGGACACCTGCCTCAATAAAGAAGAAGAAGAATTTCCTTTCTGAAAGCCAGCTCAGTCCCTCAGACTGGAGAAAAGTTGGGTTTTTCAACAGATTGGTGTCTGGGAACCTCTTCACTGGAATTTTGTGGTTTGGAGAGGGTAAATTTTGTGCTTTGGTTTCCTTTTTGATGTGCCCCCCAAAAATTAAATTTTAAAAAATCAGTTCTTTGGGAGCTGAGTTGCATAATTGCAGCATTTGTGTGAGAAATACACAATTTCATGTAGAATAGCACCACAAAGACTCAGGGGAGTTTAAATTCAGGTCTCATATGCCAGAGGTTTCTGCATTCCGGTGCCACAACGGGTAAGAAGGCTTAAGGAGCGCCCTGGTCCTTCAGCAAGGCTGGACCCACATGGGCTCTGAGTGGTTTTGGGGACACAACTGGGGTCAGGAGGTTTGTCCCACACCCAGCATGGGCACAGACAGCACATCACAGTGGTGACCAGCTGCCTCCTCAACCGGTGCCTGGAGAGGAAGGCCACAGGGCAACCTCCAAAGTGTGGGTTTGGGGGGTCCCGGGGTAGACAAAGAGAG
>VZTR01021942.1:150419-165852 GCA_013400775.1 Chaetops frenatus | reverse complement strand
TCAAAGCAGGTCTGATTAGATCAGGTTGCTTTGAGACAAGTCCACTTAAGTCTTTAATAACTGCAGTGGTAGGAATCCCACCCTTCAATATCAGTGTTCCAGTGGCGTTCCAGCAGGTCATTTTACACATAAGTAAGAAGAGTAATTCCCCATCCCTGAAAGTGTTCCAGGCCAGATTGGATGAGGCTTTGAACAACCTGGTTTAGTGGAAGGTGTCCCTGCCTATAGCAGGGGAGTTGAAATTAGATGAACTTTAAGGTCCTTTCCAACCCAAACCATTGTATGGTTGATTCTAGGATTTCCTCTTTTCATTTACGTTTTAAAACTGAAGAAACTCAGTTCTCTCATCTCTCCATGGAAGCCATGTGGTCCAGAAACTTGCATCTTTTCTTTGGCTTTTTTTTAGCCTTGGAAAGTGATCCTGTCATTCTAATGGTGACTTGCTCACTTCAGTATCTGCTCATTGTCTCTTCAGCCCTCTCCAGGTTCATCTCTGGATACAAAATGAACAGTCTGTCTATTACAATAATTCATAATTCAGTCACTTTAAAACTGTATAAGAACCGTATATCTCTCTTTGTATATACTTACTGACTATTAAGTTGTTTTGAGGTCCATTTGGGGAAGAAAAAGGAGGATTTTGTTGGCCTTGATGTTGTTAGAGTTAACTATTGAGAGTTTTTTTCCCAGAGAATGTGAATAAATGTGAGTGTTTTGAGTGCCCATGGCAGTTGCTGAGTGTTTTTTGAAGCTGTTTAATGATATTATAAGGAAATCACCTGCCAGCCATTTTTAGAGGAATTTCTCTATAAATTTCTGATGATACCCTTTGATTCCTTCCCATAAATCAATTTCTATATACAGTTTAAAAGGAATAGCCTGTTTACTAGTTCCCTATTAATTTAAATTTTGGGCATTAATTCTTGTCACTGGGGGAAGCCAAAGCATTGTGTCATTTGGCAATACCAAAATTTTTGTATATGAAGAATAAAATAGAATAGATCTCAATTCACTTCTTTAGATTCTCTGCAGACAAATTCATCCTCTGTGTGGTAAAGGATAGGTGGTTTTTGTCTGTAAAGGGATATTCATTTTCATTTGATCTACCTTAATCCCGAGGATATGGATTCAGATCCCAGAGCTGTTGAAAATATGAACTTGATGCTTCCACCAGCCTTCAAAAGCTCTGTGATTGAAGGCTCTCAGCAGCTGTTATCTACTATAATAAATGCCAATGATAAAAAAGACTAGACAAGCTGAGGATATTTTTTTTTTTATGAAGAGCAAATAAAAGTATTTTCTTTCTAAATTAAATTAGGAAAAAAATTCATTTAATGATTTCTTTATTGATAGAAAGTACTTACTAGATTGTAGTTTCCACAAATATTGCTTAGGATTTGGGGGTCACAGTTCATTGCAAAATATGCTGCCTCTGTTTGCCCAGCTGCTACACCTCCTCTGCCTTGTCTCCTCCTGTATGTGAAAAAAGAGGCTGAAAGAAAGGTAAAGGAAATAACAGGTTTAGTGCTGCTTTGCTTGTAGGCCATAATCAATGTAAATTGTGTTAACAGGATTAAGACTTTTTGCTTCCATGTGCATATCCCACCCTAGAGGAATGGTACCCTAATATTTAAGTACAGACAAGATAGCATAGCATCCTGGTGTGGTTTTGGCTATATAGTGACATGTATTGGTGATTCAAAATACAGGAATAAGTCTTGCAAGCTTTATTATTGTGATTTTTTTTTTTTTTTTGAGGGGTGGGGTGGTTTGAATTTGTTGGGGGTTTTTTTACTGTTAAATTAAGGTTGAAACAACTGGGAACTGATTCTGCTGCATAGCCTGGGTAATCTAGGCAGAATGAGCCGTCAGACAGAAGCAACCGAAAATGTCAAAACCAAAGGAAACTCTTAGGGAGAAAAAGGATACGGGAAGGATGTTTCTTTAATCTTTTATTCCAACTTCAATTTTATGGATGTTACACACAAATTAAAGTAAGAGTATGTTACAGAACTGTGTGTTACAAAACCTTGTGTGTGGTACAAAACTTAAAGAAAAGAAGTCCATACTCATGTCAGATGCATTTTAATTTCAAAATGGTCCACAGAGTTTATGCCCAGCATATCATTCGTATTGCAGTAGTCTTTCTCTGTCTTACATGTTTCCATTTGGTTTTGGCAAAACAAAAGGAAACAGTTAAAAAGACATTTCTCTTTGTGGGGACAAAAAACCCCATCTGAAGTCCAGTGATGTTACCAAACTTTGGGTCATGATCGTATTTTCTAGTGCTTGCAGTATTTTAATTAGAAATCTACATTTAATCACTTTCCACCCCAAAAGAGGGTGTGCAGTTATGAACACAGCAATACATGACAGTGTTCAGTGGTTTTTTCATCATAAGAGAGTATTCTATTTTCTAATGAATGTTAGAATGAAAACAGAATAGATTAAAATCAGTTTCTATGTTTTACATTTTTTTAGTATGAATGCATGAAGCATTTATCCAGTTCAGAGGTTTCAGGGCCATGGGTGTGGTTTTGCATTAACAAGGTGACATTTGCATGTCTTGGGACAGGCCTTGCTACACTTGGCAATGGTGAACAGGACACACATTTGCTACTGTCCCTTCTTCACTGCCCATACCAGTAATTGCCACTTTGTATTATTTATAGAGACTCAGCTGGTTTGCAGTTTCGTTTTTTCCTGCTTTCCTCTTTAGCCGCTATCCAACACAACTGCACCCAAGCTTTTTTTTGAGGTTTGTCTGGTGGAAGAAGAATTAAAGATTTTTGGGTACTTTGCCATCTTATGACAACTGGCAGCAACTGAAATGAGGCATGTCAAGTGACTACCACAAAAAGAAATCAGTGATTTACAAGTTCAGGCAAAGGTTGAAGAAACAAACCTTCTTTGTAGTTGTTCTGTCTTGTACAGTCTGTTAATATTTTCACATTTGAGAATATTTAATTTTCCTAATTGAGAGAATGCTACACTACTGCTGAGAAGAAAAGGCAAAATCAAAAGCAGAATACTCTCATTTTCAGCAGAGAAGTGCTAATGGTTATATTAGTCAGTGAGAAAAACATGGGGGTGGATTAGAAACAATAATTCGTTACTGTCTCTCCTGCAGTCAATTAAATGTCTCAAACTTAGCTGATTAAAGCTGCCTTTTTTTCCATTGTAATATTAATAAGATTCATTGGAAACAGACTGAGAGTAGGACTATCTCTCCCAGCACATCAAACCTTTAGAGGAAGAGAAAAATTCAAACTCACATGCCAGCCTTGCCAGGTTGAGTTGGATTATACAGTCAATATCCATAGCTTGCAACAGGTGCAGAGTTATCCTTACTACTCTGGTGTTGACTTCTGTTCATAGCTTGACCTGCTGAATCTTAACCAGAGCACCACATCTGAGATGTTTTCATACATGACAAAAACATGAGGCATAAAGCTGATGATCTGATGTCTACACACCCAAGTTGAACATAAAGTTTGCGTGTGAAATCACAGATGGCCCCATGTAACAAAGGACCCTCTCCATCCCCAATTTGTCTACTTTTAAAATAGCATAATTATAGAAGGATTTTGGAAAACCAATCTCTGTAATGTCCTTCTCTTTGTATAAAACCTATTGTAATTCATTTCCAAGTTCCTTACGATGCTGCATAATTTTTTATACTATTTTGCTAGGCTAAAATATGCATTTCCCCTAGAATTTTTCACACTTGCTGTCTCCTTAGATTTGATTCACATTTTCTCCCTTCTGTATCTAGTTCCCTGTCCAAGTTAAAATGTAAAATAAAGTAGAAGAGATCCTTGGGCCCCTGCACACATTGCTGAAAGGTTCGTTTTTCTGCACACAAGTGTTCAGAGTATTTCTCACAGAAGAATAGCATAAATTATGGAGATTCCAGTCACAGAACAGTGAATAGTATTGTCAGTTTGCTTACAAAAAACTAATGAGGTTGTAAAGAAATACTGTCTGCTTTATAAGAGTAAAATTTGACAGCTGGAAAAACAAGGGCAATAGGCTCGTTTCCATTTTCCATTGATTTTAGCCCCCCACATTCAGCAGATTTCCTTTTCTGCTAAACCACATTCACACTGCCTACACATGAACATACAATGCTCTTTTGCTTCAAGCCAGAGCAAGATTAAACTTCATTAGGAGAGTAAGGCTTGAGGAAAGTTCAAACTGTAACAGATAGTAATTTGACAAATAAAAAATTAGGGTTTGTTTTACTAAGCCAAAAATAAAGGCCAGAGCAAGGTTCCCATAGCTCTTTTGTGCTATTAACCACTGGGTAGGAATACCATCCCTTTTCATAGTCTGGTTTACATACTATACAAGTATTCTTAGGTAGAGCACTAGTAGCTCAGCTTAAAATCAACAAGAATGAATGCATTTTATGTCTGAATGGATTTCATTAGCTTTCACCCAAAGTGTTTCACCACTGTGTCTTTGTGTCTGTGCTTGTTTTTGAGAGTCAGGCACCTCAGAGAGGAAGGTGAAGCAACCCTGTCAAATAAACAAATGCTCCAAAAATCATCAAGCTTCATTAAACATTAGCTGTAATTATCAAGGGGAGAATCTTTGCAGACAGGAACAGGACACAAATCTTGTTATTTAATTGTCTTATTCAAGTCTGCAGGGAGGTACTATTAGCCTGGAATCTGCTCAGAGGATCATTCCCTGAAGAGAAATATTTACATAGTTTACATTCAAAGAACTTAGCAGACACTACTTTCTTTTCTGTATTGCATATAATAAAGAGAGAGAGAGAGAGAGAAAAAAAATTTTTTTATTTTCCGTATTAATTTGGAAGCAAAGAGTTGGAAGTTCCAATTCCAACCAATGTTTCTTAAGTAATGTAGTAGTTAGGAGACATAAGGTAAGTTAATTAAGGTTCACTTTTCACTCCTCTCTTTAGCCTCTGCCACGACACACAAAGAATGAGCTGGATTTGACTGAGAGAGCTCAGATTAGATCTGAGTTGTAAGTGCAGTGTCTTGTCATAATTGCAACTTTATTTAAAGTGACTGGTAGCTCTGTAAAAGACAGAAATTGTCCTTTGGGGGCATCCTCTGGATGGTGGAAGGCTGGAGCTGTGGCCATTCTTCACATCCCCCAAATGATTCCTGCAGCCTGCTGAGGGGGTGTTATCCACCTGCTCCCAAAATCTTCTCTTTGCTTGTCTTCTGCACAGGTTAGGTCTCGTAGATCAGTTGTTCTCCATCTCCAAAGCTGAATGTTGGGAAATATATAATTTTGAAAGGCTGGTAGCACTTTTTCCTGGCTTCAGACTGGCTCACAAATGCCATAACTGAATTAATTTTGTGCATGGTGCCAGAAGGTTGCCTCTCGTGCCTGGAGGTTTTAAGTTCTTGCTATTGTAAATGAACAAATCTGTCAGTTCTATTGCTAGTGATCCCCAAAAGCTGCATACAGGCATACAGAGATGCCTGTTTTCTGGAATGGATTTCATCCCTGGTGAATAACTCCTTTAAAACTTTATAAGGTTAATTAAATTGTAATTCGGCACTTTGTAAGAACAATTTACTTTATGACTTGAAGGAAACTAGTGCACTGAAAGCAACTATAAAATGATGAAAACTGTGAATTGAATCTTCTAAATTATTTTTACAGAAATTGAGGGGAAAAAAAACAATAAAATGAGTCAGGGCGAAAATGGTACATTTCTTCAAAATAAGGCGTACATTGGAGTCATTATATGTATCAGAACAATCCTGGTAATACTAATTTAAAACCAATGAAATGCAGGGTAATATGTACTTATAACCCAATACTGAAATGTGTAATGAATAGAAATTGCCTTATGTTGCAATTAGAATTTGTGCTGACAGTGAAAAATACAGTTTGAAACCACACATTTGGATTGACTCCCTTTTCTCTCTTCATCATTCAAATAGACTCCTCAGCTGTGTGTGGGGGCAGCTGCATTTACCTCTAATGAAATTACAGCAGCAGAGACTTTGGCTTTGTTTTATTAACTTCACTTGTTTCTTGGAGCTTTTATGTCTTGTTCCCTCAAGCAACAGGATAGATACCTATTCAATATATTTGTGAATCTAGAGTACTTTATATTTTCTGCCTCAGGTAAGGAAGGTATCTAAATCTCTCTCTTTTCCTAATGTACGTATGCACACACTATATTATGTCCCTTTATCTACGTGTGTAAACATAAACATAGGCACAAAACGTCACTGTGAGACCCCTGACTCAAGAAATAGACCAAATCAATATTTAAATCCAGTCCTAATGAAAAGATGTGTTTGAAATGTAGGAACTGTGAAAAACAGAAATATTAGAAATCTTAACCCTCTAATCCACCTCATTTTATTGAAAAAGTGTTTGCTCCAGCACATTTTTGTAGTGCTTTCTCTTGTTCAGTAATGAATGCCTTAAGCACAGAAACTTTTTTCTGAGCTGTTATTTCAGGAGGAAGAATTACTTTCTAACTGTGAGCCTTTGTTTTCTATTTTGTAACAGTGAATTATACTTTTGTGCACCATGCAAATCCTGTCCAGCTTGAGCACACAGAAACTGTTTCTCTGTTGTTTTACAATATTTTTTTTTTCACTTTGGTGGCCATGCTGGGTTTGTTTGTTTGTTTGTTCATGATTTCTGATTGTTCCTTCATAATTCAGTCTCTTTAGTCTCTTGAATACTTACAGAATACTTGAGTTTTGCCAGTTGTCCTTCACATTACTAATACTGAAAAACTTTGAAAGAAAGTTCATTATTCCATGGATAAACTCAGGGTAGTAAAGGGCTGTTCTGTGATGGGATTCTTCCAGATAGTGTTCAAAGTGATGCTAAATACAAGTCAGAGCATTTTTAATTTATTTCTTGCAGGTGCATATGCTTCCATTGTTCTAATGGTAATTTAATGTGTGCAAATCCAGACTGACTCCCTTGAAGTTGGTGAATGTGCTTCACCTTCCTAATTGTGTATTAAGGGATTATATTTGAAATGGTAAAAGTACACCGTGAGCCAAGCCCATAGGCTCACTCACATATCAGCTGTGAAACAGAACTAGTGAAGTAACAGAGCCAAGATTTTGGACAGCTCTATTTACATGCTTATGTAGGATGCTGATTCCTGAAACTTGCCATTTTGCTATTGACTCACCAGCTGCACAAATGCACAGGGCTGCACTCTCAACTTTTTAATTTATTCAGGCACAAGTCTGTTCTTGTCTTCCAAAGGCCACATGTGCAGTAGAACAGCATCATGAATTAGAGAGTATGTTTTTCCAGAGGTTTTCAGACGAATTCATTCTAGATTTTGCCAGCTTGACTGAAGATGCAAATCCCAAGTTTTACCTATGAAAGGAAATGATACCTGAAGGTCACTCAAACAATTTCCTCATTGCTACTTGAGCCAGGATTGCCCTGTCAGATGTTGGGGGAGGCCCATGTGGAGGTGGATTGCTGGTAAGAGCAGGTGGCAATACTTCATTAGGTTCCTTATCTCAGCAATTTATCTCCCTGTTTCCCCTTGCAGCACTTAGGTGTCAGAGCAGTCTGCTGATTACAGAGAGATCCAGACACAAGGTTGCAATACTGCAGTAGGGGCTTCATGATGTAGGAACCAGACCTATTAGTGTGTCTAACTATGTGAGGGATATTGTCAGTATTTTACTGGTGTTGAAATATTCCAGTGTAAGCAGATTTCATCAGATTTGTTCATAGAGGATCTGGCTGCCAATGCTAAACCCTTTCTTTGGACATTCCTCATGTGAGCAGGTGCATCTCTTCTGCTGAAGGCTTCATTTGAAAACAGGATTTCGACTTGCATATAAACTTGTGCTCGGAACAGCCTCATACTTAACCAAGAAGGGTGTTTAGGTCTGAAATTTTGTGTGAGCCTCGGACTTTGTGCAGCATTGTTTACTCAGACAATTGTCACTGGTGCCAGCAGTCCTTATTACACAACTTTGCAGCCTGCTGCCTCCTCGGCCCTCTCTCAGCATCAGGACACACTCTGCAGAAAGCAGCCTCAGCATGCCCTGAAAGGAGATGAAAATGTAGTTCAGCAGAGGAGTCTTTACTGTTGTTGTGCCATATGCATGTAAAATCATCTCCTTATGCTTGTTGTTTACTGTGTAACAGAAACTGAGGAATTTTCAGTTTAGGAAGAAAAAGTTTAGCTTCTTTTTTTTTTTTTTTTTTTTTTATCCAGTTTCTTGGGATGGTGCATAAAAGGGGCGTAGAGAAAAAAAGTGCTTAGGGGGTGTGAGTGGGCTTTTGTTAACAAACAATGGAAAACAAGAAAAACTCACCATGTTGCTCTGGAAGAGCTTTGTAAGATATTCTTTTTATAGCAATTTTGTCCTTAAAAAATAGGACCCAGGTAAATAAACAAAATAAGTTAGACTTGTCTGGGTTGGGTGATTTGTTGGGGTTTGGGGTTTTTTTGTTTTGTTTTGTTTTGTTTTTTTCAGGTGCATATGATACCTGAAGGCAGTTTTAACTTGCATAGGCTTCAAAGGATTGTAATATATGCAAAATAAGAAGAATTTCTGGTTTGTTCTCTTGCTTTCTGTATGGATAAATGTCTGTGTGCCAGACAGATTTAAAGTGCAGAACTGGTTAGGTATGCAAGAGGGAATGGTGTTCAATTAATGGTGTTTAATTAATTTGATACTACTATATTTTAAGTAGAGTAAAAGAATGTAAGCAGTACCTTCTGAGGCCATTACCTTTATCACTTCTTGAAAGTAGGAAAAAATTGAAAGCAGTATCAGAAAAAATATGAAATAAAATCCAAAATACTTATATTTTCCCTGGGATAATTATAATTTGTCCTTGGATTTTAAAGAATTTTTTCATTGCCTACTGTGAAGAGGTTTTTCATAAAAGCCAAAAAACCTAGATGAGAATGTTGTGCAGCATTAACCATTTCAGGAGGCTCTGTATAGGAAGGAGAGCCACTGAGTAAACAACAGAAATGGCATCAAAATCCGTAAGTGTGGTAGGAAAATAAGACTCTACTATCACTTTTCCGTGTGTATTAGGCATCAGAACTGAAAATTAGAGGAAGCAGTGGTTCAGTTATATTTTATGTCATTTTCTCTCCTGCTCATCTCTGTTACTGCTTTACACAGCTAAATGCAGTGTTTTGTGTAGTAATGACACAGCAACTCTAATGATCTTTCTTCCTGAGCCTGTTTTGCTCCTGTGCTTCTCACACTTCATGACTCCCCCGTGTCTGAGCAGGGAATTGGATTTTCCTGGGGTGCTGAGCTGGTGGGCAAACCTGACCATCCCTGTCCAACCTCCATGGGAGCAGCACGGCTGCCCTCCGGCTGCCACAGCCCGAGACGATTCCCAGCTCTGCTCTGCAGGGCTGCTGCCCGTGCCAGCCTTGAGCTCTCCTGACGTTTTGCCCAGATGGCAGAGCTGCCCTGCGAGCCTGTCCAGGCTCACGGCTGTGCCCCCGTGCACTCAGCAGGGAGCAGGGCAGCCTTCCCGGGCAGGGATGCCACTGCCAGCCCGCAGCTGTGTCTCAGCCGTTTATTTTTGGAAGCCTCTGAACTTTACAGTTAAAGATGTGCCAGAAGTATTTAGGAAAAGTTCAGGAGACATGGAGCACTTGAGTTCTTGCTTACTAACCCTCTGTCCTGACAGTTAATAAAACTTAGTTTGACAGTCCTCATCTCAATTTAAGAGGATAAAGCTTGCAGCTGCAGGTTAGTTTATTTCAGTTTCCTCATGGGCTCCAATATGCTCCTTAGAAAAGCTCAGCATTTAAAAAAAATTTGTTAAATGATGTTTTCAGACTCCTTATAAAGAAAAGCTTTTAAGAAAATATTTTTTCCAGGAATTGATCCTGGAATAACGTGGGCTGAGCAAGCTTTAGCACCACCAGTCCTGGTGCTGCAGGGGCAGTCTCTGATCAGCAGCAGAGTGAGATGGAGGTTGGAGAGGGAGAGTGGGGAGTGATGGCAGGAGGGAAACAGAAGTGGACTCTGCTTCAGAATGAGCAGTCCAGTCAAGAAAGTATTGAGCTGAATTAAAGGGTGGGAGAACTATTTTATTTCTGTCCCCTAGAAAAGAAGTATTGAAAAGCTTTTGTTATTCTGTCATGGAGTCTAATCTAGTTAACCTCGTGGTCCATTTACCAGCATCCATGGAAGGAAGAACTGTTAAATCATGTTAAAAATTAATAGAAATTTCCTGTTGTGTCAAATGTTCCACCTTTTCTTTCTGTAATGCTCCTAAGTATTTCCCATGAGGGCCTCATTGGCTTGTCAGGGGATTTAGCATTCATATAACAGTCCAGAAACATAATTGTCTCATGATTTGCTATTACAGCAGTGTTTTGAAGAGATTTGTGGGGAGGGCAGGGTTTTTGAGGAACAGAACAGAGTCTGCTGTCTTCTCACAACAGGGTTTTGCCTCCCCTCTGCACCTTTAGCACCTGGGAGGGGCTTAGGGTGTGCTGCTCTTCCACTGTGCCTCTTCCTGCTCTGCACTTCTTTTATGAGTGCTGCAGCTGGAATATATTTGAAATATTTAACTTTGCCACTTAATATAATTTGTAAGACCAGACCAACAATTTTCAATAAATATGACTTTTTATACTGTTAAACACTGAAATTTAGTATTCTAAATACTGATCTCATTCATGTGTGGAGGTATTTTGTGTGGGGAAAAGACAGAATCTCACTTAAAAAATAATTCTCATTATATTCTGCCCTTGTATTTTAGGGTAGACACAGCACAGACTTTTGGTGTGAGCTAAACTAGCTTTCTTTGTGTTCTAACATAAAGCCCATCAAGCAATTCACAGGAAGACTCTTCTAGATTGCACAGCTGTCTGAACAGGCTCTGTACAACAGGTGTTTAGTTATGATCTCAGTTACATATATATCAATAGTCTCTGGGGCTGCCTTTCAATACTTTGATTTACCTCAAAATCTAATACTTTCAACTCAATATCACTATTGATTGTAAGTCCAATGATCATGAATGCCTGTCCATAGTAAACACACTGGAAGACTCAATTCAGAAGCTCATTTGGTTTAAAAAAAAAGGCAGTTGCTAAGACTGAATTATTATTCTTATTTTAAGAATGAAAATCAATAATTTAATAAAAACTTGCAAAGACTAACACCTACTTTTTCCATCTTTTTTCCTTCTAGCCATCAACATGTTTTACCCAGCAGGTCTAACAAACAGCCATATGCTCTCTAGTCTCAAAGGAGCTAGTTTCAGCTTGAAAATCAGTATGTCACTACTAGGCTGTGGTAATGGATGCTTACAGCAGGAGGTTTATATAAGCTAATGGTACTCTATGCAACAGCAGCTCATTTAGATGAAAGGGTTGCCTAGCCTCATTCAAATGCTTGGGGCAGCAATAGATGAATGTTTGTAAAAGCTGATCAAAATGGTAATTTGTTCATTGATGAGCAGCCTGTCTATTGTGGCTGCTCTGGAGATGCTACCAAGGAATACACTGTACACTAGTCCATGAGGTTATTTCTGCAAGGTGTTTTCATATTTGTAAAGACTGTCACTACCCTATCAGCTGGCATGAAACAATATTGTTTAAGTTGTTTTTGGCTTTTTTTCTTCATGCATGAACACCAACCCCTCTGGATCTGGATAAGCTGGAATAAATCTGCAGAAAACCAAAATTGTTAATATGTTTGTGAAATTCAGATAGATTTTTACAAAACTGCCTAGAAACCATCAAGGTCTGGATTTCATGTATCCTTTGAAAAGAGAAAGGTCTAAAATTAAGGGGTTAAGAATCTTGCCTCCATTTTTTTTGTGGTTTGTTATGTAGAACAATGGTGACAGGTCAAGTGTATGAAAGTTTGTTAAAGCAACTATTTTTTATTTTGTGTGCCATGGCAAAGCCATTCTCAGTGCTGTTAGTGATGTCCTGCTTGCTTCCACAGAAGGGTTGTTTACAGCACTGCTGCTGATACATCCTTCCCTAGTGTCTTTCAGAGCAGTTAAAATACTCTTCCAGTGCAGTGTATCACTGCCTCTTTCAGAGCAATTGCAAGCACTCTTCAGTGCCAAATACAGAAGAAGCTGCATTGTTGTAGATGTGTACAAGTTTCATTTTTTTTGTGTGTGCTGTAAGGTAATGCTCAGTCTCATTTCTTTCTCTTGCTTGGGATGACCACAGCATGGTTTTTCACCTAAAATATGTGTTTGGGTTATGAAAGATGAGAGCAGGCTTTTGGCTAGAAAATACAAGTTCATCAGGCCAGCCAAGACTTCTGTCTTCTCATTATGAAGTGTGACCAACAAGATATCCAGGTTTCCAGACTTTTTGTGTAGTACCTAGCCCATTTTATGGAAGCTACTTTGCATTTCCATCAATACCTTTTCAAGATAATTTGTCTCTTTAGATTTCCTTCCATCTAATACAGGAAGTCTTAAGGCAGTCCTTTCCACTCCTTTTCTATTATTTAGGATAAAATGACTTGATTGAATAATTCACATCCACACATTAGATTTTGCTTGAGTTCAGCTATAGAACTGAGTGAAATTTTGTGCAGAGGAAAGGAAAGTTATTCCTAATTGTGTCTGTTTAATTCTTACATACATGGTTTGTGGGAGTTTATTTAAGAAGAGTTGAAACACATAAGCCAGTGTATATCTTTATCTCATGTTCAGACATGGTGTTCTTAGCTTAAACAAGTAGTTTAAAAGAGCTATTTAATAAGCCTTTGCAACTTGTGGGAGCAAGAGATTTTCTTGTTGAGCCTTTAACATCTAACTAAGCTGTATTTTGATGATGTAGGGTAACTCTTTCTGTTTATTTATTTCAAACTCTTCCAAACTCATCCAGCAGCTTATTTTACATATATTTATAAGTGAAGTTTTATCGAAAGGACATGTGGCTTCTTGTTTGCAAATTTACAGGGTGCATCAAAGGACATTATAAATACACTGAAAATTTCCTCTAGCAAGAAACAAAACCACCAGGTTATTTGAGCACTATGCATGTTCATAGCCTACTTCAAAGATTTAAGTTACCTTAGGTCTGAGCTGTGGAATCTCTCTTGCAGTGCATGAGGAGGTCAAGAACTCCTGCAGACATCCAGACATCAGCCGGGCAGACTAAACCCGATGTAACAATTCAGTGTACACGTTAGCATGGTTTCCTTTTGTCCGAACAATGGTCTGAAGCCCTGAAAAACACAGAGGAAACCTCACTTTTGGCATCTCTTTAAAATCTGATTCACTGTCCCTTAAAGTCAGTTGAAAGATTCCCATGACCTGAGCGTAGCTGTGGAGGCTCTTTCCTTAGAGGGAGCCTGTCTGCATTCTCCAGTAGGATCCCAGGTTGGATAAAGAGTGAAAAACTGACAAACTCTATCAAGTAGCAGAAAGCATAAGAGCTTGTGAAATGTGAAGCCTTTCCATGTGTTAGGTCAGCTATCCACAAAGCTCCCTGTTCACATCATCCTGGAAACAGAACTGATGAGTGAGCATGGGTGAGAATCAGACGCATTACAAAAGTCTTCAAAAAACCCAACCGTGAGAAGAGAGCAGTACTGAAGGATTAGATCTATCTCTAAAAGACTAGAAAATAGCCTGGCTAAATTTAACTCTGGTGCTTTGTGATCACGTATTGTGAAATTATCATTCCAGTTTTTTGTAGGCCTGCCTCTTTAGAATTATAGAAGGCCTGTGATAGGATTCCTGGAGCTCTGCCGTCATTTGCAGAAGGTGCAGGGTGGAAGAGAAACATTTCAATGCAGTGTTTCTGAGGAAACTGAGTCTTCTCCTTGCATGTTCCACAGTTTTATTTGACAGTCCTAGAACAGTCAATTAAGTAGTGTTTTCAGATGGTCACAAAGTGCTTTTAGCAAGGCTGAGATTTCTGTTTGATGGTGAAGTGCCAAAGACTTAAACTTTCCATTTTCCTTCTATAAGTTACTAGACATCTTATAGTAGTAATTTAGTCAAGATTTCTAAAGACACCCAGAAGCTAATTTGAGCAGCGTTGAAAAACCCCATTGGAATTAAGAATGTTGTTTTCAGGTGAGGTCAGCTGGTTCCTAGAACTGAGAAATGAAGATGAAAAAAACCCCACATTACTTCAAGGTTATTCAATGCACTAAAGGAGTTAATTGGAGTACTGAGGGAAAATGTACTGATGTAATTAAAGAAACATGTTACAATTCATGGTATTATAATTCACAATAACACAGGGGTCAAATTAGATTTGATTCAGGCAGTTTGCATCTCTTGAGTGCTTGAATTTGCAGTGTTAGTTTTCTTTCAAA
Source organism: Chaetops frenatus (assembly GCA_013400775.1). Lineage (NCBI taxonomy): Eukaryota > Metazoa > Chordata > Aves > Passeriformes > Picathartidae > Chaetops > Chaetops frenatus. The sequence goes on along the minus strand of VZTR01021942.1, from coordinate 151,567 downwards.
GTGAAGCTGAATGAATTAATAAAAAACTTAACAAAAATGTTTTGAAAGCATTATGAGTGCTTCCTTCCTCTTCTGCTGAAATTCTACCATCATACTCGTGCTCATAAAAATCATAAACCATCTATGATTTTTGAGGTCGTTCAATCCTCTGCCACTTAAGTAGCTGTGGCACTGAGATGACCCTTGTTGATGAAACCCAGGGGAGAAATCACTTTTAACCACAGTGCAGCCTCTCTCCTGGTGTTACATATATTTGGTGGGTGCTCCGTCCATATCCTGCCTGACCTTATGCCAGAAGGTAAGGTAAATGGTGTAAGATAATTTACTGTAAGCCTGATTCTGAATTGTGCAAGTATTGCAAAGATATTTTTTTTATCCTGCAAGTCTTGAAATGAGTAAGAAATTTAAGTGAAAAGTACAATATATGTATATATACTGTAGCTGACTGAAAAATGAGTAAATAAACATATTGCAGCTACAAGTTTAACAGTTGAGTGTGGAAGAAGAGAGGAAACACTGATCATAATTTAAGAAGAACAAGTTAAAGGATACTTATCTAAGCTAGATAATTTTAAATGTGTGGCTGAATATCCTATACAAATGTAAGGGAAGTGTAAGTTTGTCAGTTCCAAGGTTATGGTTGTAATAACAAAACAACTTTCTAGGATCTTTCCTGGGTACTGATGCCAAGGGGCATGAAACAGCCCAGGTCACCACTGAAAATTACCTTTGCCTCCAAAACGGGGAATCTGCATGCAAAGCATTTTCTGGTAATCATATATCCTGGAAATTTCCATCCTTAACCTGACCTCAGCATTTGCTTGGGAAGGTGCTACCAAGCAAAGCCAGGTCCCTGTTATCACTGTTCAACACTATAGACTTGTGTCTTCAGTGTTACTCACTTGATAGGGGCTGCTTCTTACTTGCTAAGTGCAGCATTAATGAGTCTTTTCAAGAGCCCCTCAAGGATGATAATGTCCAAGTGGGTCAGAGCATGGTGGATCAGCAAATATGAAGTTGTTCTTTGCAAGGAGGTAAACAGAGGATCTAAAAAAGTACAGACAACTCAATAATATGGGAACCAAAAAGCCTCCAAATTGACTAAAATGCAGTAGAAGTCAGTTTAAATGCATTGGAAGGATAGAGAT
>VZTR01021942.1:127867-144550 GCA_013400775.1 Chaetops frenatus | reverse complement strand
GGAAATGAAGTTTTCTTGATTGTCCAAGTCCAAGAGAATCTACATTACTCCTTTAGACATAGACATGAGCAGGATACAGCAGCCCCATTGCTTTTCAGAAAGTGTTACAAACCCTGATCAAGGTTTTAATATCTAACCAAGCAGAACTACATTTCCACTGGTTTTGCCTGGATCTGTTTTGGCAGAAAGCTGACCAAGCAGCTGGGGTGCCACCTGCAGATGGAAGTTCACCTTCCTTCTGCCTAACAAGCTTTGAGCAAGTACCTTGTCTTCTGTCTGTGATTTCCCATCAGTGGATCAGCATTGATGTCATGTCGCAGATACATTATGAGAATAAAGACACAAATCTGACCTGTATTATGGTAACCATAGGCATGTAAGACAGAACAAGAACATAATTTATTAGTGGGTATGCCTGGACTAAGAGTCATTTCAACAGGGATTCAGTAGTGGAAAGTCTGGGTTGGTGGAGTCCACAGAGAGTGCATAATCAAGACTTCATTTCCATTATTTGCTTTCATCTTAAGGCTTAGGCAGTTATTCTTTATATAAACATCTAAAGGGAATTCCAGGTTTAAATTTCACTTTGCTGATCACTTCTCAAGCTAGTTCTTGTGTACTCACACACAACTGGCTTAGAGCAACACAGCGTGTATTAGGAGAGGGAACAGCTTACAGTTTATTTATGTAGTATTTCATATAGTCCTACCAAAATTTTTAGAGAAAGAATTCTAAAAACCTACCAATTACAAAGCAACCATTTTGATACTGTCCCTGTATTCCTTGTCATTTAAAAACTCTTCCCTAAGAAATAAAAAATCATGAAAAGATAATAGTACTCATCCAGCTTTTTTCTATTGTGCTCTTTATGAGTTTTGCATCCTTAGTTTGCAACCTTAAATGGAATTACTGTGTTTGCTAATTGTAAACTAAGTACATGATTAAAACAAAGTTCCTTTTCTGCATTTAGCAATACTTCTTATCTTTTTATTTTGTAAATTTTGGCAGAGACTACAGGACCACACATATTTGTGAAACACAGCATACTGTATGCCTGTATTTTGAAATGACAGTATCTTTTTTCTAAAAGTACTAGAGGGTGTGGCACTCAGAAGCAATTATGACCTGACAGAACAAATCTTACTGAAAGTACATGGTATTGCTAAACCTTTTAGATGGAAAATTCCTTTCATACTTTTCACGTTACAGCAGTAAAATCTGTGTAATTATTCCAATCAGCAGATATGCAATGTGAATCACAAAGAAAATAAGATCAGAGTAATATAAAGCCATAAACATATTGAAAGGAGAACTTTAGCATCTTTTTGCTTACAGCAAACATCTCTTTTTCTTGGAAGCAGCAGAAAGAAAAGCAGTGGGGCTTGTTGATGTCAGCCAGTGTGCTCTTTGAAGTCCTAGGAGGTGCAAAGCAATGAAGAAAATTAATTCCATTTCAACAGTAAGAAAGAGAAAGGTGATGTTCCAGAAAACAAAACCTTTTCTTTGCTCACCTGTGTGATGACACTACATATAAAAATGTTCTCTTATGCATTTTGAGTGATATCAGTTTTTTTCACAGTATTAAGTTTGCTCCATGGGCCAGTGCTGGAGGTGCCCCTGGAGAGAGGAACCCTGGTTTCCCTGCTCAGAGGTCTGTGATAAGCCTCTGTATCACAGGAGAGCCTTGGAAGAGGATGAACTTAGTGCACAGCCATGGTTTGTTTATTAAAACAAATTGTCCTGGCAGAGAGTGTTAGCAGCCTTAGAACAGAGGCTGTCAGATCTTTTGCTGTCTTGTTATCTTTTATCTTCTTTCTGGGGATTGCAGTGCCTTCTGCTGTGTCCTGGTGTGCACAACACTCACTTCAGGCATTGTCATAGCTAGGCAAAGGCTTTTGCTATTGTAACGTTGGATTTCTTGAGTTGGTTAACTAACCTGGTAGTGAAGCTTTTCATGCCATCTGCATCATGTCAGCAAAGTAATCTTCAGCTTAGACAGCAGCTGGGCATGGTTTTTCCTGACAGATGGTATCCTGTCATCTCTTTAGCAGCTGTTTGGACGTGGCTGTGTGTCAACGCCACCATGATATAATCATTGTATCCTGTGAGGCAAGCCCAATGTGACCCTTAAGGCACTTGGCACGGTGCTGCTGGCGGCATATATTGCAAGAATTTTGAAGAAAGGGTACAGAAACAAGAAATCTGAGCATGTGTCACACATGTCCTTCCTTTGCAGACTTTTATGGGAAGCGACAAATGTGTTCCAGCACTTTAACAGTAAGTCTTTTGCTGGTTGCAAACCTAAATTTTGGATTTAGAAAGCTATAAAGAGTTACTACGAAATCATGCCAGTTTTGCAGTAATGTTACATTGTTCTGGCTTTATTCCACTGATACCGAAGACAGTCTTTTACATTCAGCATTTAATTGAAGTTCTAGATGGTGTCAACCAGCAAATTTTAAAATCAGTGAGAGAATATTTATGCAACTGGTAAAAAGCAGTTTTAAGACCATATTTAAATCTTTTATCTTCTTAATGGATGTGATCATGGCAATTCTGAGTCCAAGTGGGGATACAGGAGTTAATAGAATCAGTGGTCTGAAGAAAAATAGCAACAGAATAAATTTTCATGTTGGAATTCAAATACTTAACCTGGTGGCTATAAGGAGATTCTGTACATTTTCAGACTCCTGTATTGTAAATTATAAGCCTTAGCCATGTGTTTTAGATATGAAAGCTCAGTTCTCTTCACTGTTTAATGTGCTCTCAGTGATCAAATGTCCTTTTTCCCCCCCTTTTTTTGTTTCCACATATGCATCTTGCATTTAATCACGTTATGTGCTTTCGCTCTGCCTGTGGTTGAAGTCCCAAGTGCAGCACTAACAGATGTGACGTGGTTCCTCCTATGGCTTGGTGGCTCTCCCTGCAGAAATCTGGGCTGGCAGCCTCAGTGAGTCGTGTGTGTCTGTTTATATATACACACATACATAGAGCTGCATCCAAGCCACTTGGGCCACATCTCAGAGTTCAAAGAATCTCCAGTGTGAGTGTTAATTTTGTCCAGATGCAAGTTCTTTTGGTCAAACTGAGTAGTATGTAGTACCTCACCACAGGAATCTCGTATCTGATGCTTCCTTCTTTGACCTTTTCTGTGCAGTTACATAGCAAGTATTGTGACTATCAGTGAGGACTGGCAGGTGACAATTAGGTTTTCTATTTCTGCAGACCAATTATACTTGATTTTGCTGCCAGGCAGTACAGCTATGGTCAGTTACGTGTACGTGACAGAAAAAAACTCACGTGGTCATTAAATCATTCAGTGTTCCTCAGTGTTGATGAAGTATTAAAGAAGCTCAACACACAAACGTAGCACATTTACAATGTAGTCAAGTGCAAAACAATAGACTTCTTAGCCTCTTTGTGCAGTTTTATCTTTGCTTATTTGTCTTTTTTGCTGGCATTGAGAAATAACAAAAATATTCCGAAGATTATTGTGGGTTTTCTGTGCTCAGTAGCTGGGGAGGCTTAATTTGCTATTTTCAGTCTAATTCTTTAAAAAAGAGAAGTGAATAATAACAAATATGTTCTTTGTTCTTCTTCTTTGTCATCGTTCTTTCCAATAGACAGTTTAAAAAGGTTTTCAAGGACATGATGTTTTTCAAGACTGATGAGTATGCTTTGTTTTACTGAACTACAACTTTAAAAGATCAAAAAAACCTTTTCTAAACATCCAGTTTTCTGTCTTGGTGTGGATTCAGCTTTTATTTTGAGCACAGCTTGACACATCACCGCACCTAGGTTTTGCAGCTGCTCTGATTTGCCCAAGGATCTTGCCAGCTGAAGTGGCTGTGAAGTTAATGGGAGCTGAATTGGTACCCAGGCACACCCAGCTGCAGTTTGGCTGGTGGTTCGGTGACTGACTATCAGCAGAGCCAGATTACAGTTGGGTTCTTTGTGTTGTTGGAGGGGCTGTCCCTTAGGTGAAATGTTAAACAGAAATCAAGTTACTAAAGTTTGAAGACTCAGACATAATATGTGCGCTCATATATAGCTGTGCAAAGTCTAAGCCTCTGACTTTTGTGTTTGACCTACCATCTTTGTTTGATTTCAGTATCACTTTTATTCTCATCCCCAAGCTTGAGTGTTGTTTGCTATGTGGTGTGAAACAGCTGTTCCCTTTAACCTGGAGCTGGTTGTTGAGAGCTGTGTTCTCTACACTGTGTTCACTCCTCTCTGGGCTGTGTTTTAAGGGTTAGTCAAAGTGGTTTGAGATCCTTGGGGCAGTGTTACTGCATGTTTGGTGTTTTACTACCTGCTGTTAGATACTATTTTTTAAATTGCTTTGTATGCATGACCTAAATTTGTAAATCTAATACTCAAAATCTTGTGTTGGAAGGTTGAGAGCACAAACCTGTTTATTTGGAGACATGGTTTATTATGGTCCAGTTTCTAACCTCCACCAGATCTCCTCATGGAACTATACTAAAAATAAATTAATAGTATCCAAATAAATAGTTCACATCCTATTCACCTCCTAAGTGAAATTCAAAAGAAAGGATACAAAGTTTCATGCGAAAGCAGCTGCTTTAGTCACAGAAAGGTCTGGTCGAGTAGGCCACTCCTGCTCAAGATTAAAACCTCCAAAAGTAAGCAATTCCATTGCATTCTCCCTGGATGTATGTAGCAAGCAGGAGTAGAGCTCTTCCTGAACAAGGGATGTGAGGCTGTGTGCTTCCCTTGAGGGAGAAGAAAATAATTTTGTGAAAAAAAGTTTGTTCACCAAATGTAATAATACATGTATTTCTTATTCTTATATACTATATTCTATCATGCTTTTTTCATTATGAACACTTCCTTTATTATTCTAAAGACATTAACTAATTGCTATGTGTTCATTTTGCAATTTGAATGCTTGCATTGTCTCATAGCTAGATTTGCTGTTAGGCAATTATTGGTATCCAGTCAGACTGGATGAATAGAATTGTTGTACTTAGAAAGCTGAATACTTTATATGACTTTAAGAAATTAATTAAAGGTGCTACTGTTTAGTCTGCGGGTACAGCTTATACAACTTAATCCAAGTTGTAACAGATAAAAATATATTATGAGTCCATAAACACCGGTGTATTTCTAACAAGGATTTATTGTTTCCCTGTGCAGTGTCAGGCAACAAATGAGGCTTCTGTGAAACATTTGTGCTGGGAAACTTTATCACATTATCGTGTGGCTTGTTTTTACAATTCAGTCAGTTACAGTGGTGAGAGGAGCCTCATTAAAGTCAAGATTTAGTTTGCTGATGATAAACACAAGAAGTTTGAAGGCCAACTCTCATGCTGATTGTACTTAGTCCTTTCTGACTTACTTCTTCTGCCTGGACTCAGTTTAACGAAGTGTTCACTGTCTCCATGACCTATTGAAAACCAAGTCTTCTATTGAATTTCATTATTTTCTCTATAAAGTTTTTCTATTGCCAGTAATACTGATAAGGCAGGGGCTTTACACAGATTAATTCATTCATATGGTCATCCTCCCATCAGTTCCTTCCACGTCACAGTTTTCTGCAGCAGTGTGTGCCTGGACACACTGACTGGCCTGCTGCAGGGGGAAAATGGGCTTTCAGGGCAGAGAGATGAGGGTATTTTAGGCTAGGAGGAGCTCAGGGGTACATTCTGGAAAGCACACTCCCTTGCAGAAGTCCTTGGCTGCAGCCCCAGCCGGCGTGTCCTGCCCGCCCTCTGCGAGTGCCCTGAGGTGGGGGCTGCACCCGTTCACACGACCCCGCCTGGGGAGCCTGGCGTGTCCAGGAACAGAAACTTGGGAGGTCTCTAATGGGCTTCGACCAAGCCCTGCCTAAGACTCAGTGTAATTGACTGTCTCTGAGTCTGACATCATGCTTCAGTTCATGTCAAAGAGAGAGTCTGAAAAAGGAACTCAGAAAATTACAGGACTTCAGGAAGCATCAAACCGCTTCCAAACAAACTGGAGGTGCTTCCACATTTCCCATGAGACTTCAGCTCTTCTAGTAGAATAGTGGGAATCAACATTCAGTAAGATTTCAAGGAAGAAATTCAAGCTTCTTGGAATCTTGGTAACTGGCCTTGTGTTACAGTAATAGAGAAAGTTTTATTGTTCTGTTTCATACAGAGTCATCTTCTGTTCTCATTATAAGACAGAAATAGTTTGCTAATTTTCATGATTGCTTTATGATCTTTGCAGTACCAGTGACTTTGTTTTCTTAAATTTTCAATTTTGAACTCCTTTAGCAGAAATTGTCTTGAACCAGGTTTAGTCACACTCCTGCTGTGTAGGCCAATGTTTGGCAAAAATGATTGTATTTGTCTCACTATTCAGATTGCTCTGAGCACTTTTCTGCCAACTGTATTTCTTTGTTTATTAAAAATTTATGTCTCTGAACTTTTGGCTTGTGTAGTGTTCCTCAAGGCAGTGTTATTTATAAGAGTAACAAAACTTTGCACCTTCTTTTGATGACATGAAAGAGGATGGCAGGGTTAAGTGGAGACCAACAGGTCCTGCTGCTTCCCTCTGAACACACAGCAGCAACATACCCTGCTTTTCACACTCTGAATTTGCTTTGAAGCTCATATCTGCTATTGGATGTGTCAGTGGCTGTTTCAAAAATTCTTCTACTTTTTGGGACATTGGCTCATGGAGCTACTTGAACATGGCCAAAACATATATTTTTTTAGGAAACTTCAGAACTTCTTTCTCTCTGGTTGTACATCTGGGTTTTCTTTTTCTTCCTTTTCTCCCTATTATTTTTGTTTTCAGGGTGGCAATGAGTTTATTCATTGTAATAGCATTCTAATGTAGTGACATAAATCCCTTGCTAGGAGGAAAAAGAAATAACTGATAGCTTCATATACGTTCAGTGCAAAGCACATGGAAGTACAGAGTAACAAATGTCAAAGACAAGTTGAAGAAGAGTTGTCAGTGCACTTGGATGTCAGTGAAAAGGTGTGGAAGTAACAGGCCTTTGCTGTTTCATATGCCCTACTTGGAGGCTGTTGTGTGCTGAAAATTCCATTGCCAGATTGCATGCTTATTTCTCTGTAGAATATCTCTATTTGGGCATTTTCCTTTAAGTTTGCAGGAGAAAATGTACTTCTTTCTGCTTACATCAAACTTTCTATTGCTCCTCAAAAATTATCATTAGTAGCAGTTAACTAAATGAAATATGCACCATTAAAACCCAAGGGAGGCATGTTTAGGAGGTAGGAGAGGCAGATGGGCTGAATGATCTCTTAACTCAATTTTCTGTAGTGTGGGAGGCTAGGAGTGAAGTTTATTAGTGTGGGCTTTATAATAAAAACTTCCTTCTGACAAGTTTTCCAGGGATGCACAACCAACCCATCCTCCCAGGCCAGGAAAATGGGAACCTCATGGGACTCAATCTCATTAAATGTTTTGGTCACTGCACAGCACAATTTGAACCCATAAAGAAAAAACAAATTCAGATTGAGTTTGCAGCCATTGTTATTTTTAGTTAAGCCACAAATCATTAATGGCCGTTTAAAGTAGGGGGTTCTGCATTTTTCTCCTCAAGCATTTGCTGCTTGTTTCCTACCCATGCAAACACACAGTCAGAGCACTTGGTTCCTCCAAGGCCACTGGAAGCCTTCACAGGAGCCCAGTTGTGCTGGAGCTCTAAGAAGGGATCTTGTCTCTGCCTCATACAACCTCCTTAGGTATGGCTGTTCCCAAATGATCTGCTCCCCTGCATAATGAGAGCCAAGCTGCTGCCTTTGATCTAACAGGATGTGGAAAGTGGGCCCTGGCAGTAAGTGCCCTTCCCAGTTGTGGTCTTGGATGCCTTTTGGCAAGTGGCTTTCACCATTTATGTTTCTGATTTCTTTTTGAGTTATTTACAAAGGTGCAACTCTTTCTGACAGATCTTTGTGTTCAGCCCTACGTTTCTGCTGTGCAGAGTTGCAATTTTACTTTGAATCTGAAGTAAATTGGTGCTGACAAATAAATTGTCAGATCGACAGATACATTAGCATCTTTGGTTTGTGATAAGTATCTTCCCACAATCCCTCTTGTATCCCTAACCTAGAGGGATTCTTGAGTTCAGCTGCTATTAAACATGTCCAAGCAAGATTGTATTGAGGTGGGAAGAAGAAAACTGTGTGCAAACCAATTTTCAGCTGTATTGGCAATCTTATTTATAGAATGGTATTTTCTTCTCTTCTTGCTCTCTTTCTGGTTTGATGTTTCTTTGTGTTTTTTTCTGTAACTCTCTTATTTCATGTTGATTGTTTCCTCTGCTGTGATAGCAGTACATTATTGTGGTAGCCCAGCGTTTCTGTACAACCAGATAAAATTTAGCTTCCTGTCTTCCAGTAAGACAGTATTTTAAAACATTGACATAACTATTGTTATTTGTAATAAATAACCCAATATTTTAATTTCCTTGCTTTCTGTTTTCCCGCAAAAGGGATTGTCTTTCTTCACTTTCTTTTTTACCTGAAATTAAAAATTGGTCCAACAGAGCATTTAAAGATGCTAAAGTTTGCATTCCTGAGAAGTCCTAGTGGAAATTCTTTTATGTTTTCAATTAAACTCTAGGTGCTTAATATTTTCGTAGAGGAGGCCATATTACAACAGTATCAGATTAAAATTTGCCCCTATTTTCTTCTTGGACACTTTTTGAGTTTTTTACAGGTTCCTGGTTTATTTCAATCTTTTAGCCTTGTCCTACTGAAAATATGGCCACCAGTCTTTCAGTGGAATCTTGTGAATTCCATTTACTGCAAACGATGTGAGTGCAGAGGTAAAGATGTAGAGAGGAGGGATCATCTCTCCAAGTGATTAATCTCTTTGAAGGGACATAAAAGGAAGTTAGAAGTTTTATTAACTGAAGTTACAGTTTCTTACCTTTATATTGCCAATGGTTTTTGTAAGAGACATGGATGAACCTGCAGAATTTTTAAATACTTGCAAGAAAACACACGTAACCACTGACCTATTGGCCTGTTGTTTTGAAAAATGCTCATGATTTGTTCAAGGTGTTACAGCTTCCACCTGTTCTGAGATTTCGTGGGGAATTGTCACCATTAGGTATGACCTTATGCAGATTAAGCAAATTGACAACTATTTGTAAAGTGGAGTTTATGTCTTTATGTTCTGCTTCACCTCAATAAATCATGGCAGGTTCCTTCAAGACAAAGTTTTAGAGAATCTAAGCTATCACCCTCTCTCTTTAACCCTCTGATTTTTCCTTCTCAGTGAGAATATACAGAGCTTCTTCAAACTGGGCTGCTAAATTCAGTCCCTCAGATGCCTGCAGCAGGCTGAATGACTCTGCCCAGCCTGCCCAATCAGCTAATCTACAAACTCAGCTCTCTTGGGTGAGTGCATTTAATAATGCAAAAGAGAGACTAGTGCAAGCCATGCCCCTACCTTCAGATAACTTGGAATTCTTAACACGGATCTCCTGAGCCACTCTTAATTGCTTAGGTTTCCCTGAGTCAGAAAGAGTGATGGAACCATGTGTGTTTGGAAGAATACCCTTGCTTTTCCTTCTCCTAGAATATTTGCATGTCTGTTGTAACTTAGTGGCAATCCTGACTTCGGGCTGGTGGTTTGTGCTGCCATAAAAAATAGTTTTTACTTTCCCTGGACCTCTCAACAGAGTGAAGCAGATGGGAGGCGACCTGATAGAAAGTTTTCAGTAAGAACATTGCTCAGTCAGTTCAAAATGCAAATTGGCGACATCAAATCTTTCTGCCAAAAGCACTGTTTAAATAGTAATTAAATTTGTAATTAAATTAAATTAATTTGTACCCCCTTCCAAAGTATTTTAGGCCCTATTAAACTTATATTTTTTTTGCATTGATGTTGCAGTAAACTGAGGTTATGTAATATGCCACCCCTGTCCTTCTGCACAGGCATTCAGAAGCTGCTGTCTGTGGCCCCATCCTGAGAAGTTTATAATCCAAACAAACAAGATAGACCAAAGACAGAAGGATAAATAAATTAAATGATGCACCTATGGTTCTGCATCTGGTCAGTAGTAGAGCTCAAGTTAATCTAAGAGGTGCTTGTCACAAGAAATATGTTCTTTCAGTAAGAAAAACCTGGTTGATACCAGCTACAAGCTGAGTCAATTGACTTTCAGAAGCTGCTCACCATAATTTCGGAGGCAAGACACAGGAAAAATGTATTGATTTAATGAACTCACAAACTGAGACAAAAGAAGTAAGTCTGTCATGTCATGAAATGGAATCAGAAATAACATGGCCCTTATCACAGTGGGATATTCTGACATACACACCCACAATAATTAAGTGTTCTTTACCTTGACATATAGCCAAAGAGATTCTGAGAGTATTTTAATATTTTATCTGTTCCAGACTGGTAATGAACATTTTTATGTCCTCATATCTAATCCTCAATAGTTATTTTATGCCTTCTATATTCTTATTTTTTCTTCAGTACAGAGGCAAGTTTGTTTAACAACTTGCTCATTTCTGATTAGAATTTCCCCCCAAGGCTATTGACATAGTTTTCTTTGTTCAATTAAATCTAGCTGAGTACTAATATTCCCTGAGTAACAGTATCATTGCAGCAGAGAAAACAGTTCAAACAAATTGCACTCTATACTCACTTGTTAGGCAGACATCCATACACTAACAGTATTAGTTAATGTAATTGATAGGTCTTATTTTAACTGCTGTAATACAATAGTTACAAGTAACCTTGCAAGAAATTTAGAATGGCCTATGTGAACAACTGAAGAGATTTTTGGTGTCAGCTACTTGAAGCAGAATTTTTGTAGTATATGAATAATTTGGGATCCAAGGTATGGAACAAAAACTGTTTTTAGCATCAGAATTTTATAATTTTGAAAAACAAATGTTACCTGGGCTGTCTACCATCTCCCTTGGTATGCACAAATTCACACTAGCTGAAAGGGTAGTTCTTTACCTTATTAGAGAGCTGGAGAAAGGGAAGCAGAACTGAATGAGAAAACCGGTATTAATTACTTGATCTGGACTGTGATCATTTATCTGTGAGCAGCATCTAAATATTGGTAATGTGCAGCCTGGCAGAACCTGCAAACATTTACTTGCATGATTATTTTTTGGCATCTATGAAAAGTCACCTTCTGATTGCTTCTATGAATAGTGTTTTCAGGACAAATAATGCAGGTTTGGTTTGGCTTATTGTGCAAGGGGCAGAGGGATTTTAGTACCTAATGTTATCAGGAAATCAATGCAAATGTATTCAAATTGCAGATATTTCATTGTCCTCCCTTCCTTCCTCTCCTCATATGTCACTTACTTTCTAAGATGATAAATCCAAGAAGTTAATTTATCTGTCTGTGTGGTTTTTGCCCTACTTGGAGGTTTTTGATACAGTTACATTTGAGTTCACTGTATTTAAAGAGAATTTGATGGTTTTTATTTCAGTGGCCCAAAGTCAATCATTGAAATAAAAAAACCCCTTAGTTAAGTGTTTTCAGATTTTTTTTTTTTACTGTCACACTTGTCACTTGTGTGAGGCAAAGTTGTAATTTTATCATATTGAGAAAGTTCAAATTTATCATATTCAGGAAATTCTTGTGTCATGTAAATATTTGATATCTAGTCTGAGTTAATCATTCAGGCTTCTTTTGTAGTCATTAGAAAAAAAAACAGAACAGAAACCTGCAGGAGAAGGTTGAAATCAATAACAAATGAGAAAATTATGTTGGTTTGGATGACTTAGGTTCTTATGTTAATGTTCTTTCTCCCTCATTCACCAAAATGTTTCTCCCCAGAGTAGTCATTGATTGTTAAGGTTTCCCTTTTCTCATGCCCAAGGCTGAAATACACTGCCCTCATCATCTTGTCATGTTTTAAGCCTGAAGAAGTTGATGCATTTTCTGGCAGATTTGTGACCATTTCATTTGGTATGAGGAACACTGAAGGATGGACTTCTCTGCCTGTACTTTATCTCACAAGTTGTGAATCATTAATCATTTGCTCTACATTGTTTTATTTCTAGACAAGCGTGCAGTGATCTGACATAAAGGGGCAGGCCATCCAACAGCCCACTTTGCCTCTTGTGCCTCCACTCAGGAATTGGACTTCTGAGAATATCAGTCTCATATCTGCATCATCACTGCCTTGTGGCACGTGGGAAGCAGAATGATGTACTAAAGGGACAGCAGAGTTCCCCAGATTCCAGCATGTTTCCTTTGCTATGCAGTGTGTCGAGAATTCTTTTGGAGGACCTATTTTGGAACATGAAGTGGCTTTGCTGTACAGAATTTAACTGTAGAATAGATAAAAGTAGTTCTGACATGACCAAAGCTGGAGTAAAAGAAGTGCAGTATGGCAGAGGGATATAATCAGGAACTTAATACACATGAGTGGTGTACCTCAACTGGCATCTAGGTGGGAATTAAGAGACTAAATTCAGAATATTAATTCAGGAAAATCCAGCCAAGCTTATATTCAGGTATTTACACAGATGTAAACCATATTATGTGGTATGCCCTGGACAGTTTTCTCAGTTTCTCTTTGTGTTGGGATGGCAAAGGAGGTGGCTGCTTAAGGTATATTGACAGGCAGAACAAAATCATTTCTCTGCCCAAGTTCTTTGGTGAGCCTGGTATGCATGGTCAGGCCTTACCAATCTGCACCAAATGGTCAGTGATAGCTGGAAAAAAAAGACAGAAGGATAACTCCTGGAATATTTTTGAAAGTAGCTGGATATTTGTGCTCTCCTCAGTTCTGCCTTAGGGTTGCTGTACCAGGAGAGTCTGACTGGTATTGCTAAGCTGAGGATGACATTTCTGAAAATTATTGTCTGTGCTCTGGGTTAGCCTGAGCATTTGAACTTCTAGTTCATTTCTTACCCTCAGCTCCTATTTCAACAATTTTTGAAATTTTACCTGAAACCAACTGGAAAATATAGTAAATTTGGAGACTTCATTTCTGACAGTTGTTTAGAAAGCTGAGAATTGATTCTTAATGCTTTAATACTATATTTTATGCCAGTGGCTCCCTGTTGGTTTAACTGATGTTGAGAGTTGAACATTCAGAGCAGTGCAGTGAAAAATCAGGTCAACAGACACTGGTCAGTGACAATAAAATCCAGTGTTGTGTAAAGTGGTTTAATTCTCAGGCTAATGATACTCACACAGCAAGAGTGGATTTGATAACTTTTGTAGCACAAATGGAAAAGATGGATATCACTGGATTGTAGTGCCTTCAGTGATAATATTTAGGCTTTATAATAGATTGCCATCAAAAATACATAAAATTAAATTTAAATTATGTATTCTACACTAAATATGCATCTGATTCAAGACATCCCCTCTTCTAGGAGCTTTCAGTGCCAGTAAACCACCCAGTAACCCAGCATGGAATAGCAAACAGAGCCAAGCAAGAGAAGTAGCTATGAGAGATCATTTAACAAAGCTAAAAGTTATTAGAATAAATGTTAGTTTTTTATAACTGATGAACAGTTTGTTAAAATATAAAGATGAAAATATACTGTGAAATGCCATGAAGGTGAAGATATTCAAGGGAACCAGTCAATATATGTCTTATATAATAGTGAAAGCCCTATTTAATAAACATCAGCTAAAAGACTTAAACCTGTTAAAAATATTTTTCATTCCATGAGAGTTCAGAAGGTCGCTGTTTGGCATTCTTCCTCGTGGCCAAATCTACTGAAGTCATCATGCCTTTAGTAAACAAATTCTGATTAAAAGCTATTCAGAATGGTCTCTATTTGCTTCATCACAATCACAGGGTAGATATTTTCTTTCTAAAAAATTTCTAAAAAATTATATTCAAATTCATGACATCTATTTAATGGGGCTGAAATGGATTGTGCATTAAGTGGCATTGCTTTATACAAAACAGAAACACTAAAGCACATGTACCTGTGAAATAAAGTGATTTAGATCTACTATGAAATCAGCCTAAATGGTTAGCAGGAACTTGAATAGAATACTACCTTGAACATAAAAATACCTTTAACTTGTTGGGGGTTTTTTTAATAAACATACATTAACTGAACTTGGTAGTAATTCTGAAAGACAGGTAAGTGTTGTTATAAAAATATAGCAGATGGTTAAACTGACATAAGTGGAGGGTGAGAGATTTGTTCAAGGTCAAAGAGCAAGTGCCCAGGAGTTCTGACATATAGTTAGTTCCCTGTTCTGATCATGAAACAAATCTCCTTTGTTCTATGTATTTGCACATTACACTTTAAATGAATAGCCATATTATTTTGCTTCCAAAATATAAGTACAGGGCATACAGAAGAGACACAAGCTAAGATTTTTGCCTTTAAATTAAAGCATTTTTTGTTTAAGGACCAAGAGCACAGAGTTACATACTGAGGACACTTGCCTCATCCTCTGCTACAGTTAGTAGTTTGCTGTAGATGTAAGTGGATGACTCTGGTTGATTTCTATCCTGTTGCCACTTCCTGTCCTATACCTGCAGTGTGCCAGTTTTAATCTGTCAGGAATCTAAATTCCCTTCAGATTTGGTTTGCTGATTGAGTCCTTTCTTCCTTGGACATCCAATTTCTATACTGAACCTACAGGAGGCCCACACAGTATTTTATTGAGTATGATACTCATCTTGACTCTTCTGCCTTTTTACCTGGAAGCAAAGATTTATCTCCTTTTTTCTCTTTGCTGATGTTCAGCATATCCAAATACACTTATTGCTCAGTTCTGTTAGAGCCTCCTATTATCTGAGATAGTGTTCTAATCATGAGATATTTCATAACTGAAACATCTGAAAGTTGAATATAAACAATTAGGTTTTATCTAATTTTTTTTCTATCTGTGTAAATGCAAAAGAGGGAATTCTTACATTTTTTCCCACTTTTGGCCAAGTTGTAAATGGTCATTTTGATGAATAAATATGCAAGTCTAGTTTAAACATGGAGTGAGTGACTGCAGAAGGTTTATTTATTTTAAATGCTTTCCATTCAGATTAAATAGAAAAGCATAAAAGTTATCTCTTAAATCCAAAACAGAGTTTTGGCTGAGCTTATTAAGTCTGAAGCGTCTGGACTTCAAACAAACAAACAAAAAATATCTCTTTTTTCATGTGAAATACATTTGAAATAACTTCCTCCAGCTGTTTTATTTTCATTTCAAAGGCTTTTTTGTACATTACCAAGTGCAACCCAGAAAACAACCTGGTCAAATAAGTACCAAACTGTTACCTTCACTTTACATATGTAGGTCAGAGAGTTTATGTGACATGTCTAAAGCCAAAAAGCAAAATGCCACAGAATAGGATTTAGGTCTGAGAGGGCTCTAATCCACCAGGCTGTGCTCAGCCCACTGAACATGACTTTTATTGTGCACCCAAATACCAGCTGGTGATCACTTGAAGATTGATGGTAGCATGCAGCTCTGGAATGTGCTCCTAAATTCACTCTTTGTGTTGGTCTTCATGGTGTGAAAAGGAGTGAAATACGTTTGTGTTCTGTGTGTTTAAACAGCAGTGTGCTGCCCACTGAGCAGGGCTGTCCAGGGGCTTGGAACACTCCTGCTCCCAGGAGTAGGGACAGCCACATCCTAAAAATTACACCTAGCAGTGAGAGAGCCAAATCCATTAAGAAAAAAAAAAAAGTAAGCTCAAATAAAATACTGCACACATGCTTAGAAATATTTTTTATTTAAAGTTGACATTAAAAAAAAAACCACCCTAAGTCTTAATTAATTTGATATTGAAAGTACTCATAACAGTCCTTGATGTTCAGCAACAGACACAGAAAACACTGATGATGAAATTAGTAATTTCCGGTCCAACCACTGAAGTCCTCTGGGGGCTGTGGCAAACCCCATACTCAATGAAGCAGGTTGTGTCATAACAGTAATTTGAAAAAAAATAAATAAAAATTAATGTGCAATTTCATGAAACCACATGACTATTCCTCCAATGGGAGTGAATGCATTTAATATACCAGAAAAATCTGTTTAAAGAGAAAAAATGAACCAATTGCCCAGACATTTAAAGATAGGCTTGACCTTTGCTTCTCTTCCAGACCAAACTTTCCTTGGCTTCAGAAAGCATCCTAAACACCCACGTCCAGAAAGCAGCTTGCTTCCTGTCAGTGGAAAAGACTGGGTGGCCTTGCAGCTGCAAAATAAAATTTAATCCAAGAGCTCAGATACAAAGGGTAGTACCATGGGTACTCTACCAAAGCATACAGAACAACAAATAAATATAGGAAAAGGAATTCAAAATACTGCAGAAAAGTCTTCTGCTATGCTAATATTACTATAAATAGAAATAACAGTGAAAGGTTTGGATAAATGCAGTTGTGGCATGACCGTGGAATCCAGCGTGGCTGTTGCTTTTGGTGAATTTTGTTATCTCCAGTATAATGACCCTTCTGGCATCGTGTTGAACTAGGGGTTCATGGAAGGTTCACTGAGCAGGGGATGCCATTTGTTGACCTCCAGCTGCTTTGTTTTCTCACATAGTCGAGTGAGAATAAGTGTTTGTTTTATCCCTCCCAGATGTAAAGCAGAGCTTGCTAACTGCCTTGACTTGGTATATAGAGGTGATTATCTGATATATAGACAAGAGTATGTAGACACCAGGTACATGCATCCTGCTGGAATACTGATACTGAGGAATCAAGAAAACACATCCAAAAAAGGAAGCAGTGGTTTACCCATTTGTGTGGGAT
>VZTR01021942.1:111549-124606 GCA_013400775.1 Chaetops frenatus | reverse complement strand
AAGAAAAAAGACCCATCTACTGACACATGTGAACGCTCTACTTAAGGTCAATTGTTAACTGGTATGTCTTTTCCTATCAACACATGGTCCCCTTCACAAAGAGCTATTGAGTGTTTTACGGCTCCTAATGTATATGTTAATCTGCTCAAGGTGACAAAATGTTCTTCAGACATACTAGAGCCACCTCTGGGCCTGATTCTCCAAAGACTTCACCTTGGTGCTCTGATTTCCCTTTGTAAAAGACTGTACTATCTCTGTCCACTAATGTTTAAATTCCACTCTCAACTCATTTAGCAAATACACCCACAAGTAGTCAAGGTGTATATCTAAACCAGATCATATTTAGATATCATTGACATTTCCTTGTTATTTACACTCATTCCAAATGCAGCAATTAAGTTTCCTTCTAGCAGATGATACATTTTAGCTCTGGCCAAAAAGAGTGTTCTGTTTCAGCCTGTACTATCTGAACTCCCTTCTTCTCTCTCGTTCAAATGATCTTGTTAATTAGTTAGCCTGTGATTTTATGAGCACTTGTAAATCTATTTTCTCCCCTCTCATTTGTTCTTTTTTTTTTTTAATAAAAATGCAATTAAGCCCCTTTCAGATGGAATCAGAAGCAAGCAAGTGTGCACATCTGTGATTTCTAGTTCTTATGAAGCTATTAACTCCTATAAAAAAGCCAAATTTCATTGTAACAGCATTAAAGAAAAGAGTAAAGACTCTCATGCATGAAGAAGAGATAAAAAAAGGTCAAAGGTCCACCTGAGCTTTTTTGGGCCCTGTGTGGTTAAGGCACACAAGGGACTGACCAGTATCACATCTGGCTACTTATGGCTCTTTGGTGAGATGACTGTGTCCCCATTCACAATGGGATTCACTTGAGAATGGCTGAGGGATGGGTTTTAGTTTGAACACTGCATAAGCAGTGGCAAAATGCTATAGCAGCTCCCTCATGTCAACCCCTTAAGCAGAAGGAATCAATACATATATCTTCAAAGAAAAGGAATAATGACAGTGCAAAGGTGACTCATTCTGAAGTTTTGAAGAGAAATATTCTGGCTTTACTTGTTCTCTTTCCATACATAAAATTGAAAAAATAGTCAATTGTTTTCTCAGACTTACAATATTATAACAGACTATTTCCACAAGCACTATGTAAACTATAAAAATGAGGCATTTATTTCTTCCATGACTTTACATTGTTATTTTTTAAAAAGCCAAAAAAAAATTTAAATTGTTAGATTCTTCTGAAATCTGATACGGTTTTACTAAATATTTTCCAGTCGTTTCTGCTAAAAACTTACAAAACAGAGAGATTCATAAATACAAAGTAGAAAGGAAAATATTTAAACTAAAATAAAACAGACCTTTTCTTCTGGCTGAAGTTTTTTGGCTTTTGCTTTCTTTAAATTAGTTTTGGTAACTTTGTAAATACTTCAGATTTCACTCACATTCTTAAAATACATAACTATTCCATTCAATGCTAGCAACATTATGGATAGTGTCTATACTTCCAAATTACTTTTTCACCTGTTTAAACATGACCTGTGGGCAAAAGGGGACCATTTCCATTTTATGTTGTAAGGAAAAGCGTTGTTCTACTTAAGTATTTATTTTTAGTTGAAAAAAAAAAAGAAGAAAGAAAAAAAGAAAAAAAAAGTTATTTCATTACAGTTTCTAGAAGTTGAGATTTTACATTGCAGTCTCACATTTGGCATGGGCTGGCATATTTGCTGGCACAAACTCAAGGCTTAATGAAGCTTAAGGGAGTCAAACAGCCTCCATAACCAGAAGCTAACACTGATCTTACTGCTAGATGTACACAAGCCGTGTGATTTGTGCTCCCCACAGCCCATGAGAATGTAAAATAGAACAGCATTGTACTGCTGACTTCCACATCACTAAGGCTACATAAAATCCATGCCAATTTGGGCAGCAGAAGTTCCCTGGGGAGATGGAGCCCATCTTCCTGGAAAGCTGTGTTTGTGCCCTTCACTGTGGTGCTGCGTGTGGCTGGATTGCTGTGCTTTGCTCCCTGCTTCTTGCTGAGGCACAGACACCAAATCTGTGCTTTTGCTCTGAACTTTCCCATAAACAGCCTTCTGAGATGGAATCCTTATGCCAGCAGGAAAGAGGAGGAAAGCATATTAGTTCTTGTACTTTCCCACAGGGGATCCTAAATTAAAAGCTTGACAGAGCACCCTAGGCTTGCTCAAAGAAGCCCTGCCAGGCTGGAAACCCAGGGATGGTAGAGTGCAGGCATCACTGCATGCAGTGTCTCACGAGTCCTAGTTTATGCACAGTTTATCAGTGGATGAATTCAGTGCTTTGAACTCGGGCTAGGGATGCTTGCACACCATGGCTGTAGCTTATCAAACCCTGCAACATAAAGATAATTCTTGATTATGTTGAAATCATTCTTGATTATGTTGAACGATCAGTAATAAGTGGTTATGTGAGTCTGCAAAAATGAAGTTGTATTTTGGGAAGGTCCTGCTAAAAATTGCATAAATTTCAGTAAAAAATGCATCCAACATCCTTATAAGATGTCAAGCAAGGAAGTCACTTAGGGTCTTACCTCTACATATTAGAGGTTATTATATTTCTTAGTCTGGGAGAATCAGGCTGTTTTCAACATTGTGCCACCAGTGAATTTGAATTAAGGAGGGGTGAAAGTTTCAGGTTGAGTGATTAAATAAGACATTCAGAGGACTACCTGATGGATCTAGCTTGTTTATCCTTATGCAGGCTGGACAATTTGGGTACAACAGGCTGTGTGAAATAACTACACCTCCCTGGATCCCCTGTCTCTAATAGCTGTCATTTTTTTTGTTCTGGTCAGCATATTTAGGTTTGTTACGAAGGCTTTTGTGATGTCACTAATGGATGTTTCACAAATATTTTGTTATTTCTTCTGTGAGAACACAACTTTTTAAAAATAATAGGGTTTTTTTGGTGGTGGATGGATAATTAAAGAGTAGGAGTTAAACTGCCTAATTGTCAGTAAGCTGTGCACTGTGTGCAGAGAAAACTCCCAGTCATTGGGATCTCCAAAATGTGCAGTTCAATAATAAGTTCAATAATAATTCTGGAAAGAGAATTCACTGAAACTTTTGGTTGTTTTTTTTTTAAAGCAACCTGTCCTCTAAGATTAGATTTCTTATGGTAGGGATCAAGATGGTACTGGTTTTATCTCCCAGGAAAGGCAAAATTCACCAACAGATGAAGAAAAACTATGAGCAAGGATTATTTTTGTATCATTAAGGATGAAAGTTACTTGTATATTGTTTTATTATCAAATAAATTTTTTAGTATTCAGAGAGCTGTCTGTAGCATCATCCCCTATATAGGTTTTACTGCTTTCAATGTTTGGTTTAATTCTCAAAGCATGGAATAGAATTGCTCTGAGTATCAGTAAATGTCTACTTCATTTTTTGACAAAAACTTTAGTTTGAGAGAGATGAAAGGGAATATGAAACACCATACAGCATCTTTGCAGCCACTGCTTTCTCCAAGCAATAACAACCAGATAGTAAATCTTAAAAAAAATCAAATTTTCTTGGGTGATGGTGTGGTAAATTTTGTTGAATTCAAATAAAACTTGATTAGTTACAAGTTCCCTCCCTACGTGTTTGAGTAGCCCAGAGAGTCTAATAAGCTGTAAGCTTCAGCAGTAAAAGAAATAAAACCAATAAATCAGCGTGAGAGTATTTGTTTCACAGCTTTCCTTCCTGTTATGAGTGGTGTTGGAAAGAGTAATACCAGTTCAAAGAGGTTTAAATTCCCAGAATATAATGGATTTTGATAACTGAAAGTTGTGGAAATCTGTTGCTGTGTTTGTCTCTAGTTTAAAAGCAGTCATCAGGATCACGGTTATCTTTTACATCAGTGTGGTGTTTTCAGTGTCAGCCACTGTCAGTGAGGCAGTAAGGAGGGACATTGTGCAACCACTGTGCTCACACTTACCCCGTGCTGTGTGGGAAACCCTCCAACTTTATCTGTGCTTTTCTGGTATGTCCAGTGCACAGTTAGGAGGAGGTGCAGTTTCACTTACAGCTGCCAAATGTTCTGGTAAAATTAATAATGCCCCAAGAAAAGGGATGAGCACGAGTGTCTGAGGCTGGTTGGGAGAATTTCAGAGCAGCCAAAGGTACTGGGTGTTAATGGCACTGTGCTGGTGATTATCCCAGGTGCCTGTGACAACCCTAACTAAATGCTTACAGGGAGGATTTTTTTAAAGTGAAGTAACACAGTTGATTTTTGAAGCACCAAAGAAAGACTTCTGAAAGTACTGTGAACAATTTTCATATATTTAGCAAGTTCTTTTTCAGTTTTGAGGCACAGATTGTAAATCTTGATTGTATGTTTATCTGTTGACGAGGTTAAATACGTGATAAATACTATTTGGGTTTTTTTTAATATTACCACAAATAAATGCACATAGGAAACTCAACTCCTGAAAGCTATCACACAAATTATTCAAAACACAATTATCTCTCAGTAGTTGGGGATATTTTTCATCTTCCTATGAAACTATTTAACAATGATAAAGAATTAATTGGAGTTATGTATCATATTCATCAATGCAAATTATATTCTGATAAATGTCCTTTCAATCATTAGTTCTCTGGTAGATAAGACTTCAAATTTTGCCTGCTATCAAAAATGGCTCTGTAAGCAATTAAAAAAAAATTCCTTTCAGCTAAATATGTGTGTTGCAGGAGATGCATAGTTTAGGCACACTTCTTTTGGTGCATGAGCACATACAGAGAAGTATTTCTGTTTTGAAAGTTTTGTTTTATAAAACATCAGTAACATTTAGATAACTAATTTTGTATAAGACATTTACTGTTTCCCATAAGTAAAGAATGGGCAAAAAACTTCACTTTTAAAACACCTTTAGCAAAAGTGACAAGCCATATTGTCCCAGGCAAAGTTGGCAATTGAGAACTGTGGGTTCAGATCTTACATTTATGAATAAACCTTATAGCAGAGCTTCATTTTCATAAGTACTGTTGTGTTTACCACCCTTTTAGAGTCACAGGGAACACAACTCAATACTAATATTCATGAAGAAAGAAAGCATAATTGTATGTTAAACATTTTAACAAAAACAAATTGATTATTAAGGTTTTATTTTTCCACTCTCAGCTCTTGAGAAATATCCCTTCTGTTATTACTGAAAAGTAAAACAGTCTGGCTGGGAACCAAAATGCTTGGCCAAGCAGAGATGAGAAGGCTGAGCTTTCTTGAGGGCAGCAAGTAATACTCACATTGCAGTTGCTTATGCTATTCCTGTAACAGGCCTGATCCTGCACTACTGAGATCAAAGGATGTTTTCACTTCACTTTGTTGAAGAAAGTTTTATGTGGAAAAATAGAGCTTCTTCTACAGTTCTGTTAGTTTGGTCCAAACCTGTAAACAAACAACTGAATGAACAGACACATTTAGGCTTGACTGAATAATTTTGTATTTCTTTTAAGTAAACCCCACGTGGTGATGAAGAACAAAGCAAAATTTGACCTTGAAAATGATAAAAACCTATTCTTAGTGAAGCCCCCTGTTAGGAAAAGGAAATAAAATGTTCTTATATAGTTCTCATTGATCTTGTGGAATTTTTTTGCAGTCATAAACTTCAGAATGTATTGAACGTATTGATTAATTTAATAAATTATCTTCCTTAAAAGCCAAAGCTGTAAATAATAATATCCATTAAAATAAGAATTAATTATATGAATGAATAACAGCACTGCCTGATTTTTATTAGCCATGTCTATCTACTTAATGTACAAAATAATTGTATTCAAACTAGGACAAGAAAATTTGTTTTACCTCAACCATTGTGTTATCATCTAGTGTTCAATGAGGCTTTTTCTTCCCTCTCTGACCCCAATTGTGTCCAAAGATGTCTTTATTTAGAAAGAAATGCAGTTGAAGAGCAAGAAACAGGAGTGAACTGCTTTACTATCCTTACTATTTCAGAGCTGCAGGAAACTAAGACCTCTGAGTACCACAGGATATCCCACAGCCCCCTGGATTACAGGATATTATTGATGGATGAAGATCAGGATCGGATCTATGTGGGGAGTAAAGATCATATTCTGTCTCTGAATATTAACAATATAAGCCAAGACCCTCTCAGTGTAAGTTCAAGATTTATTTTGAGAATATGAGGTTGATTTACTCCATGCCTTTCCTTTTAAGACAAAAAAACCCAATATTTCATTAATTTGCATGGAAGTCCATGCCCACACCTTAACGAAATTTTAGTCCTTGTTTTATGTGTAATGCAGATGAAGCTATATTCTCTTCCTTAAACACTGTTTAAAAGTGACCTATTTACTAATTTTGAATCAACGTTCTGCTTCGTCTGGCCTTACAAGGAAAATCTGTGTGGTTTGGTGCTTTCCACCTCTTTCTGAGATAAAATAGTTCAGAGTTGCACTTTTAAAAGAATCCTGCAAGGAAGTATAAGATACACACTACCATTCTCAGGCCATGAAGAAAAAAAAGCAAGGGCAGAGTTGTCCTTAACCTTATACTACATTTTTTTATGTTTTGTGCTCTGGACCCCAATCATTGAACTATTTTCCAATCTCTTGTTATGTCTGTATCAGCTTTTGTCCTTCAGTTGGGTGGCTGAGACACCTTATTTGGGGTTTTTGGGCACTGTGACCCACATCTATCACCCCTTGACATCCCCTCTTTTCTGGCTTCTCTCACTTGCTGAGATGGTGTTATCCAAGGACTTTGTGTTCCCTCACCAAACAGTAGTAGTCAGCCTCTGTGTGAAAATAATAATAATATTATCAAATGCTTACAGATTCCTTTCTTGTCTCCAGTGCCAGTTGAAATTCAGCCTCTCTGCTTTTGAAATAGGTGACCTGCAGAAGTATTTGTGTGCCCAGAAGCTTGACTGTTGAGCTATTACCTGTCTACAGACTTTGTCTTGCCTATCTTTAGACCATCACAGCTACTACCCTGCTTGAAAGTGAACCATAAAGGGCTTGTTCCACCAAATCCATCCAGTCCTTCAATCTGTGGGCTTTATTACTGTACCTCAGAAGGACTGAGGGGCAGCGATACCCAGCTTGCAGCAGGGAAGATAAATGCCTTCCTTAAGAGACAAGGCTTTTAATGTGTCAGGGGAGAGAGAGGGGCCCTGCCAGAGAGTGATTGAGCACAGTTAAATTAGGCTTTGCTCTGAATCACCCTCTGGACATGCCTGTCCACCTGAATTGATTGTTCCATGAGCCCGGGCAGGCCCATTCTAATTTACACATTTAAATTAAATGCCTCTCCTTCAATGGTGTGAATGCATCCTTCCCTCCTCCTAATGATACCCAAATCTCCCTCTGAAACGGGGCTGCCTTCTAGGATCTGAAATCCCTTCTGTGACTTTTTTGCTAATTTCCATCTCACAGTGATCCAGCCACCCTGGTCTGGCAGGAGCTGTGCCCCAGCAGGGCACGCTCCCTCCTGTCCTTGGCAGGTCAGGTTTAATCCTGTGCTGAGTTTGGCTAGAGAGGAGGGCCTCTGTTACATGGAATATTTTCTGCAGTATAAAGCTGTGAGGCATTTCAACAGCTCGTGTAGGCCTGGAGAAACAAGAAAGAAAAAATATTTGACAGAAAGGAAAAACACACAAAGCTTTCTGGCAGTGAATGCAATTAGGCTCAGAAAGAATCTCTGCAATTCCACACAGTCTTAAATAAATTTGTTTATTTATTTTAACAACAGATTCACTTTGCTGATTTTATATATCTGTAGAAATCCTATATATATATACACATTCAAATTCACAATTCTACATATATATATGTGTGTGTACATATATACAGGGATCTTTCAGTGATGCTGTTTATGTTATCTTGAGGCTAAATGTTATCAGGCTCTGTCACTTACTAGATTTCTAGGGATAAATTGGTAATGAATGTCTTTCCTATTTCAAAATCACAAGAAATTGTGGAAGAAGCTCAAAATATTTACAGTTTGACAAATACAGATAAACATTCAGACACTGAGGTATTTCTTGAACAACTTTCTGAAAGAAATCAATGTGAAATCTTGAGATTTTGAGTAGGTTTTATCATCATCTAGCCAAACCTTTGATGATAAAATTGGAAAATTGTTACAAGAACCCTTCTTTCAATATTTTAGTCTTCTGGTTTCTAGGGTGAATAATTTATACAAGTTCAGTAAAAATAAAAAATAGCGATGGGTAGTAATTTAGGCAATAGTGGTGAAAAATCCCCACTTATTTAGAAGAAACAAATCTAAATAAATTGATTAACTTGCCTTAAAAATCTGTAATAAACTTAATATGTATTATTGGCCAAAGACCTGGACCTTGATTTTGTTTAGTTTATAAAACAAAGATAGTCTTATTTATCAACAAAAATCCTTTTTTTTCCCTTATAATCAAAGTGTAAATTATATCTAAATATTAATCCATTAGTGTAAATTAGGCAGTGAACTTTTTTTTTATTATGTAATAAATATACTACTTGAACAATACTTCTTTCCTTACAGATTTCCTGGCCAGCATCAGCAAACAAGGTTGAAGAGTGCAAAATGGCTGGCAAGGATCCTACAGTAAGTTATAATCCACGTGCACACATATACATCAATTCAGTACTTGGCAGTAAAGTAAGAGCACCTCAAGTGCAGCCAAAGCAAAATGAAAGGAGTGTTTGTTTTGCTTTTGAAATGCTTTGCAAGCCAATCTATAAAGTGAAATTCTGGACAAACAGGTAATGTAAACAGAATGCACCTTCAGACTCTGAAAGATGGGAGAAGATATGCAGTGTCCATTTCCTCACCTTTTCTGGTTGGTACTAATCAAACTAGGTAATAGTAATTTTCCAGATATGTCCTGGGGTGATGCTGAACAGGCTGTTGAGCTGCTTTTCAGAGCAGGGAAATTCTCTGGCCAGCTGCTCCCCACAGGAGCACACTATGAAGGTGGGTGGTACCTACTGTCTGCCGTCTGAAGACCTCAGGTGTGCATCAGTTTTCAGATGATGTTGCATGGTATTGGCTCCTGCTGAACCAAAAATGTGAATGCCTTTAGAAGTAAATAAACCAGTGCAGTCTGCTAAACAAGGATTAATTCTGCTGATTTTCATGAAGATGACTGATGGCACAGTTTCTAATCCTGTGCTCATAAAACACATGCAATTCTTTCTGTCGTGGGTGAGGTTTGGATGATTGAATATGAAAGCAGTCCTGGGCTCTGTGTAAGAAAAAATATTCTTTAAAAAAACATGTTTTCAACCTAAAGTGCATTAATACTTGATCATAGTAATTTTTACAATGAAAGACTTAGAGAAGAAAGGGAATAAAAAAACTGTAAATCCAATACTGTGAACTGTGTGGCCCTTAACATTCTGTTTTAATTTTCATACTGATTTGAAGATGTTACTCTAGGTCTTCAGTGCAAAGAAACAATTCACTGCAAACCTCAGTTTAAAGTTTTGGAAAGAAATTGTTTACACAAATAGCAAAGTCTGATATTTGGACTTGCTTTGCTTTTTAATGATTTCCATTTATGTTGAAAAAATTAGGAAGAAAAAAGACTGTTTCAGAGGTGTCCTTAAGGAAAGTTCCTAAGGTTACATCTTGTTTTCCTGTAGAGGTTGATTCTTCTCATGCAAGAGAAATTGGTGAAAATTGGATTGCTGTGTGGAAGTGGGAAAGCTACGTGGGCTTCTCTGCAACTCACCTGTGGTGCTCAGTGGGAGAGAGCCCGGTTCCCAGAGCGGGCAGAATGGCGTGGAAAGAAACAGCTGCCCAAATCCAGAGACTTAACGAAAACCCAGCAGCAGTTTTCATGATGCTATTAAAATTATATGTCACGTCTATTCCATAGAATCCCCAAGGTCTCCCAGCACTTGCCACTGTGGAATGACTGTTCTGTGTGTTTCTGCAGCACGGCTGTGGGAATTTCGTGCGCGTGATCCAGTCCTACAACCGCACCCACCTGTACGTCTGCGGCAGCAGCGCCTTCAGCCCCGTCTGCATCTATGTCAACAGGGGACGCAGGGCTGAGGTAACTCTCTTTTCATCCTATCCCCTCATTTTGGGGTCCACCCTACTGGTCTGATGTGAAAGTTCAAAGTTTTGAAAATGCAAAAATCAGTGGTCCCAGATTGTTCCCTCACCGGTGTTAGATAGAGAAAGAGCAAAGGTCCGTGGTTTTCTGACCTGATACCAGCTAAAAGCAAAGCCATGGTCGAAAGCCATGCCTCAAATACCATGGTTGCCCAAAATTCCACAGTCATACCAAATGCTGGGATAAATTTGATACTACTTTTTATTTGACATTGTCTGGTGAATTCATTCCTTCCATTTGGCAGAAAAAAGCCCAAGAAATACTTGAAAGGAAATAGCCAGTTAGATGAAAAGTAAAATACAAAGTCCACTTTTTATAACTTCCCTGTGTTACCAGTTCCCTGGAGAAGCCCTTAACTTGGCTAACTATTCAGGTGTGTGAAGGTTTGCTGGACTTCAGCTTAACACCCTCTAGATGCAATCTCAGTACCAGGAACTTTATCTAGAGCACAAGTTTTGCCCCACTAGATGGTGCCCAGATGAAGTTGGTGAGTTTCTCTTCACTGCAAAATCTTACATTTTTCTAGATAGGTCTCCAGTTTTTCTATATTCAGTTTTACTCTGTGTATTTTCAGTATAAGTACCAGATGTTTCAGAAGTACATGGTCCAAGTTTTCTGATTTGAAAGTGAAATGTTTGTTTATGTGCAAATGTGATCGGTAATAAATTAATGGACCAAAAGGAAAAAGAAAGGCACTCAATCAGGAGGCAGCACCTCAGTAGCTTTCGGGTCAGATTCATGTCTGCAGGCACAGGGGTGTGCAGTATATTTTCCAGAACAATGTGGAAGCAGATGTGTTGGAAAGGAAGATCAGAGCATGCTACCTGGAGCTTTGCCATGTGAGGGCAGCTTTAAAAGCTGGGCTGGCTTCTTGGTCAGACACTGGGAAATTCATCACTGATTTAAATGGGGGTGGGATGGGAATTCTGGCTGAGACCCAAGATTGCTGCATAGGTTGCCAGGGAGGTGATTAGTTAACGTTTCTCCAGGTCAGTTTGCATGGGATGATCTCAGTAACTTTTGAGAGATCCGTACCTGGCTCCACCTTCCTTAACAGAGCATGCACTTGGAATTGCTGCACTTTCAGTCCTACTAAATTATCTAAAAGTCAAGATTGTAGGCCTGGATATAAAAGCAGAAGCAAGCAGAGCTAAGTAAGTAAGCCCATCCTTATGGTTAAAAAATTCTGCATTAATTTAATTTGATGTATTTTGAAACAGTGGTCACCTTTCCCCAGCATTATTCTATTTCTTGAAAAATCATTTAAAACATGAACAATGATCCCATTTGTCTTTAATTAATGTAATACTCCTTTATCATCTTAAGTACTGGTATTGCAGCCCAGGGAAGTTTGAATCTCATTATTTTAGGCTATTTGTAAATGAGATTGGGACAGAGGGGAGGGCAGGAAATGACATCTCCAGATGATGCAAGATGTTGCATTTCTTAAATGAAAAGTAAAGATACATGACTTGGAAAAGCAGAATTGGCTTCACTTAGCCTGTCTGTATAGCTGCATGCCTATGATCAATTGATTAAATAAACTGCTGTTTCAGACGTCTGGAGTCTGTGAGACACTTGACTGCAGGCACTTCATGCTCAAAGCCATTACTGTACAGGCCAACAATGGCATAACAGTTTAAATCCAAACATTTCCTTCTGAACTCATTGAATATATCTGTGCATGACTAATTGATAGAGCAGAATGAGGAACTATGTAGTGCTGATGGGACTAGTGAAAACTCATTTTTTCCTCTGCTTTTGTCATTTCACCTTCAGTTTGGTACAGTTTTCAATGCACAAAAGGTTGTTTTTGCACGTGCAAAATGAATATTTTACAAAGCACATCTGTTTTTCTCTAGAAGCTACAAAGCCTGACAGAGTCATATCCAGCAGTCATAAGAACTGGGCCTGTTTAGTTCTTCTGTCTCCAGGATTCCACATAAGCTCACAAAAAAATGGGGGTTTCATTGATGAGGCAGAATTTTGCCCTTTTTTCTGAAACAGAGGTTATAAAACAATTAATTTTCTTCCTTGGCACTCTTGATACTTTGGTCTTTAGTAATTACTCCCTTAGTCACCCAAATATATTCTAATGTCAAAGTAAATGCAAACAGAAGGAAATGTAATCCCTATGTGAAGTAATTATAGACTAAATAGCAATTTAATATATATGAAAATCAAGTGTAATCCTGAAGCTAGTTTAATAGAAGAGTAATGGGCATTTTGAATTGGTAAATAGTGGTTTAATATAGTAAATATGAATTAGAATCAAGCTGCATATAATCTAGAAGTAAAAAAACAACAAAGAAACCTCCCAAGATCACATTAGAAACTTCATACTTAGGTTTTAACATTGTTTAGAGAGCTTATTACTGATACAATAGATAAGATCTCTGAGATTAATTTAGGCAGAACAGAAGAGGGGGAAAAGAAAGGGAATAATGATATGAAAACTTCCTGCTGCAGCTGTGCATTTGAGTTTGGTGTAATCTTCAATTTGCTGGTGCCAAATGGTGCTTAGGGACTGGTGTGGCACCCCCACTCCCCTGTGATTTACATTAACTGTTAAAGAGAATATAAGGAGTTGCTGTCCTTTCTCAAATAATTAATTGTTGGCATCTACCTCACAGGAGCCTTTCTTTGGAATTTTTGTCAGCTACACAGTGTGTGGGAGTCAGTGTGTGTTGGGTCAGTGTAGCTGCCATTACTGACTGCAGTTTTTAAGGAGTGAGCTTGGCCCTGAGTCATTTCTTGCTGAGTACACTGTGCTGGTATTGCTGGGAACCAAGAAGGGAAGAGTTGCACCAAAATGGGCAGATTTTCTAAAGATATTCAGATTTTCCCTATTTTAAGCTGTAGTCCAAATTGCTTCTACTTTGCTAAATGTATTTCCTGTTCATAAAGTACATAAAATATAAACAAATCCCTGTACAGTGA
>VZTR01021942.1:100220-111507 GCA_013400775.1 Chaetops frenatus | reverse complement strand
AAAAAAAAACCTCAGGAGATTTCAGGCTATGGTAAGAGGTATAGATAAATCATCTATCATTGTGGATTTGGAGCTCTACACATCATCCAGAAGAAGGTATTGAAGAAAATAAGTGTCATTTAGGGGATTTTTGNAAATAAATTATAAATAACTTCAAAACCACAGAAGCAAACTCCACAGATATTATTGCAGAGATCAGTCAACCTACCCTTAACTGAGACAGAGGGAAATTTTTTTTGATTCAGTGTCTTGAATTTATAACAAGAGTCTTGA
The DNA here is from genome assembly GCA_013400775.1 of Chaetops frenatus. Lineage (NCBI taxonomy): Eukaryota > Metazoa > Chordata > Aves > Passeriformes > Picathartidae > Chaetops > Chaetops frenatus. The sequence goes on along the minus strand of VZTR01021942.1, from coordinate 111,234 downwards.
AAATAACCATGTGTCAGTGTTATCTAACAAGATGATGGAATTCTGAACAGAAGAGTTAAATCACTGATAGTACAGAAAAGTGCCCAATAGAGCACTGTTAATAGAGCATTGCTAATGCTGCGAACAGCTAGGCACAAAAATCGCTTAGATCTAATGGTTTCTGACATGAGAAGTGACACATAAATCTACTTTGCAGGAACAAGTCTTCAAGATCGACTCCAAGTGTGAATCAGGGAAGGGCCGCTGTTCTTTCAACCCTAACGTGAATACGGTGTCTGTTATGATCAGTAAGTAAAGGTGCTCAGGTTGCTGGGGTCTTGAGCCATGCAGTCATGTGTAGGGTGGTTTGATGGAATGCCCAAAGGGAGCTGGACACACAATTCAGGCTCCCAAGAGCAGTGCCTTTTGTCTTGCTGGTGAGCACAAGGGGTCCATCCATGTTTCAAGGCTTGTATGAAGCTTAAGGGGGGTGGAAAAATTAAATGCAGGAATAAGTTATTGAAAGGAGGAGAGAGAGAGACAGAAAACAAAAGGTTCTCCCTTTTCCAGCTTACACATTTTTTTCCCAGGATTAGTTTCAGCTTTGCATTACCCTGTCTAGCCTTTATGTTTGAATGGTTTCTGACCTTGTTCATCCTAGACAGCACTTGTGTCTTATTTAATTATTTTTGAAATCTCAGAGTAGCCAGGGAAAGAAAGCCTGAAGATTTCAGATGCTTTGAATTTCATTTTTGTTGTCATCACTGCTGTAAAGCCCACCAGCTCTTGCAAAGCTCTTTGTCTGTCTTTTGGCTTCATACCCAACCAATTTCCCAATTTTCTTCCATCTGAAAGGCCAGAAAGTGAAACAATAAAGGATTTCTGCTGTGCTTGTTGCACACCTATGAGAAAACTCAAAGAGGGCGTACACTTTGTGCAGCCTAAGTCATCTGTAAAAGATACTTTTCTTTTTTTCAACCAGGAAGAGCTGGAAATATATATTCAGTGTAACCCGACCTTTCACATTTGCAGTACGTTCACACACTTCTAGTGCCAAAGCCCTGATTTTTCAAGATGTGCCTGCTCTTTGCTGTATTTTTGGCTATGAAGGGAACAGCAATTGCACAGATTTTTGAGACTTTCTTAGTAAATGAAACTTACTGCACACAGGTGGTGTGTATTTCACCCAAGGTTTACAAGAGAACAATGTGCAGTGTTTTTGCCATTCAGCATCCTCCAAAGTCAATTGCATTTTGTGCAAGATATTTTCTTTAAAGTCTTATAGATCTTAAGGTAAGTGTACTACTGTCTGTTCTACATGGCCTGTTCAAAATATAAATTGCTTTTTTTATTTTGATCCTCATTTCAAATATATTTAGTACAAAGGACAGGTATATCTAATCACAGCTATATATGAACTGAACACCTTTAGAGAACAGGTAAATGCTACCTAGACATCTCTCTGAACCTTGGCTGCACTTACACCTTTATCTCAACAGTGATCTGGGGACAGTGTTTGCAGACACTCACTATGTAAAGAAAATGTTTGTTCAAAGTCAGTGATAGATAAGTCCACTGATACTCATTACCAGTCGGGTATTATTAAGTGAATTAAGTTTCCCTGTTCCTTCTGGATTTTATATAAGGACAGTAAAGAATATAATTTCTGAATAATTGTTTGTCCAGTAAGCTGACTTTTTTCTACAATAGACCTGTGGCAGCTTTGTTCATCTTAATAGACTTTCTGTTATCTTCTTTGATCTCTGTTATGTGACTAAAGAGACCTTCCCTAGTGTTTGACTTATCTTTCATGACATAGTTCATTTGCAAAGTTTAAATTATTCCACAAAAGTCAAATTCCTTTTAAAAAGAGTCCACAGATTGGGTTTTATACTTTCTCCCTTCTGTTGCAAAGTCCAGTCAATTCCAAAACTTTAAGCTCTAATAAATTTAGCCTTAGTATCCATGCCAGAAATGTGAACATTTTGTAAGTCACAGCTCATGTTGTAATGAAGGGACTGAGCCAAAATACTGGACTCACCTTTGAGATTTCTACAGGAGGAATTCCCTCCCGTTGCTTCAGAAGGTAGGAAATACCACCAGACCAGCTAACTTCATAATAAAAGAACCCTTTTTAAATATAGGTGCAATTTCTTGACCATTTTGGGCATCACTGGCCTAGAATACAGCAGGAAAGCTGATTCACCCTTTAGAGGAAAGATGTGCTATAAAAATAAATTGGAACTTGGTATGGTTTGCCATTGTACAGAGATGCATTTGCATCAAAGCAATGAAAAATGTGCTTTGAAGCAGCTTGACATAACTAGTGTGCAGGATGCATGTCTCTCTCCCCACCAAGACTATGAGATATTTATAAAAGCAGACATATCTCATCAATTCAGTAATTCCCCCCAGAAACAAAGTGGAGTGAACTCATTGTGCTTGTGCAGACCAGACACTGTGTGGACTTTAAGGATTTTACCAGAAGGAAGTGGAACTGATGGATCTCATCTGATACATGATTAGCAAACCGACACTAGGAGTGCTTAAGACATAAGTAATACTGTTGTTATGTGTTGGGATTAAAATTACATAGTATAGTACTGTTGCTGAAGTGTGCATGTATGTGTTTATGCACAGGGCTGTACATAACACTTAGTGAAAACCATAAACCTGATCTTTTTCAGCCAATTTGTTTCATAATAAGAATAAAGTTCTGATGGATTGAGGCAAGGAGACAAATATACAAAATCACTTATAAATTTGTACAGACCTAAAATCATTCTGTCAATACCTGGTCCAGAAGTAAATGCTTCAGCAACATGCAGCAAATGCATTGCTTAAATCCCCTGTGTACAAGTCTTGTCATCACAGGGAGATGTGAGAGCCTAAGAATGGCTGCTGCATGCCTGGCCAGGATTCAGTTCAGGCTCCAGTTAGCAGCAGAAAAGCAAAATCTCCAGAGTTTTGATTCTCTCATGAGCTTCTCAATAGTCTGCCTTGCTGACTATGAACACACACACACAAAAACAGACACACACACACACACAAACACACACAGCATGAAAATAGCCTCAAGTATTTCTGAGCCTGTGACTCTTGCCAGCTTGACCACACTCTCTGGGTAGTCCAACAGTACAGACAAAAACATCAATCAAAGGACCCAGCTGTACTGGAATGTATTCAGCCACCACTCCCACTCTAAAAGTTAGTGCTTATTTTAGCTACTGTTTTCTACTCTGGGGTTCCATTGTCATTAGTCAGTGGAAATTGCTTGGTTATTCACAGAGTATAAAATGACAGTGTATGTAATTATAATTGTAATTATATATACATATGTTTATGCACACACACATACTCAAACAAACACAGAGAGACATCCTGACTGATGGGCTGAGTTTTCAGCCCTGCACAGGGAGCAGAAGCTCATAGTCCTGTTAATGTAGGAGTTGCATGTCTCGTTCTGCTCAAGCATGATGACCCTATACTTAGAACCAAGTACATAAAAGGGGAAAACTGTTGCTCCATATTACTCTGAGTAAAGTTCAGTAATATGGTTGTCTGGCCTCTGCAATATGGAAGGTCAGCTTGAGGCTGCCTAGGGCAGCTGTAACAATGCTGCTGGTAAAAACTGGCACTGATCCACTGGTTGGAATAGGTGTTGTGCCAGTTTACAGCAGCAATAAATTCAAGCCAGTGACTTCATCTACTTCTGTAACAAAGGAAAAAAAATTCTTTGAAGTGCATACTAAGGTATTGAATGTGATGCTTTTTGATAACACTAGCCTTATTCTCCAGTGGTCCTTAGCAGTGAAAATGGAGCAACTAAACTTATCGAGAACATGTATGCAGCTCTGGTACAGTTAATGGTACAGTTCCATAAAGTCTCTGAGAAAAATCTGATGACTCTCATCCATTCTAGATTGAGTCTTTGTAAATCAGAGAAAACCTCATTCCCATGACCCACTATTTGTCTGTATAGACTCCTGTGTAAATAAAGATCTGATGAATTTAAAATAAACTTTGTTTTCCCAAAAGCCATAAAAATTCTTCCTCCATTTCAATTCTTTTCAGATGAAGAGCTTTTTTCAGGAATGTATATTGATTTCATGGGGACAGATGCTGCCATTTTTCGCAGTCTGACCAGGAGGAATGCAGTGAGGACTGACCAGCACAACTCCAAGTGGTTGAGTGGTGAGATGCCTTTAATTTACCAGAGTTTGAATGGGTGCCACAGGGATTCTGCTTTCCTTTACATACAACAAAAACCTCATCTTTTAAAGAGCTTGTCTCTGAATTTAATTTATGAAAGTTGAACCATGAAGAAAGTGTGTAAATAAAAACTGTAGACACAGATGTAGAGGGCCTTTTTTTTTTCATTTTTTTTGCCTTTTTTGCATTAAGGCTGAACCAAACTGTTAGAGGGCAAGTGTATGAAAACCTTTCCAATGGCAATTGGTCAGACAGTCTGATTTCTAGGAAAGTGCCTTCACCTCTAATGAATCAGATACTGCATGAAATCAGTGTTTGATTATCAGCTACCAGCTTCAGTTAATTCAAGGTGATCCACCTCTGCACAGAAGATTCACCCTCACTTGCATTCAAAATATGTGCAGAAGAGTGTCCCACTATCAGAAAAGTCAATTAGGATCATTACCACTTATTTCATTGCTGAGGAATTGGTTATCTAAACACAGCAGAAAAACTCCTTTCTGAGTGGAAGCACATAGCTCTCTGCTTCACTGACATCACTGTGAAAATTCTTCCTTTCTTGACTGGTAAGAAGACCCCTTCCAATAAAACCAATTTACCAATTTGAATTAAAATGGTGGTCAACCCTCTGAGCAGAGGTAGATATGAAAGGTTATAGAGCAACTAACACAGCAGTCATAGTTTTAAAAAGCCTTCAGGTATGTTGAAGTAAAGTTACTGTGATTTTGTCTTGATATTTTTTATGGTGAAGACTTATTCCTGTCTGACTNTTCGTCCTTCTTCCTCAAAGTCTTTGAGTCTGTGCAATAATCTAATACCATTGCTTCTGGACTGCTACCCCCAAGAATTTTCTATATAAAAAATAAATAAAAAGTGAGGATGCAAAAACATATGGCTGCCAGCAAGGAGCCGNCGACTTATTCCTGTCTGACTGTGACTACAATGAAATCACAAGATTGCAGTCACAATAAATTCATTTCACTATGAAAGGGAAACTGTGTCTGATTTCTAAATTTTTCGTCTGTTTGTTATACATTCTTAATCTACACACCCTAACATGTGCATCCTAAAATGAATTAGAGAAAAAGAAAATTTAAAAATGCCTAATTTCTGGAAAATCTACCTGTTACTTATGTTCAGAACATGTACTTGAAAGTCCAATTTATTTCCATGTTCTTTTAGAGCCAGTTGTGACATTTGTTATATTGATTGGGAATAGACTTATGTGAAGAGAAAAATGATGCAGTCCAAAAAGAGTTTTCTATCAGACATTCAAACTTGTTATCAGATTGTTTCAAAATTTTTACTGCACTTCAACTGAACAAGCAATCTTGCATGATCATTGAAAAGACAAAGCCTTCATGCAGGGAGAGGGTGCACTTCTTCCTTCAGTCAAAGGAGATATTCTCAGGGCTCCTGCACTGTCCATTATATGCTTGCTGTTAAGGTTATAAATTATTTTGCTCTCTCCCTAATTCTCCTTAGCAGTGTTTTGCACGTACATTGTGTTATGTTTACCAGCCTCTGATATGAAGTCAAATGCTGCTCAAGCATTTGCTTTCCTTTTTTGGGTTATCTTTATTGTTTACCTCTCTTATTTATGAACCCTATTTGTTATATTTCTAAGCTCTTCCAGCTTATTTTTATGTTTTCTCTCAATGAGGCTCTCCTTAGGTGCCCTTGATAACACCCTTATTCGTCCTTCTTCCTCAAAGTCTTTGAGTCTGTGCAATAATCTAATACCATTGCTTCTGGACTGCTACCCCCAAGAATTTTCTATATAAAAAATAAATAAAAAGTGAGGATGCAAAAACATATGGCTGCCAGCAAGGAGCCATTTACCTGTTGATATTTGGTATTCAGCACTTCCTAGAAGCAGTCAGCAAATGACAAATCATTCATTGCTTATACTGATACATCTTTTGGTTTCATCCTTTTGGTAAACTTTTTCATTTCAGAGCCTATTTTTGTGGATGCTCATGTAATCCCAGATGGCACTGACCCCAATGATGCCAAAATCTACTTCTTCTTCAAAGAAAGACTCACAGACAACAGCGGCAGCACAAAGCAAATTCATTCAATGATTGCAAGAGTATGCCCAGTAAGAACAATTTTGTTTGCCAGGTTGCTGGGATAAGCTGCTAGTGTGACATGATAACCTAAAAGACTAAATGTGTGAAAAGCCTTTGATTTATATCTGTCTGAATTTCCTGTTTCTGTGTCACCATTCATTATTAAGAAGAGCTGTTACTGAACTCACAGCTAGGGTCTGAACATGTTACATATCTCTGACTACACACGTAAGGATATGGAAATGTAGAGTTTGAGGGATTTGTGTATTTCTCTGACTGAGTCAGAATAGTTACCAGTGTTGAATTTTGAAACTTGCTGTCCTTAGCACAAATAAGGCACATTATTTTATTAATAAAAGTGAACTTTAAGCAATGAAGGCTTTCACATACACACACTCAAAACACTTTAAGCACATCAGAAATATCAAGCTTTTAAATTGGTGGACTTAAATTTCAAATGCTGTTTTCATTTTGACAGTATCTGTTCTTTTTGCTTTCTTGTACTGATGCATGTGTGAGCCTAACTTTAAAATGTGACAGGAAATTTCAGTTCAGAAGTTATTGAATATGGCTATTCCTGGGCAATAATTAATTTTTACTCACAGCACTCCTCATTGTCTCTCTTTTGGATCTCTAATCAACTCTAGATGAAAAATGATTGAAGCAGCTATTAATATCTCTGGTGAAATCAATATTTTTTTTTAACGAAAGAAAAATTATAAATGCACAATTGCTGCTAGCCTATTCATTCCTTCTTTTGGAAAGCTTCAGGTAGTTCATTTTGAGTGTTTATATATTCCTTGTCTTTAATTTGGGTTTTTTTAGAAATTGATGCTTTGTGTTGTTGTGCCTGGGTGTGAGGGCGTTTGTCCTTCTCTGGCAATGTCATGAGTCATGAGATCTCTTTTATAATGTCCATTCTCTGTATTTTAGTGAGAGTACCTACAGGCCGCTTTGGGTATTTTGCAAAAAGACGTTTCACATAATTACAGCTCTATTTTGTTTTTTACTATTATAATGAATCCCAGATGATTTCTGAAAGGCCTAAGCCTTTTTAGACTTACACTGAAGCTAGTGGCAGAATCCCAAGGTCAATGAAAATAAATCTGAGCCAGTCATATTTGTATGCTTGTATACATACCATCATATTCATGTATCAACCCCTTTGAGACTGGCAAAATATATTACCCCCTGAGAAGACTCCTTATAAGTCACCCAAAATGTTGGATTACCAAACCCAACAGCATCACTGAAACATGCACAGCACTTTATTAAATGACATTTCAATAACTTCTACATTTTGGTATTTCTCTTTCCTTGGGTGACATCATGCTATGCAGGGTGGAAGACACTGCTCTTACCTAAGGCATTTGACAGCACAGTTATTCAGGATCTGCCACCTCCATGCTGCATCATCTGGTTTGGCAGTTACAGTTCCCACCTTGAACCATGGAAAATTGGAAAGATCCATGAGTGAGCTGTGACCAAGCCATCTCTGGACCAAGCTAGCAGGACTTGCAGTGGTGCAAAACTATCTTGACCCACACAAGCCATCATTTCTGTTTAGAGCATCCACCTCACGTGCCAGCATGATTTACTAGGTCAGGTGCAGCTATGCTGTGGTCAGAACTAGAAGAAACATCCCTCTATAGAACCATGAGACCTTTTAGAGATAGCACGGACTTTATCCTGGGTGTCAGTGAGTGATGCAGAGCTCCACAGTCACTTCCAATCTTAGCAGCCTACACTGCTGATGCACAAAATCTACTGCCCAACCCTCCAACCCTGCTAGCCCAGCAGAGAAGGTCCACGCAGAAAACTAGTTCTTTTTGTTTTCTGCACATGGAATGTTTAGATGAGGGGATTTGGCTAAGGCCTGTCTATTTTTAATATTAAATTTACCAGATAATTATCTAGATAATTAATTAACCTGAGAAAAATGTGGGAAAGCCCAACAAAGTGCTAGCTGTGTTTTATTTCTTCTTTTCTGAAAATAATATTCCTTTCCAGAATGACACAGGTGGTCAGCGCAGTCTCGTGAACAAGTGGACAACATTCTTGAAAGCAAGACTTGTGTGCTCAGTAATGGATGAAGATGGAACAGAAACGTACTTTGATGAATTAGGTATCACAAAAAACATTCCTTAATAGTTTCATCTAAATGCTAACCTTGGGCATATCTCATGACTGATTTTCATACAGTTTCTTGTCGTTAACAGGGAAATTGTAGCACTAGAAGTCCATGACAAAATTCCTCTTGCACTTTTATGACAGGAAAAGAAGAAACATTCTTCAAAAGTCTCTCTACGTGATTATCATTACCTTTGAAATAAAGATAATTAATCTTGACTATGTAAAGAATTAATATTTGGAAAGGAACAACTAAATGACTCTCTGACTATCTTGTTACTAGCTTGGAATACAATAGAGGGTTTTTAACATCCCTTTGAAACTGTTTCTTATACTGCTGTGTAGCACACAGCTTTTCCATAATGCATTTTTTTCTATTTTTTGATCACAGGGTAGAGTTCTCAGTTTGGTGGTTCAAGCTAATACTATAAATCCTGTTACTGGCACCAGCAGCAGGACTGTGAATAAATACAATTTCTCAGGAATGATTCAGTCACACTAATTTTTGTTTCAACATGTGAAACATGCATAATCTAATACATGCATATCTAATGCATAATCTATACAGCCATCAAAAGAGCATTCTTTTCATGACGGAATTAATAGATGCATATCTTGATACCTACATGCCAAACAACATTACCAGAAAACTTCAAATTCTATATTTTCTGTAGCTGAGGTGCACAAAATCATAGTTCTGAATTCAGGTATTGGAAGATTTGGTATGTGCTTTACTATAAATATAAATTATTTAAGCAGCTAATGTTCCCTGCACTGGGTCTGCATATGGCTCTGATCTTCTCTCCATTGTATTCCCACTCTCTTTTCTTGATTGTTATTCCTGATTCTCACCACAGCAAATGGTGTTTAGAGTCTTTTTGAGTTTGTATATTTACAGCTATTTGGTGAACTTCCTTTGGTTCAAGGTTTCAGTGGAACCTGATTGGGCCTAGGAACAGATCCTAACTTGCTCTAGCTTGGAGTGTGTGAGGTGCTTGGAGGACTGATTTTCTGAAGTGAAACTTCAATGAACTGCCACAGCAGCTCATCTTTCAGAACTGTGATTTACCAACCCCCTCCTCCTCAACAAAGCAGTAGGATAACTGCTTTTAGTTTCTTGTATGACAAAATGTAGGACCACAGTGAATAGGAGACAATGCTCTCAGCGTGGGCTCCCAGCACAATTCCCTAGCAAAGAGGAAGAATACAATCACAGCTGGAAATTCAGAAAACTGGGAGAGAGAAAACCCATGCTTCTGTGTTCATGTATAATGCAGGAGAGTATAACACTTCCAGTTCTGCATAGTGAAGTCTTTTGCTTTTGACATTTTGAAAAGAATATTTTAAAAATTCAGCAGGTTAAATGAAAGAGCCACATAAATTAATGGAAAGCTAAAGAACATATTCTGTGATAAAAAGCTCAAACAGTTCAGTCTTTTTTGTGTTGTAAATTAAGTTTAAGAGGTAGCATGATTATAGTTATTAAAAACATTTGTAAGGAGAAACTGTCAGAGATTAAAGTAGTTTTCACTGAAATGTAAAAAAAAAATCAACAGATCAGAGGTAAGAGTGGGTAAATTCATTTCAGTGAGTATGTGCAGTTTTGCACAGTGCAGTCAATAAATCCCTACACAACAGGAGGCGGGAGGTTCACATCTCTCAGAGTCTTTACTGCAGAGCTGTCTTACATGCATATCATGTTGAAAATGCACTAGTGAGGGCACTCCAGTGCATTCAGGACAATAAAACATCTAATTTCCCTGTTTTCCATTACATCCATCTATGGGAACTCTTTGTCTTTAACCTACTGTGACTTTAATGTTTTCCTACTGCTAAACAACCTGCTGAAACAAGATACAGCTGAGGGAAGTGTGTGACATAGGTCATGAATGTATTTGAAAATCTTTGCCTTCTGTCTCCATAAGGCTAGAGGGCATGAAGTCAATTTCCAAATGTGTTTCTCAATGTTCAGATGCTAGATTCATGCATATATGATCTGTTCATGTGGTAGGTCTCCTTTTTCCTGTTCTAGTCTGAAATAAAACTAATGTTGACTTTAGGAGGAATAAAGTCCCCAATTAAACTAGAAAATAAAGCTTTTCTTACTATTCAAAATGTTTTTCTTTCTCTTTCTTACAGAGGATGTGTTTCTCCTAGAGACAGATAACCCCAGAACAACACTCGTGTATGGAATTTTTACAACATCGAGGTAAACCTGGAATTTTGAAAAAAATTACCTGAACTGCCTGATTTTCTGTATGAAAACTGTAACTGATGTTTTGTGGAAGAGGCTGTGCTGTGCAATTTTGTGTTTCTGCTGCAGCCATGGTTTGCATGCAGGAGTCTCAGTGCCATTGCTGTTGGTATCCATGACAGAGCTGTGCTTCTTGGAGCAAACTGCTTCCTGAGATACTGTCAGCTGCCACTGGGAAAACATTTCCATGGAGGGCCACTTGTCACTGCTCAGCTGTGGAAAGCTACATGACTTCAGTGCAGTGAACTCATGTGGCATCTGAGAGCACTTAACACCTCCTGAAGAACATCCAGCACCCTGAAGGATCAAACCAGGAATTCTTATATGAATTCATACAAATCATTTCCAGTCTCTCAGTTGGCTGATG
>VZTR01021942.1:59687-92719 GCA_013400775.1 Chaetops frenatus | reverse complement strand
TTTCAACTTCATGAAGTATAAAAATTGCTGTTAATGCACTTTTTTCTTTCTTTATTTACTTACTTATTTTAACTATTCTTAATTTATATTTAGCAGCAAGGTAATATCTGATATTTCAAGATTTAATGAAGAATGTATGAACTTTCTCTAGAATAATTTCTTGGACTAGACAGGGATGCCTTTTTATATGACATGGAAAATTCTACTTTGCAGTTGCCTGAAGAGATATTCATACTAAACCTCTGGATAGAAATGCAAGTTCATCATGTTGCAGTACACTGGATAAACAATGGAAAGGCTTCGGTGTAGCTTCAGTAGGATTAAATAAAGCACTACGTTCTTTTGTCCATGATCGACTCAGCAGTGTTTGGCTGACCTTCACTAAATACCGATGGNAACGGTTTCTTATTTCTCCACAAGCAAAACTTACTTATGGAAAAAAAAATACATAATTGGCGGCTTGCTACTAAACTCAGCAATGTTTGAGGGTAGTTTCCATTTTTCCCAGTTTACAGAAATAGTTTTTGTACCTACAGCATATTGGGGAATAGGTTGTAAATGAAAAGAATTCTGATAATCGAGTGTGAACAAAAGATTGTGCAGCCAAGTTCTTGAATGAGCTGTGAAGGATGCACATTCAATCCCTCCAGGAAAGAGTGAGCTTATAGGTTTCTTCAGTATCATCTTTTCCTTCTCATTGGTTTAGCAAAAGAATTAATTGATTAAAGGTGTTTGTAAAGGCTTTGCTCGGAACAATGATATAATGTAAGTTTTCAGGGTCATACTGGTGTGAATCATAGCGCAGACACTTTTGCAAGAAGTCACAGACAAAAGTCTTACGACTCCAAGTCAATAATGGAAGAGTTGAAAGTACCAGAGAAAGACTTTTAATTGAGCTATGTGAGACAGGAAAGTTTAAGTGGAACTGTTCGTGAAACAGAATCCCACTTGAAAGGAAGCAGGGTCTGGCAGAGCACTACCAAGAAGAATAATCTCGCTAATGATGAATGCAGTTCTTTTTCAGCATTTGTTGTTAATCTTAACAGATAGTTCCATACATTTTCTGGAATGTGAATTAATATGCCAGAGAGGGTAGAGCAAGGAAGATAATAAGAATTCAGCTTCATGAGCAATCTTAGAGCATTAACACATAGTATCATTTCTAATGAGAGCCAAAACAAAACCCTTAGGATAAATATGAGCTCAGAAAAATAAATTGTCAATGATGTCAGATGAGAGAAATAACCCATGTCTGAGCTGAGTTCTGGTTCTTCTTCCTGGAGGTAACTGATGCCAGAGAAATTTATTTTGAAGAATTCCTACAAGAGCTGTTCTACTTTGTATAAATAATTAACTCTTAATTGAGCCAGAAGATGACTCTAAAGCTTGTGATTAGGCTGAAGTCCCCTCTCTACTTGTTTCCTGGTATGCTCAATGAATAATTGATTGGGTGCACAATATGGAACAGCTTTTAGCAGTGAGGGTAGAACAGGCACTCCTGCCTGTGGTTACAGGGATGCCCTGGGAGGTGAAGACCTAAATTCTAACATTGCATCTCATCAGGTAGGTTGGACACATGACTCATATATCCCCAGACAGTTTCCAAGTCTCTCAGAACATGATTCATTTTATGTAATTTTAGCCATCTAAAAGCAGGGTGTTTAGTATGAATTAGTGACTAGAGAGGAAACCTAAGAATAAATGCCTGACTTTAAGAGAGTAGAAGTCAGGTGAGGTAAATCTCTTCCTAAGCTACTGGCTATTTTGTGTCTGTGGTTTTGACCAGAAATTCCATGCTAGATGTAAGAATGGCCCTCGTCAAAATACACAAATTTCCATCAAGTGCTTTTCCTTGAACAAATCATTTTCCAATTGGAAAAATTTTGCATTGAAACACTTCTGAATATCTTCAGTACTCTGAGTTTCACAGCTCATAAATATAGTAAGGGGAAAAGATGAAAGCTCACGAGCAGCAATAAGAAGTGAGGAAGTGGTATCTGAAAAATATTATTGTAAATTAACATAGGTAAATCCAGAATTTTGTACCAATTACTGACATAGCTCTGATTTCTTCACAGTTTCCTTTTAGTTTCAAACTTAGTAAAAATTTGTGATTTCTTAGACGGTTTTTATATTTTCATGAGGTCCAGAATGCCTCAGGGATGATTATTTGCATGGTTCTTCCTTATAGTTAAAGAAGCATCCAAAGCATTCATGGACCTCAGTTGCTTCTCAGGCATAGGGGAAAGTATAGACAATCTTTTTAGATATAAATAAGTTGTTATGGGACTCCTTCATCAACTCCATATTATTGCTCTTTTAAATGAAGATGAGTCACAGGTCCTTTCATCATATTATAATCAACATAATGACAAGAGGGATATTGGCCAAATTGCAATTAAGTATCAGATTTTGTCTTCTGCCTTTGTACTAGTTCTGTAAAAAAACAGATGCAAAATTTGATATCTTCCCATACCAATCTCTTGGACGTTTTTTTTTTATCAGTCAGTTTAGAAGCATAAAACATGTAGAAATCGGTTCAGAAGTACAGATTTTTGCCATCAAACTGGGTTTTGAAGGTGGAAAAATACATTTTGGTTTGTTTTATTAGACCTGATGGGAGTTCAAAGCGCAGCAGCTATTCAACACTTCATTCCCCTTTCTGGAATGTAGTAAGTTTTGGCCCAAGTCTGAAGTGCTTTTTTGGGAATTTCCTTTGTCAGCTATCTGTCAATATTTGTAAATTACCTGGAGATGCAAACTCTCTGAAAGATGGTAAGTACTGTTCATCATTTCTGTGCATGTTTCTTGCAGTGTCCGGGAGGAGCCTTCACACCCAATATGAGGACAACCAAAGAGTTTCCAGACGATGTTGTGACCTTCATTAGGAATCACCCTTTGATGTTTAATCCCATTTACCCAATACACAAGAGGCCATTAATCATCCGGATAGGAGCTGACTACAAGTATACAAAGATTGCTGTGGACCGAGTGAATGCTGCTGATGGAAGATACCATGTCTTGTTTCTTGGAACAGGTAAGACAAATTTGGCAGCATTCATTTTCCTCTGTTGCAATGTAATCTGCAATCAACTCTGATTTTTACAATTTATAGCTTTCAGAAATATTTGTTTAAATGTTTGCAATCTACAGAGATGTTATAGAAATCCATGTATTATGTTCTTTTTACTTTCTGTGCATTTTTTTATTTACTGTAGGCATGAATTATGTGCCAGAGATACAGCGTATTTATCTTAATTTTGAGATAAAAAACACCACTAGTGTATATTTTATTGCTTCTAAATTATACTTCTCTTGAATATGGTTTGTCTGCAATATGGTTCCATATTAGATTTGGATGATCTCTAACAGAAGAAAAAAACCCCAAAATCTAGCTTTATAATTTTTTATACTCTCATCATCATTATTTAATGTATGCTGTGTAAGCTACTTCTGAAGAAAAGCACGATCTGATCAAGATGTTGCAAAGGCAGAAATGATTCCTCTAGAAAACAGTAGTAATATGGAAGTACTTAGCAGAGAAAAAGAAACAAATGGTTGGAGTCCTAGCAGTAGTGGACACAGAGAACTTGATCCATTATTCTGTCTAATATAACCTATATTTTGTTTTTGTTATATCAAATTTGAATGTGGTGTATGCATATGAAGTCTGCAGGGAACAGGTCAAGTGATTCTTGTACTGATCAATTTTAATTTTTTAAAATATTCTGATATGAATCACACCCTTTAGATTGAAGCAGACAAGTGGTACTCTGACTAGACCCTAGGACTCACATCTGAAACTCCCACTGGTTTAACAGAGTATTAGAGGTGGATAGGCACAAAGACTAATCTTTTTTACTACAGATGGTTTCAAGCAGAACAAAGGAAAAGAACTCTAGGAGAACAAATATATCTCTGAACATCAGCAAATGATTACAGAGATGGCTTGCATTGATTTTATGGTTCACATATATTTGGGGTCCTGATTGTTTTCTGCTTGTAGAATAACTGTGTCTGCCAACAAACTCACATGGGGCTGGGAATAACCATCTTGTTATAATAGATTTAGGAAGCAGGTGTTAAAAAATCTCTCAAGAATGTCAGCCTTCTATAGGGAAAGGACTAAAAGTAACTCTCTTCACTCTTAGAAAATCCTCTCCAGTTACCAAAATCAGCAGGGTGCCTATGTGGCGAAGGAGGCCAACTGCACACTTTGCTGTGTGTGCAGAAGTGTATCCAGCAAACAGGTTGATGGAAAGGATTTTTTCTCTGTATTTGGCTCCTGTCAGGAGTACTGTGCCCAGCTGTGGGCTCACCAGTACAAACAAAACATTGACCTAATGGAGCAAGATCAGTTGAGGGGCTGTATCCTGTGATGTAGGAGAAAAAGCTGAGAAAATGGGTATATTCAGAGAAAGCTTAGGAGAGACCTTAATGCTGTTGACAACAATCAAATGGGTGGGTACAACCACCTAATGGTAAAAAAGCAGATGGGGACTCTTCTCAAGGTGCTCAGGGCCAAGGTGAGGGATTCCACAAAAGTCACAATGTGGGACAGTGCTATTAGACATAAAGGAAAAAGTTTTTGCCATCAATGTGATCAAACAATGGAAAAAGGACCCAGAGAGGTTATGAAGTCTCCCTTTTCAGAGACTCAAAAGATTTAAAACCCAACTAACACAGCATTGAGTAGCCTGCTCTAATAGGACTTGCTTTGAGTGTGGGATTGCACCAGATGTGTTCTACAGGCTACAGGTTTCTGCAGGTCAGTGAAAGGACAACAAAACCACTTCATTCATGTGAGGTTATGGATGGAGAAAATGAGAAGGGCTGAAGCCTAGCAAGAACTCAATCTGGCTACTGCTGTAAAAGGNTGGGCCTGGATGGGATCCACCCAAGGGAACTGAGGGGGCTGGCAGAGTGGCTCACCAAGCCATTTCCCATCCCATTTNAAAAATGTTTCTATAAATACACTGCAGCAAAAAGAGTACTAAGGAGAATTTCCATCCTTTACTGGATATGGGGGGAAACAGGGAAAAGGCTGAGGTACTTAATGCCTCAGTCTTTTGTAGCAAGACCAGTTCTGTAAGTTCCCAGCCCCTCTGAGTTGGAAGACAGGGATAAGGACCAGAATGAAGCCTCCATAATTCAAGGATAAATGGTCCTTGGAAAATGACCTGCTGCACCCCTTAGATACACGAGTCTTTGGGCCTGGATGGGATCCACCCAAGGGAACTGAGGGGGCTGGCAGAGTGGCTCACCAAGCCATTTCCCATCCCATTTCCCATCATTTAGCAGCAGTCCTGACTAACTGGGGAGGACCCAGCTGATTGGAAGATATGTGATGCCCATCCACAAAGAGGATGTGGGGCACTACAGCCTGTCAGCCAGACCTCAGGCCTGCAGAAGGTTATGGAGCAGATCATCTTGAGTGCCATCACATGGCATGTGCAGGACAACCAGGGGATCAGGCCCAGCCAACATGGGTTTGTGAAAGGCAGGTCCTGCTTGACCTGAGCTCCTTCTATGACCAGCTGACCCACACAGTGGATGAGGGAAAGGCTCTGGGTGTTGTCTACATGGACTTTAGTAAAGGCCCTGACACCATTTCTCACAGCATTCTCCTGGAGAAGCCAGCTGATGGTGGCCTGGACAGCTTCACTGGGTATAAAGCTGGCTGGATGGCTGGGCCAGAGGGTGGTGGTGAATGGAGTCACATCCAGCTGGCACCTGGTCCCAGCTGCTGTTCCTTCAGGTCTTTCTCAACCTAAACAATTCTATGATTACATGTTTTTCCACCAAACCTTTACCAAGTCTCCATGTGCTGTAGAGTGAATGCTTAGTATGTGATAAAGCATAGTCAGGGTAATTTATTATACAAAGAATTTAATAAGTTTTTGATCTGGGTATTTTTGTTTTCTTGATTGGAAATTGATAAATGAGTTTTAAGGTATTCTTGAGTATCTCCTATTGGCAGAGCTATTGGAAACTAATAAATGAACCTTATTAGGACAGGACTTTCTACAATGTGGGTGCCTCCCCTCCCTTCTCCTCCCACCACCTACTAACATAAAACCACTTTTTCTGTTTAATTTAATTAATGCAGACACAATTCATGACTTTGTGACCAGTTAGGATATTTTTTTTCTCCTTTCCTGCAGAAGCCTTTTTCTACTATAGAAATATCGGAAGTGTTGATAGAGAGCATCCTTACTCTTGTTATACAACTGCACAAGAAAACTTAATAAAAGAGGAGTTTTACTTTACTGTTAGATTTATTCCTTGACAAATCACTATGTTTAGTCAAAGTAACAGATTGGTAGGCTAGTACAGATCTTCCAAATTAACTTTTTTTTTAATTATTTTTTTCAATATATGGTGGTGCTATTGTTTTAAAATGCTCTGTAAGCATCTAATGTTATTTGGAGGCAAATTCCACTGAAGTTTAGTGGAAAAGATCAAGACAGAAGTTCCCAAACCATATAGATTGTTAATGTGGCAATGACAGTTAAAGCTGGAAAAGTATTCAAAAGCTAAAATGTGCTTGAATTCACAATTTGATAGTAAGCATTTTAATAATTCTGCAAGAGACAAATATTGGTAATTTCATTTTACCCTTTGATGACCATCTGACTGTTTTTAGGTGATCAATGTGGCCTCACACACACATATGAGCTGTTAAAAGCATAAAGATACCTCAGGTTGTTCTTATGTTATCTTAATTCTCTTCTGTGTATCAGCACAGGACTCATTATGGATCAGATACAAAAAGTGCAGCTCTTGATACTTAATATTCATTGCTTTATCTTCTCCATTACACTGGAGACAAGGATCATTTTCTGCTTTTCTAGTGAGATGGAAGGCAGGCATTATTCTTCCTGAGCAGGGCACAGGACATTAATACCTTCCAAGGTCTTCCTCCAAAGAAATCGTTGCAATGTAGGTTACTGCATTTCTCAGACCTTTCAAATAAAAGCAATCAAATTTCAGACACTGAGAGGACAAACTTGTTTTCTTTATTCTCTGCTTTCTGTGAGACTCAGGAGGATTTGACAGAGATATTAAATGTCAAAAGGAATGCAGAGGGGATTTGCTTTGGTGTCAGTTCATCCCAGCAAATGCAAAAACCACATTGTATAGAACTTCATGTGATAATTTCCTTGGGAGCCTGGAGCCCCACAGCCAGAGACAATGGGACTTGACACCTGGTGACAATTACACTCAGCTCAAATGATGAGTTACTGCTGCTGAACTGAGATGTTGCCAGCCATGTCTGTCACTGTCAGTGACCTGTCTCATGCTTGAATTCGGAGTGTTTTATGTCTTGCCAGATGCAAAGCACACAAAATGTTTAGCTTTTCCTCTCTTCCTCCTCCATAGCTTCAGTAATAAATCAGTTCCTGGATGCAAGTGAAGAATAACAGAAGTACAGAGCTCCAACAACTCCAGAAGTTTTCATCACGTAGCCATGGCACAGGAGGGTATAGGCAGCTCTGTAATTTTTTCACCTTGGTGTGAACTAAATGTAATTTTTCCTTTGCTCCCAGACAGAAGTGCTGTGCTCACAGGGACTGGTCCATACCCAGTGTTAATGTGCTGCTTTTCTCCCTTGCCTACCTGCATAGCAAACAAAATAAATCCCAGGCAAAGGCATTGTTCTTGTGGCATTCCATGCTTTTCAAATTATGACAATCTCCTGTTTTTCCTATGCTTTCAAACGGGAAGACTCCCAAAGCAGTTAAAAAACTTGGTAGTTTTGTTAGGTCTCCCCTAAGGGATCTCTTCATCCCTATCTGACCTGAGCTGAATTGGAGTAGAGGGCAGTGTTACAAGAGAAGAGTGATGTCTACCTACCTTGTCTTCTCAAACAGAAACCAAAGAGATAATTTACTTGGAAAGACTATAATCACTCATTTGCATATTTGACTAGAGCAATGCTGATGGTATTTTTCCCTATGCAATGAGAAATAACATATTCAGTTCAAGAATCTGGGATTAGAGTTCTGTTTAAATTATTCCATTCCCATGATGGGCCAGGACTCATTCTGAGATTTTTGGATTCACCCTGCAGTTGTACTGTAATTCATTTACTCTTCTCAGTTATATCTAAAGAACCTGAGCTTTCAGTATTTTTCATTCATCCTTTGGTAGATTGTTTTCTATCTGGGTTTTAAGACAGCAGTAAAACACCATGAGAACATATTCATGAGATTAATACTCATTTATTAAGCATGCCACCTTCCGCTTGCAGCACAAAAGCTTTTGGTCAAAGTACACACAGATTGCACAACCAAAAGATTATTCATGGGGCTTTTTATTGCTCTTGGTGTTATGAAAATATTTAAATGTCTGGGTCAAACTTGGGTGCATTAAACAGCTATGGGCACTGATGGGATTTTTTTCAGCTCCTTGCTATCAAGATATGATATGTTTTTCTGGAAAGAGATCTAAGTTACTGTCGTAAAAAGGCACTTCAGGCTTCAGTGTGGCTTATTGAGATGATTAATGTCAGCCACATGCATCTGATGTGGCGTGAGGTTGATCAATGTTTCTTATTATCTTTTCTTCTCTGGTGAAACATTTGTTTTCAAAGTCCGGATGTATTAAGTGTCTCTAGAGCATAAGCTTGTAATACTCATTTTCATGGTGCTGTATGATGACTGTCTTTTTGGAAAACTAACCCTTGCTGACAACAGTAGCCTCCAGTAGTGCAATAGCCAAAAGATCCACAGATTCTAAGAAAGAGAGGTAATCTGGTCAAAACAGCACGTTTGCCTCCCATAGTTTTTGTGGCTGCAGCTTCGTGACTGTGAGCTTGGGAAGATGATGTTGCACAACAATGGCACAACAGGCGTCAGACACAATTTCCTTCTTCCTCTTGGTCATAGTGCTGGAGTCATTCATAACCTGTCATTGACCTATCCATTCAAAGCTTTTTCACCAGCTTTTAAGATGATGTGTAAGTTAAGAGTATGTACCTCCACCTGCTTCGTTTCCCTTGCTCAGTTTCTATTCAAGCAAGCTCACACTGTGTCCCAAAAGATTGACTGAGCTGGGGCTATACAAAAACTCTGCCCTCAGCTGTGAGCACTTGTATCTGTCTTTTTGTTCTTTAATGTAGCTTGAGTTTTATGAAGTTTCACAGATATAGTATGAGCTGGAAAAAAATTACCCCCATTTGACAGATGAGTGAACCAAGCACAGAGAGGTTAGTGGTCATGGTGGGAGCTCTGAGTTATAGCAGACACAGAGTGTGGGAATGTGGCTGTCAGCCCTGTCTGCTAACCTGCCACCCTCTCAGGTGCTCTGCTGAGCCTCAACATTTTCTCAAACAGACAGATTTCAAACATTCTATAAACTTTTTGTTTTCTTTTTCCTTTGTAAGGTTATTTGTGTGCATCAGGTTCAACTCAGATAAGAGACCAGAAATAGTTAGCTGTCATTAGGCTGACAGGTAAAACATGGAGAAAAAGTTTTTAGAGGGTCTCCAGCAATGTCAGACACATCAGGGGTGGGGATTACTGAGGGAAGCCTCTTGAAACTCATGTCAGAGTAGAAGTTGGTGCCTACTGCAGTCATTTTTTTATGATGTGGAAAATCTGGGGGTTGTATTTGTAGTTCAATTTGTCTGTGTGATATGGCTCAGGGGTAGATGGTCCCAGCTCTCTTTGAGGCTCACATTACTGACAGCTGCAGTGTTCACCTAGGACTGGGGAAATAAAAGGTAGTCAAAATTCAGAGAATGAGATTTAAAGTCAGACCTTCTGATACTGCCAAAAACCTCAGTTTTTCATATCTTCTCATTAAGCTTTACCTTTTCCATTGCCCATGGTCAGGCAGACCAGGAATTAATGTAATCAGGGACAGTCTAAGTGGTATTGATGAAGCTTAGCTGATTAATATCAGTCCAGAATCATGTCTTGCATTTCAAGAAATATTGTAATTATGATGATGATGAAGCCTCTTCTGCTTCCATTCCATTTATTGGAATGCTTTCCTTCTTCATTTATTTCCCACTCTGCATACATTCTACACCTTTTTTTTAACCTACACTTTCCTCCCTTGCTGTTCCCAGTTTCTCAGTCCTCTCAGAGGAAACATGATCTTAGTATCATTGTCTTTCATGTCAAGCTGGGACACCTGCATTTGTTAAGCAGGTTTGAAATGGAAAAGGATTTTGAGTCACTCCTGTCCTCTTGCTGTCAGCTTGAGGGAGATTCCCTTTTGTCTGTCCATCTCCCCTTGACTCACAGACTGCTGAGCTGATGCAAGGTTGCCAACAGCTCCTGGTGAAGAATTAGGAAAGTGGTGAGCAAATATCTGCCCCTTCATTTCTAGTGGCAGGTTGATATTCTGGAGACATAGTAGCTTTTTCATGACCATGTGAAATCATAGCAATGGAGAACTGTTTTCAAGTGGATTATTGAAAGGAACAACTAAATGGCAAAGGAAACCATACTGTTCATTTTTATGAATTGTAGAGGATTACCTTCTAATTTCATATATTGACCAAACTTGAAAAAATTTCACTTGCACTTGTTTGATGATCTCTTATGCTGATATGCAGCATAAAATATTATCTATTGTGAAATATACTCAGAAACAGATCAGGTGCTGCTTTGCATAAATGTCCTGCAGTGTACAGTGCCTCATCTTTTCCTCTGACCCAAGGAATTTAGCTCACTGCTTTGCCATTAGCAGAAATAATCAAATAAGATTTTCAACAAAACTCACATCTACCATAAGCTTTCTATGTGAACATGTTACTTGATTTGTCAGATACAAATTTATGTTTATAGTGGGGACAGCAATGCTACTGAGAAAGAAATAAAAAAGTGGAGTTTGGGGACAAGTATTTGCTTTTTGATTTGTTAAGGAAGAGGCTGAGCAAGACTATTTTTAGAAGCTATGGGAGAGCTATAGCCTGTAAGTTATGAATTATTGGAAGTGCTTATATAAGGTGTATATAGAGAGAAATATATGTACAGACTGTTAGAATCACTTGCTTTAAGAAATTTTATTTAATCAATAGCTTTCTACTGTCTACTTGAATATTTACTTTAAATGTTGTATTAAGTCTCCTTTAAAACAATGGAGCATTCCTTTCTGCAAGGATCTGTCCATCATGGTACAATAGTGACTCAAAGCAAATGGTAAAATATTGAATCAAAGGGAATGAATACGAAGGTAAACAGTCCTTCACTCTGTGTGTTTTTCTGGGCCATGACAAAAAGGTAGATAGAAACCTGCTTTACAAATAAGAAAGGTTATTAGGACACAAGGACTTGGCGTCAGGCATTATCAGTATTTTCTCTGCCAATGCCCAGGATAAAATCTCCCCTCACGTTCTGATTTCAGTTTGGGGTAATGTTTGAGGACTCAAGACAATTTAGGAATTTTAAATGTGTGGCATGTGCTAATGGATCATTGACATAAACCTGTTCTTCAGAGGCTCAGCAGCCTTACATTCCTTTGCAGGTAATGTCACTGTCAACATGCTTAGTGCCCTGTATGTCAGGGTTACAGGTACTTGACACTTTGCAGGCAGCTGCAAAAAAAAACCGCAAAAGGCTGCAATTCCTTCCTGCACTTCTGGCTGAGTATTTTGTAAGGTAGAGTCTAATGTTAGAGAGAGAGATGAAGCAAAAGAATGCAAAGAAGCAGACATAGACTGGACTGGAGCTGTGTACATGTGTGAGGGGGTTATTCCCTTAAGTAGGAGAAGAAATACACACACACCCTTCTCCTTTCCTCTGAGGGAGGCATCTGCAGCAGTTTAACACTTCAGTGGGTCCTGGCAGTTAGTAAATCTCTCTCAGGTTCTCATAGCTTTACTAATACTGGCAGCCAGGCTAGACCACAGCTGTGCTATCACAAGATTTAGTTTCAGTAAAGTTTCTTTAGAAGGAACTGTTTTATCTTGCCATTGTATAATGAGAATAAATGTTTCCTTAGAAAATTCTCGTGAAAAATTCATGCCTAATGTGCCCTGAGCATTGTACCACTGATAGATACACATTTTTAAGTCTTGTCAGCTTTCAGTTTCTCTTTTCCTTCTTTTTTTTAAAAAACAAAATAGTGCAATGGGCTCTCTGTATATGGTCAAGTCATTAAATATCAATATTCTGGCTTTAAACCTTTTTTTTGTAATAATAATAACTACAACAACAAGTAGTTGTAGTAGTAGTAGTAGTTGTAGTAGTAATAGTAGTATCTGGCTTCCTTGAGTGAAATAAAGAAATGTAAATTACTTACA
The DNA here is from genome assembly GCA_013400775.1 of Chaetops frenatus. NCBI lineage: Eukaryota > Metazoa > Chordata > Aves > Passeriformes > Picathartidae > Chaetops > Chaetops frenatus. Next base: position 80,460 of record VZTR01021942.1, on the reverse strand, counting down.
GTAATCATCTTTCCCTGCAGCTTTAGCTATAGAGTTTAGTCACTGAGCTTAAAGCAAAAACAAAATTGAACTTTTTCAGCTTACTTTGTCTTCATTATGAATTGCCAAACAGGAAACTGAAATTTCCTAATAAATGTAGATACTTGCCTATATTGTGCTATGCTAATGTTCTACCAACTGCACAACTCTACATTGCTCTTAAAACCTTTGAAGGCTGAACAGAATCTGTAACATGTATTCTCATTCCTTAGAATTGGTATTGAGCAAATAGATTTATTCTACTCAGTCTAATTTCTAGGTCTTTCAGGTAAGAGGAATTCTTTGTGCTTTTTCCAAGTTAAAATGTTCATTCTTGTGATCATCCCACAGTCTGCCTTTTTTGCCACATCAGAACTATTTCAGTGGCTGTCTCAGCCTTTAAGAGCCTGCACAGATGGACCCCTTCATCTCACATATTCTTTCCACATAAGAAATTTGGAAAACTAATCACAAATTTCAGTTTGGTCTCACTCATCACATCTACCCTGCAAAAACACTGTCATTGCCACATATTTATACTTCTTACTCCTTTGTTCTGAGTGTATTTGTGAGGCTTGGAACTGTATTTTGAGTGGGAAGCCATGATTTAATAGCTAAAATATCTTCACCTTGCGCTTTTTTTTACCTTAAAGAGAAAAATATTAACTCCCACCAATATATAATACACTTGATTATTGTTTTAATTTCATTTTAAAAGAAGCTGTCATCTTACTGTGTTTATGTGTAGATAGAATTATTCTTTGGAAGGTTTCCCTTTCATGTCATCAGTTATCCTATTATTTTGTTATTGTATATGAGTATATATTATATCCTGCAGTAGCTCCCTTTTACCTGTTTATATTGTGTTTTCCTTTAAGATCATTAGGATAGATTCTGCCTCTGTGTCTGTACAGCAGCTACTATAGAATATACTGATTTTGATTGATCTTTTTCTATAGAATGGTAACAGTAGTGGTAATAAATCCAATCTTTTCATGACTTCTGTTCATATATGAGAATAATACTGTATTAGTATTCTGTATAAGGAATCATCTCATCATTCTTACTGACTCCAAACTGTGGAAATTACTGAACATTTCTTACCTTTCTCTCTGTCATAGTGCTTCCTTTGATGGTTTCCTTTTATAATTATTGAAGGGTAATCTGCTTTTCTATTTCTCTCTCTCTGTGTCACATGGTCTCACTTGTTCTCATCTCTTCCAGATCAAGGAACAGTACAAAAAGTTGTTGTCCTACCCACCAACTTCTCTGGAAGTGGAGAACTCATTTTAGAAGAGCTGGAGGTTTTTCAGGTTTGGCTTTCTCCTTCTTTTGTTTTTCCAGTGTGTATGTTCACAAAAACACTTTGTTCTAACAGACTTTGGTGAAGGCAGCTGTGATTTGATAAAAGACCAAGTAAATGTGCATGCTGTCAGTTTGATAACCACACCAAGAGGATTAGAAAATGTTAACTGTTATGAGGGCTACAGCTAGCTGAAGTCCTTTTCTTCTCCTATAATTCAGTTGCCTATTTTTTATAATTATATACTGCCTAGAAGGATTTTGATAATCACTTTTTTAGGAGGTCATGTTATAATGGCTTCCAGAAGGAGACTTTTATCATTGGCATCACTTATAGAGACTGTTGCTATGTATGGTTGGAATTTAAGATTTCTGTACTTTGATTATCTGAAAATCTTCCTGGTTCTCGGTTGCAAAATGAAATCAAATTAGTGTTGTTTTTGCTTAACTTCTGTTCTTCAAAGTCATATGCCTCAGTAGTAAGGAAAACTACTAGTTTAACAAACATAAGCTGAAAAGAAACACAAAAACTACAGGGAGATAAAGGAATAGCCTCTGTCAATCACTGTGACATGTAACAGTTGTAATAACCTAAAGAAAATGTTCACTCTCATGTTAAATATCCCTTTCAAATATTTGAATGGGCTATTTATTAAACAGTAGTCTCAGGGCAAATGGTAGTATGTGTCCATAAACTTAGTTAAGGATTTTGTCATGGCCTTTTCCGTATTTCACTGACAGAATACAAAAAAGAAAATTTAAGCTTTTTTTTTGAGGCAGCATTAACAGTTTCTTTAAGAAACAGAATACACTGTGTTATCACTCACATGCATCTTTTTTAGTGGCAAGTCTTCAACAAAAGCCTAGAAAGACTCGCTATGCCTTTGTGAGTGTTATTACTTAAAACACACTCTTCAGCAAGGTATTCTAATTCCACTTACTGAAATATAAATTAATACAGCATGACGATAGGTGGACTGAGAGCCATCTTCAGCCTAAATCTGGTTTCTGGGCCTCTATGCACAGACCTTTTTATCTTGAACCCTAAAAATCATTATAACCTCTGCTGTTAGGATCTGTATGGCATCATGGTGTTTAGATGAGTCTCTCCAAGAGAGCAGGGGTGAAATCATGGGCCCCGTGCTAGTTAATATCAAGGGCAGCAAAGAAGAGATCCTCTTCCAGAGTATAAACAAGGAAAGGAGAATGTGGCATCAGATCCAGTGTTGTATTTGACCTTGAGTCTCCAGACAGTTCATGAAGCAGCTCAGAATTTCTCCAAACCTTTGCCAATTCACATGATTTGCAGCCAGATTTTCTAGTCCTGACCTCCCTGCTGTGTTGTGGTCCACTGCAATTCACCCTAGCCCACTGTTACAGCTTTCCTTTGCAACTGAGCAAATGCTGAATCTTAAAAAAATGCTGAACATTTTTATTACCATCAACTTTATCACTTGTTTGGATGAACATAATGACTTAAGGCAAGGAATGTAACAAATCCTTTTCCAGCTCTTTAATATTTGATTTGGACACAGACATTAATAGACTGCTATGATGACACACAGTAGTATACAGTACTGGCTCTGGGAAAGAAACATTCAAGAACACTCATGCCATTTTAAATACTCTAGTCATTGATAATATGAATTTATATGTTCATTGGTGACCAAACTGTATGCACTATAGATAATTTGTAGGAAAAGAATGTCATATTCTTATCTGGATCATGTATTAAATATTCATGAGTTATTGTATGATTTTTCCTTATCATCATCAAAGAAAAAACCATTGTCTCTCATTACAAAGTTACAGTAATGGCTCTTATATTGCTAAGATAGCACAAATTCAGGTTAATTATAAGTGTACAAAAACCTTTTAGATACACGTGAGTAATAATAATGTGGTTGAGTCTTGACAATATATTTTGTGAGATATTAACTGTTTATAGATAATTTGTTTAGTTCTGAAAATAGCAGTACTTAGTAGGAGTGAGTGGTCCCTTTCCAGGGTATAAAAATACATAGTTTTCTTAGATTTGACTTAGGTTGTAGTGACTTTCAGATTTTAATGTTGAGACAGAGTTCTTGACAATGGTTTGTAACTTCGTCTTTCAGAGTAATTCTCCTATAACCACAATGAAGATTTCATCTAAAAAGGTAAGGCAAAGTGGAATGCCTGCTTAGTGCTTACCAACTGAGAAGCAAATTGACTTAGATGTTAGAATATCAGTTCTTGTGGAGCACACAATCTAGACGAATTTTCCACAATGAATACAGAAAATTTGACTGAAGCTTGCAGTAGCTTCTTATATGCCCTTCAGCCACTAAGATAAAACAATTTCTGTTCATTATGTATCATTTCTAATTCACTGAAAGTGTCAGTTTTTGTTATTTGTTTTACAATCAAGGAATCAAAAAAATACTAAAAGAGGAAATTCACCCTCCCAGTTTTTTTCCTCTAAAATCCTAAATTGAAATTTTTCCTTGGAAGTCTGTCTGATCATTGGAAAAAGGCAGTGTTGGGGCTGTTGAGTCCATGGTGCAATTGTGCATGTTTGTTTAGTAGGAATAAACAATGGCAATAAGAATGATGAAAACAACTGAGAGGATTTCTGCTGAAATGCTTAACAGACAAGCTAAACATGTGTATTCTATGATTTTGCAAGCAAGATGTTGCTCAACATTTTACAAAGCTACTACTAAGTAAATATTATTCACTGACTCGAATTCAGTATGCTTTTTCACTTTTATGACAAAAAAACCAAAGGAATTTCAAGGGGTTTCGTTCAATATTGATTTATATTTTTAGAATGATTAATTGTTTTTGAGTAAAACAGTCATTTTGGCCCAGATTTTGGTAATGATCTAGTCACTTTGAACTTCTCTTGCAAAAGCTCTGATTTATTGTGAAAGTTCTCTTGGCCTATTTTTCCAGGTATATAAGGCTATCAGAATCTGGCCGTAAGCCACAACGTAATCTCTAGGTTTTACATCTTGGACATGCATGCAGTGGAGGATCCAACCAGGAACTCTGCACAATATTTCTTAAAGTGACTATGTGCAGAGAAAATACTTGGTTCAAAGGCTTGAGCCAATAATCCTCACTGAATAAGAACCAAGTTCTCAAATCTGAGCAATATTAACTCAGCCTGTCTGCCCCAGACCTGAACAATGACACTCAATGTCCAAAAAACCATTAACATTTCCCAGCGTTTCTTGGTGTTTTCTAGCAGGAAGGTGGAAATAATATAGGGCTGTTCACCTGGGAGATTTATGTTTATCTTGACTGTGGCTCCTCTCTTGGTCTTGAGTTAATTCCAGAATTAATTGAAAGGTTTTTGTGGGTGTGTTAGCCAGGTCTCGGGTGAAACTCCTCCACGTCTGAAATAAATCTTCCCATTTCCTCCTGCAGCAACAGCTGTATGTGAGCTCAGATGAAGGGGTCACCCAGGTTTCCTTGCATCGCTGCCACATCTACGGGACTGCCTGTGCTGACTGCTGCCTGGCCCGAGATCCATACTGTGCCTGGGATGGCAGCTCCTGCTCCAGGTTTTATCCCACAGGAAAAAGGTGAGCAGGATAGAGCAGCCTGGTGAAGTTTGCAAGGGAAGATCACTTTCACTCTGCTGTGTGGCCTGGAGTGTTGTAATGTGATGGAGAAGTGGGATGTCATTCCGTTTGTGAGCATGTACAAACAGTACCTCCATGGCTGTTGTGCTTGGAATTATTCAGCATCCAGGTCTGTATGCTGTAAGACTGTAAGAGTGTATGGTAAAGAGCTGGGCTGTTCATATTTAAAGTAATGGATGGGAAAAAAAAAGAAAAGAAAAAAAAAATTGGTTCCTAATCATAAATATTAATCTTTCTGTCTCATGCACACAAAATCAGTGAGACATTTGTTCCCTTCATTTAAATTCAATTACTTACTATGGATGTAAACCCTGAATACAGTAAAAGATCTCTCAGGCTGTCTGAGGAATAAACTAATTTATAATTTTTTGTTCCTCATTTGCTCCTAAGTGAGAAGAATTATTTTCGGTAAGATTTTAGGCAAATGTGATTTACATGTAATGCTTGTGGATTTTGGTTTTTTGACATGAGGTTTATTAAAGCAGACAGGGAAAGCAATTTCTGTTTAATTTACAACAGAACTAATAGTCCATCTCATAATCTTATGCAAAACAGGATTCTCTTTCCTCCTCCTAAGGGAAATATTTAATAGCAGAAGGCTGTAGTGAGCTCTTGTCTTAATAAGTTTTCACTTCATATACAAACAAAGCTACAGAATACACAATGAAGTGTTACTGCAGAGGAGATAAACCTTCCACAGATATGCTCCCTATGACTACCTGGAAGGAGGTGGGAACCAGCAGGGGTTGGACTCCTCTCCCAGGTGACAAGCAGAAGGGCAAGAGAAAACAGCCACAGGTTGTGCCAGAAGAGGTTTAGACTGCATATTCTGGAGTAATAGAATTATAAAATATGCTGAGTTGGAAAGGACCCATCACAACCATTGAGTGCAACTCCTGGCCCTGCACAGGACACTCCAAGAGTCACACCTTGTGTCTGAGAGCATTGTCCAATCTCTTCTTGAAGGCTTGGTGCTGTGACCACTTCTCTGGGGAGCCTGTTCCAGTGCCCAGCCACCCTCTGGGTGAAGAACTTCTTTGATATCCAACCTAAACCTGTGATGGTGCTCAGAGCCTGCATCTGAGCTGCAGGGGCAGAAGGCCATACACAGTCACTGGGTTTTATTCCTGTTCCCTCATAGAGGGAGACCATTGACAGAAACAGGCAAAGCTTGGATCTGCTGACAATAATGTTATCCCCTGGGATTAAAAAAAAATTGTTTTTGTTATTGCAAAGTTTTCTTGACTCATTCCTTGAGATTACAAGGTAAAGCCTAAACTGGCCACATAGCAATTGGTAAAGTACCTGGGGTTGCAACTACTTTCATTCAGAATATTCAGCCACCAGTCTGCAAACTCATGGTTTTCTTCCATGAAACAAAGGTCAGAATATGGGGGAGGAAGGAAAAGAAAAATTCCCAAGTCTCAGGCCACCTAACACCTACACTAAAATAGCCAAAAGGTACAAGGGGCAGTCAGGTACGCCTGGCCTGTGCAGCTTCCAGTTTGCCATCCCCATTACATACACCCACCCAAGGCTATTTCCACTGAGGCTTACTTTCATGCTGATATTTTGTTTGCAATTTGCTCTTTATGTCAAACCAAAATAAACACCTCAAACTGTATGGAAAAAGGTCTGGTTTTCATATGTGGAGGAAATTAGTTGTCTCTTTATCTAACAAGAGAGATTACGAAGGAGAAAACATTGGTAATTAGAGCCAAATCCCATTGTCTAGACAGTAGTTTTTGCTGTACATATTTGCTTATTTGCTTCTTTTGACACTTGTGTCTCCTGTGAATTATTGTAGTTCCTCATGCAACATCGATTTACCCCAAAACACCTCATGGTATTATCTTTATTTTCTAACTGCCACTTTTTCCTTTTAAATAAATATCTAAGTGCTAAGTTTACTTTCTCAGAACTGCTTAATGCAAGCAACATGCCATTCCTGACAGTGTGGAGCAGCTCACAGTAGCACAAGAACTCTGACATTCACTCAGAAATTCTTCAGTGTCTCCCTTGACTTGTGTAAATGTACACAGGGGTTAAGACCCCAAAGAATAAAATGAAATATTTTTGATGGTAAACATAAAAACCATACTTGGAATTTCAGTAATCTGAAACATCACCTTTCAAATATTTCCTTTGCAAACAGCGTAGTGGAGGATCAGGTGACAGGGGATGATGAGCATTTTCTCTGGGTGTTTGTGCACTACCTGCTATAATGTGGCCATGGAAGTGTCACCCTTCACTCAGTAGTACTGGAGCTCCAGGGGCTTTTAATGGTTTCTGACCCTCAAGTCCTTAGTGTATGGTTCAGAATACAGCTGCTTAATATCACAACAGTGTCCATTTACAACAATCTATCACAATATATTTTTTTTTCTTGAACTTGAGAAATATTGAACTACCTTACACAATATTTAGCAATGAAAATAATATATCTTCATAATAATTAAAAGAAAAATTGTGTGCCAGCTTTTCATGCACTGTATTCTGTGAGCTATGACCTCCTCAGATGACTGAAATGCCAATATTCCCAGTCCCAATAAGCTCCAAAGAGAGTTTGCTACAGGATTGTGATTTTACAGCTGTCATCCAGATTATATAATAAATTCCATATTTAGAAGTATCCTGATACTTGGTGAGTTTTATTATGTTTTGGAAGTTGTCACATCCCTTCAAGTAGAAGACAGAATAGAATCTTAGCTCTCCACCATTCTGGATGAATATTTCAGTCACTCTGCTACAAAGGTGGCTACAGGCACCAAAAATAGAGTGCTTGCTAAAACCAAGGCAGGAACATGCACTTCTATCACAATTTTTTTGCTTGTGTGTTAGATATGAGCAGTATGAATCTTACACATCTCACTTTTAGCTGTTTGCCTTGGTGAAGAGTTCCTGCTGGGGGCTCTGGCTTTGAATGCTAGGTATTTTGAGTGAACAGATGTCTCTTTCATGTATCACCTCTGATCCTTCCATCCCTGCACCTCCACTGCACAACTGCTTTACCTAAAAAACCTGCACCTGTTTCATAAGCTTCAACAGATGCTTCACCTGAACAGTATCCTCACTCCAGCAAGCCTGCCCAGAGTAAAGCACACTCACATGAGGTCGTGAACTATCCCCAACATTTTATCTAGTAAAAAAAAAAAATAAAAAATTAAACAAATCCACAGATAAAGAAATGCTTATTTTTAGTGTAGCTATCTTGGAATAACATTGTGTTTTTACAAAATATTACAGGAGGAGCCGTAGACAAGACGTGAGACATGGAAACCCTCTGACTCAGTGCCGAGGTTTCAACCTGAAAGGTACTATAATTTAGAGATCCTCATGCTATATAAAGAACACATGGCTTTCCTTTATATGATTCATTATAACTGACATTATCAGTATGGTTTACTGGTAAAACATAATTATTTTCCAAGTCTGAGTTTTGTTTTGATTCGGTTTTAGCATCTTTTCTTGCAATTACATGAAACTTGCACTTATGTGATAAAATGATGAGCCATGAAATACACAGTTCAGCATACTTGAATTGAGAAACTGACACTGTTGACTAGAAAAAAGTACAGTTAATTTGAGGTCTTCTCTACCTCTATTTTCTCTTCAGTCTTTATTAATTTCATTCATTTAAGCTTTGGACCTCAGAATATTTCTGAATATTTGATCCCATAGTTTTGGAGCACACCTTTCAAGATCTAGGCCTGTCTTTTGAGTTATGATTATTCCTTTCTCCCTTTACATGGAAAAGAAAAAAACTATTCCAAATTTCTTAATGAAGTCTCCTATTTCCAGCTGTGCAACTGTTTAGTCAGCCTGGCATGGTGAGGGCAGCCAGGGGAGCCAAGGCTTTGCCCTGCCAGCTGCATTTTTCTCCAGATTGATGGACACAGTCAAACATGCCCAAAGTCATAGGATTAAACACATATATAAAGGCAGCTCAATCCTCTTCAACCCCATGCATGTCTAAGCTAGGCAGTGGCAATGTATGCCACCAGACCAAGGGTACACATCAGAGAATTATGCTCCTTTTAATTCTATTTATGAGCCTGAATTTTGAAGTATGTTCTTCTCATTACCACCAGGAGACCAAATAATAGAGCTGATTGTAAACGTTTTCATTGATTTTTTTTCCTAATCAAACAAACATGCTCGAAGAGTTACATGTGAAAGGTTCTGTTAATAAGAATTCTACCGAAATAATCTCCACTGGTTGTTGGAAGAATCTCCTGGATCAAAAAAGACCACAGCAGTCGGTTGGGTGTACATCCCTCTGCTTAACTGAGCCTTTCCCCATGAGTCAGTATTAGGTCATTTATTTAAAGCTGAAAAGCTTGAACAGGTAATTCCAAGAGATGACCCCAGTGTTAGAGAATACTGAGCTCTGAGAGATCCATGTCGAAGCAACTTGAGTTGTGTGTCTTCCCCTGCAGGCATGTGCTGAGACCTCCCACCCATTGTCTCTCCCAGGGGTGGGTGTCTCTTCCTTGCATGTGGAAAATGTGAGTGTCAACTGTCTGCATTCTGGCCTGAGGGGAAACAATTGTTCCAACCTTGACAGTCTTGTGAAACAGGTTTCTTGTTTTCCAGCCACTTTTGTAATGTGGATGTATTTATAGGTTTATGTATTTTAGCATCTTTGTAAAGGAAGTTTCTGTGGCGAGAGTGGGATATAGCATAGGTAGATGGCAGTTGTTTTCCTGTGAAAAAAAAGATTAAAAGAAAGAGCAATTTAGACCCTTGCAAGATATAATTAGAGCTATTTATAGCAAAATGACTATGTTTGGGGGAAAAAATGAAATCTACCTAAAGGACAAAAGAGCAGAAAGCCAAGCAAAACCAAGGAATCTTCCAAGCTCATGGAGAACCATGATGCTAAATCGAAATCTTTAAACATGATAGATCTCTAAGCACATATAAACTCAGCATTCTTGGCACATTGTTATTTTTAAGTAAATCATCAAGAACTAAGCAACTTTGTATGTTTTCATGTCTGTTTAATATTGTTATATTTGTGTTAGCCCTTATAGCCATTAGAGAAATGCATTTTGAAGGCAAAGTATTTCTACATTATTCTCCCAAAAGTTAGAATTGATTTTGGTACAAATTCCTAAATGTGCTGAAGGACTAGAACCAGGCAAAGTCTCCTTGCTTCAGAAGAATGGATTTCAATTTCACATATCAGTTGATGGAAAAAAGCTGAAAAGAATGGGAGATAAAGTACAGTCTGAGAAAAACCAGTCTTAGGACTGTGCAAAAACAGAGTCAGATTTTAGACATGTAGACCTCTAGGTATTTGCAGTCCTCATATTATTCGGTATCAATTGCTCCTTTCTCAACACAAAAAAGAAAAGAGAAAAAAAAAAAAAAAAAAAAAAAAAAGGATTTCATACGTGAGGCAAGATTTTAAATCTGGAGGTGCTATGTTTTCAGGACAAATCTTATGATTTGGACCAAGCAATAAGCATCCAGAAGTTCCTGCTGGTCTGGTGACGGCCAGTTATTCAGCTATCGAGACTATGAAGGGACACAACAAGTCTAAGTGATGACATAGGCTCAGCACTTGCCCAGGTGTTGCTGGAGTGCTATAAATCTGTCTTTCTCTCTGTTGCTGGCCTGTCTACATATTCATCACATTTCAGGTTGAGAGCCAAGTCCCTTCCTTGTGCTGGAAGAGAAGCAGAGGAGCAGGAGCCCAGCCTGTCCTCTTTCTCCTTCCTGGGATGCTGCGTGTGGCTGGAGTAGCCAGAGCCTTCTTTAGGGCATGGTGCTTTATTTTGGTCATACAACCATATTTCCCCCACTCATAAATGGTGAATTGTGGAGAAATATATTAAATGCTTCATTCTCTTTCAGAGTAGTAGAGAATGAGATCATTTCACAGAAAAATATCCCTGAACTCAGTTATCCCATCAGCAGTTTACCAGCCTATAGGTGTCCTAATTTCTCAAAACAGACCATGTCACTCTGACAAGATTGGTATTTGAAACTGAATGTTCTTCTTCACATTTCATTTAATTTCTTTGAAAAATTTTCCCAAAAATCATTTATTTTTGGCCAACATCAGAATCAGGCATACTTCATTTAATCTATATTGCAAAAAGTTATATGTTTTCTTAATCAAATCATCATTCACAGTATCCTGACCTGTTTTCTTCTTCTTTCTTTCTTTCTAGCATACAGAAACGCTGCAGAAATAGTTCAGTATGGAGTAAAAAACAACACCACCTTTCTGGAATGCACACCTAAATCTCCTCAGGCTTCTATTAAATGGCTGCTACAGAAAGACAATGACAGGAGGAAAGAGGTGAGTAATCTGAGCAGGAGTTCTGGGAGGGTCCTCAGTCAGATCACATTCCCTCCCCAGACAAAGGCGAGGGACAGTTTGTGTTTTTTATGAGGCAGTCTGGCTACAGTGGAGCTGGAGGATTTGCGTGGATGCAGGACAGTGACTGGCATTTACTCTTATGCATAAGAGCAGACTTTCAGTACAGCCGGGACTTCATCCTCAGCCCCAGTGATTTCTGTCAGATCAGAAGAGGTACCAGAAAATAGAAGAATTTTTGCCTCACACTTTATTAATTGTAAACTGAAGGTTTGCAGCACTCAGAAATTCTTACTGATCTAAGGAAATAAGCACAGAAGCACTAACTTGTATAAAGTTCAGGAAGAAGTCAGCATGAAGTAGCCCCTCTGTGCTATTGTAAAGATAGAAGGCAAAAGTGAGAGAAATGTGAAAGGTCTTTTAGGAAGAAACTAGTCCAGGCTAAGAACACGTATTGACAAAAGCATTTCCTCACCATGGTGCAATCACATTTTCCATTACTGCACTCTCTAAGGCTCTTGAGTTTCAGCACTGTAATATACAGTATGATTGTTTATGGGGAATATGCCTTCCTTAAGTAATATGAAAGGGGAAAAATCCATTTCAAATCCAAGGCACTTACTATATGAATAAAAAGAAACATCTTTCAAAAGGAGCTTTTAAGTAATGTGGTGTCTGTTGATAGGTTATAAATACTGAAAAGCATTATTTTCCTATCAGGCCATTTTCCAAAAACAGTGGGGACTTGCAAATGTCTCACTGAGTTTTCTAACTATTCAAAGACTCAAGCCATGTCCTGGCAATAAGTGCAATTCTTTAACCCATTGCTTCAGCAGAACTTCTCCCTTTTTTGTTCTTACATTCAATAACTATATTAGAAGCAATGCAGTTTCAAGGTACAACAGGCAGACTAAAGCAATCAAAGTGTTAGTTTTCAAGCTCTCAGATTTCTGGAAATCTTCCACAATGTCTACAAAAGTTTACAATAGCACAATACCATAATAAGTAAATTAGTTCCCAAGAGGACCAAGTAGAATCTAAGTGTGGTAGCAAAATAGAAAAACCATTCAGAAAAATACTAGCAGTGGTTTCCTTTCATAATGGATTGAACTGGCAATTTTTACTTCACACTGATATGCAAAGGGACATCTGCACATTCATTTATAATTGGAAGATAACAAGTTCTGGTAACTTGCTTCTTTCAGATGATGTGACCATCTCCTGGGACAGTGCAGAGTCTGAAGCCAGAAAAGAAATAGGAGAGTACCAGTGCTCCTGGTTAACATTGAGCCGAGTCCCACTAGAGACCACTGTGGTGATAATTTGTATACAAGGCTGTAAACTCTGCAGAGCAGATAGAGCTCTTCAACAGGAACCTGCTTAGAGTCAAAATATTTAATGAGAAGCCACCTAGAGTTCAATGCCAAATTAGCCTCCCTGGTCCTGCACCTTTCTTCCACTGTCTCAGCAACAGTCTCTGGTGCTGAAAGAGACATTCTCAGGAGTGCAACAGGGCAAATAAAAGTTCACTTCTTCACCTCTACTAATTGAACATTATTCAGACTTTTATTTCATGTGATTTCCAGATTTTCATCTTTGTCATCATCCTGGTCAAATTTATTCTAACATAAGGAATAAAAAATATTTAAGTCATTTTCTTTAACAGCACTGGCCTTCCTTGAGGTAAGCTCTCTCCTAAAGGTAGCAATATTGGTGGTCACTTGAAGATAATTATATAAAAATATAGTAACTTCAAGAAAGTCTTGTTTGAAGTGAAGCTTACCAGAAGGTGCAATATTCTGTTGTTCCATAACCTTCCCTAAAAGGTTCCTCCTGCCTTTTTTCTCTCTAGGTCAAGCTGAACGAGAGGATCATAGCTACCGAGCACGGGCTCCTCATCCGCTCTGTGCAGGACAGCGACCGGGGGCTTTACCACTGCATTGCAATGGAGAACAGCTTCAAGCAGACCCTGGCAAAGATCAATTTCAAAGTGCTGGATTCGGAGATGGTGTCTGTCATGACTGACAAGTGGTCCCCTTGGACCTGGGCCAGCTCGGTGCGAGCGCTGCAGTTCCACCCCAAGGACTTTGTGGGGGCTTTCAGCCACTCCGAGATGCAAATGATTAACCAGTACTGCAAGGACAGCAGGCAGGCAGGTCAGCAGAGGGGAGAATCCCAGAAGATGAGAGGGGACTACAGCAAACTAAAGGCCCTCATCAATAGCAGAAAAAGTAGAAATAGAAGAAATCAATTACCTGGATCTTAATTTCATTTTATAGTAATAGATGTTTTTGTCCTCAGCGTAGGGGGCTTATATTTGTCTATTGAGAACAAATTTGTGCAAATCTGATGAAAAATTAAATGAAAATCCAGCAAGCCTCATAAAAGATCTGTCTCCCAATTAAGTGCAGTGTAACCTAATTAAAGAAAATGTCTGTCCTAGAAGCAGCACTGGGTATTCATCTTAAACCAGATTCGCTTTTAATATCTCAGCATTTAATTACAGCTGAATAGATTTTTTTTTCAAAATCAGTGCATTGTCTTGCAATTCTGGAACTGTCCCAACTAGTCTGGTGGTGAAAGAATCTGGGTTAAGATGCATACTTAAAATAGGATGGTAGTAGGATTTCCTTGCACTGCATTTAAGAGCATGACTTTCTTCTTGTCTACTGCTCAGTATTGGGTTTACAGTTTTCACTCATCCATCAAATCATGTGAATGCATGCAGATAGGAAGCAAGTAAAGTGTAGTAGAAATGTTTCATTTGCTCAGAGGTCAAATGAAGGAACAAACAGAAGAAAAACAAAGAATTTATACTTTATCAGAGTAAGCACTGATTATTGTGCATAGTATGAGTTGTAATAAATTAATGAGTTCTGGAATGTAACTTAAATATCTCTGCTCATATTGGTTTTTATTAAAATAGGGTGTCCTATAACACTACATAGCTTTATAAGTGGCACAAAGGTAACATGAGAATGTTCATTATACATACAATTTTGAGAAACACCTAAGTGACTTAGGTATTTTAGCTATTTTTCAAAGGATTACACTCCAATTTCTTTTCAAAGGACAGAATGTAGATATACTGTATAGTGCTTGTTCAGAAATGAAAAATATAGATTGTCTTATTCTGTTCCATGATTAAATTGGAGCTGGTCTGCAATGTGGAAACAAGTCATAAGTGTCTTTGAAAATTTTAAAACATTATTTTTTCAACTGTTTTCTCAAAGTTGCAAATATTTTAACTAGAGTTTTCTAATTAAACCATTCCCATTTTCCTGTCTTTGTACCCTTCTTCTTTTACATGTTATTTTCCCAATTTGCTCCTATTTTCAGTTCTCTGCTGAAAAGCAGATCAGGAGAAGAAAAGGAAAAAAAAAGGAATGAGGGAAAAATAAAACTGAAAAATGGGTTTGAGTCACAAACCGAAAAGGATAACTTGAGGGGCATGTTCAAACAGAAATCTTTTCTTTAAGAAGCAGCTGTCAGGTCTAGTGAAGCAACTTTTGTTGAAAATTGTGTGAGTGTGCACCAAGCTATCCTAGGAAAAGGATATTTTCTTTAAGGAACACAAATGCCAAAAAGAGAGAGAGATCATCAATCCTTTTACTATGTAAGAGTGTTCTGGAAGTCACTGAGTCTGTTCAAAACAGTAACAGGGATTAAAAATATATGATTATTTTAGAAAAATAACAATTATTTATGACATTATACAAAAATATAAACTGATGTTCAGCTCAAAAGTGAGCTATGTTAAGTTAAAATTCTGCTTCTATTAAAATACTCTGGGAGTAATTCTGCAGGGCATGAGGAAACACTTCTGGGTTTGCCTGTGTGAATTAAATCCAGTGCAATGGAGGTAAGTGAATTCAATCTAATGCAATGGAGGTAACACTGGTATTTGCCTGCCATTAGTTGGATTGTCACTTTATCACCACCTCATGAAGTGTAGCTGGGAAATGAGCCCTGATCACACAATTTAAACAGTCTCTAAATCCCTTTGATGCTGGTGGGAGCTCTTTGAATTTAATTTGTGTGCTTACTGCTTGCATGGCAGGGCCAGCCTGCTCATCTATTGCCATCTAGTTAAGTGCTCTCCTTACTCAAGGCCTAAGTGCATATTTCTGCAATATTCAGACATTAATAAGTAAGGTCCTTATAGAAACCATCAGGACACTTCCTCTGACCTCTATGAGATTGAATTTGGCCCCAAGAGCTGGCAAAGTAGATTCTGGAAGAATCTGGCTGCTTTTTTAGATATATTTCTTTTTTTTTTTTTTAAATTTCCCTGAGTATGACTGACTTCTGAAGTGTGTAAGTGATAAACCAAAAATCGAGTGCCATGAAATAGAACTACCTCCTGGAATGACACTAGTTATTCTCTGTTTTTTACCATGCTCTTCCTATCTATCTCCCCAGCAGATTCACTGCAGAGTTAGTGTGATACTAATATCTATTGTGAGGATCATAACTGCTTCCAGATGGAATACAGTGATTAATAGGTATTTCAGGGTACAGTTTGCCCTTTAAGTGGTTAGGTACAGTGATATTTTAATAGGCCCCCATTAGGCCTCAGAAATTACAGTTAACACTGTTTTCTAATAGAATATTGGCAATAAGGGATTCCATTAAAACAATCAGCATAGTTTGGAGTTTCATATGATTATAAAATAATATTTTTAAAGCTGCTTCATATACCATTATTATGGTGTGACTGTTTAAGGGATTATACTTAAACTAACATTTTTTCCTGCTGCATGAGAACTCCAATATATAAATATAATAAGCTTCTGTCTGTGTGTAACCGGTCCAAGCTTCCATGCTTTAGGAGCCTTCCTGCATGTATAGAGAAGTCAGGAGCCAGATGCTCAGCTGGTATAAACTAATGGAACTTCCTTGCAGTCCTTGTAGGTACTGGGTTTATACCACCTGAGTGTTTGGCCCTAAATGTACAGAACAGACAAACTGCATTTTTTGTTTAAAGTAGCCCCTCCACTGTAGGTAACATCAAAACTTAAGACTGTAATATTATTTGTGCTATTTAATACTTCCTATTTTGAGGATTTCTAAATAATGTATATAATTTTATTCCTTAAAAAAATGCAAAAGTAAAAT
Source organism: Chaetops frenatus (assembly GCA_013400775.1). Lineage (NCBI taxonomy): Eukaryota > Metazoa > Chordata > Aves > Passeriformes > Picathartidae > Chaetops > Chaetops frenatus. The sequence goes on along the minus strand of VZTR01021942.1, from coordinate 64,062 downwards.
GACTTCTAGGCACAACTTCACCAAATGTAAAGATATGTTCGTTGCCAAGAACTTCACTGTGTACTGTTTTTTCTTTTTTTTTGCTTTTTTATTTTGTGTAGTTTGTAAAGTTTGCTGAAATCTTGACCTAACAATGTGTTCTTTGCAATTGTTGTTACTGTAGATATACGTGTTTTATTAAGAAAATCTTGGTTTTAAGAGTTTAGGTATGTGTATAAGTTCCTAGCATGATGAAACTGTCATGACAGTGAATATGCATCATATAGTGTGTAAGAAAGAACAAATGTAGTTTAACATAGTGCTATTTAATTAAATATCTAAAATGCTCAGCAAAATAAAGTGTGTTGCAACATCTTTAAAACTTGTTGGTTTCCCCCTTATGGATTTGCACTAAAAAAAATAACTCTTTTTTTTTTAGGAAAAGTATCTCAATTCCCTAGATTTTCTAAATAAGTTCAAAAAAATATTTGGAGCATCAGGTGTTGTAGCTGGTCAGTTCCAAGCCCTGCTGTGGACGGAAGCACCAGTCATAGAGATAACAAGGAACTCATGAGGAGTCAGAGATTAATTTTTTCCGAAATTATCCCATATAAGCACCTTGTGTAAATGCAGGTTAACTTTTATTCATTGTTTAAAAAGAGAAGAAAAAATTTGTTTTCTCCTAGAAGTATAAATCAGGAATGTCTGACTAAAAAGGAGGAGTGAAGTGTAAATGCTTTCTGCTTTTATTTCATTGGGGGAAAACAGAAAACAAAACACACACACACACAAAGGAAAAAAGAAAATAAAAAAGTGCATTCTGTGAAATCCTGATTTTTTCAGCTGATACTCCTGGTATTCTCCAGGCATCTCTGTGGGGAGGACAGGCTGCTGGGGCTGCACCACAGGGAGTCACAGCTCTATCCCAGTCTTCTGGCTTGTATTTGGAGTGAAATAACCTGCCTGACACCTACAGTATGCTCCTTTTTCCTGCAGCTATCATCTGAGAAGTGTCAGTGCTGCTCTTCTTACTGACTGTTATTCCAGATGGGTTTTAACAAGAAAACATAGGTCCTCTTCAGTTCTTTTGGATAATATTTGAAAATTAAATATCAAAAATACTGACCTTCACAACAAGGTTCTGGACTGTTAAAACCCGGATTTTGATTTCCTAGATAGATAGGTTGCTGGAAGGCTTTAGGAGGTGTGAGTGGCTAAGATGACTTCATTCCAGGATTTCCATACTGGCTTTTTCCTATATGTGCTGATATTGGATAGTTACCTGCTCAGCACTCAGACCAGTCTGGGTCAGAAGCTGAGTTTTCAAACACTCCCACATGCTGTAGGACATGTTTGGATAAGGCTCCAAAACAGATGGACATTTACAGGGTTTTACATGCTGGGAAAGCTTTCCCAGGTCTGACCTTCTGTCCATCCTGTTCAGTTGTCTTTTGCTGATCTTCTTCCCTGACTCTTTTTTACCCTCTCCTGCAGGGTTCAACACTTAAGGTTTTGATTCCTTAGCTCCAAGTAGTGGCAAAACAAGACATGGGNGGTGATGGTCCTGGTGTCTCCAGATCAAACAGTAGCAGAACAGTCCCAAAAACCTTTGGCCTCAGCTACTTCATTAAAAAAATAAAATAAAAAAAAAAAAACCAACCAAAAAGCAAAAAATAAAAAAGCAAAAGAGAGCTCTCTGCTGTCCCTGCAGACAACACAGAGTCCAGGAGAAGGAATGCTGAAGGTGTTATCTCTATGTTTTGGAAACCACTGCCTCAGATGTTGCACCACTTGCTTCTCCTTCTACCCCCTTCACTATCAGATCCAGTCTTAAAGGTGCAAAACTGATTTCTGGGCTAAACAGACTAATGGAGATAGAAGCATCATACAGTCAGCTTAGAAGAGACTGCCAACACTGGTGTGCTTCCCAATGCTACTGGATTATTGTTGCCTCTGGAATTAAGTGTTGCTCCCAGAAGTAAGTCTGTGCAGATGTAATTCTTTGGTGCAGGCCGTAAAAAACTTGTTGTGGCATTGTGGCTTTTGCCCAAAGCAATGGACTAGGTCTCAGGAGACCAGTTCTTCTTTTTCCTTTGCACTGCCAGCAGCTTGCTAAGCCCTTCTCATGCACCCCAAGGTGCTCTGTGGAAAAGTGACTTCATGTGCTATGAGCCCAAGTAAAACTCTACACAAATACTTACCAGCAGGTCCCAAATATGCATGCATGCACACAGCTACCTGCATACAGAGGAGCTTTTCTTTCCATGCTTACCTTTCTTTAACATGTGTGTGTCCTCTTCTGTTTCCCCACAAGCAGAATCAGTCCTCACAGTCCCATGACATCAATAGCTTGTAGGTATTGCAGTTACCATCTCTAAGAGCATTTTCAAGACAAGTAGTTAGTCAACAAAAGCTCTTCTATTCACTCTCCTTTCCAACTTACCTTGTTCTGTACTATCTCAACAAGAATTTCCTTTTACCATCAGGAGATTAGCACAGTGTAAGTAATAAAGAATGTGCTGTCATTTAACATGTATAATCTAAACTAAAGACTGAGATTTAAGGATGCTTTGGCATTCTGAACACTCAAAGAAGCAAATTCAACACAGCTGGTTCAGCAGTCAACAAATAATTACTTTACAGTGATAGACTGTCCTGTATCCCAGGACTCATTATTGGATTCCATATACAGCTTCACAAAGCAAACAGCATTTGTGTATTCTTAGCACTCTATCAGCTTCATTATTCCTGATTTGAATGCCTGATAAATGAACAGCCTCCTATGCCGGCCTTATAAATGAACCTGAATGTTTGCTGATCTCCACATTCAAGACAGTTTAGGCCAAGGAATTTCAACATAGCCAACATTTTATAGAGCCATATTTTTTTTCCAAATGATTTTAGGAAAAAAAAAAAAAAGCCAAATTAAAAGATGGCCATTATTGTTGCCTTCGGTAAATGAGAGTTGATAAAAAGGATTGTTTTCCTGTACAGCAACATGCAGTGGGGGGAAGGAATAAGACAAATGCATTTGTTTATCTTAGGTTCACAACCCTTTGGATAGTTGCTGTTCCCTGGCTCTTGGCAGTAGTCCTTTTTTCAGTATCTGCTCTCCCATTTCAAAGGCCCCTAAGAACCATGCAATTTATAGTTTTTTTCAAGCTGACAGCTTCGGACATGATGTCCAGGGCATCCTTTCAGGCTTTTTGTATAATAAGACCTCAGTAAAGCTGTATTACTTACAGTTTTGCCTATGATATCTGCCTAAGAAATTTTATTATTTGATTCAATATTTGGAAAAAAGACTTGTAATATTTGTAAGGCTTTGCTGAAGATGACACAGAATGAAGAACAAGACACCAGAAATAAACAGAGCAATGGAACATGTCATGGTCCTTACATGAACACTGAATATTTCCTCAATACTGCATGTTTTTATATGATAGAAAAATATTTTTCTTGTAATAGTCTTGAGAGCCCAATTTTCCTATAGCTTAAAGCTCACCAAGACAAAGGTCCTTTCTTTGCTCACAATGAGATTCTGATTTTATGCCCCCCTTAATTTTGGTAAAAAATTAAGCCATTTCCTCCTTCAAAAGCTCTTCTTCCTCTAGGGTTCTACACTTTCTTCTCTGTATGGACTCTTCTTTATTCCTTTTCCTTTCCTCGGCTGAATTCATGTTAATAGTCTCACTTTAACACTTTTCATTATAACCCCTTTTCACACCAATACTCTGAAATATATTACCTATTATAATCTTCAAAAGATGATGCAATTTATTTGTTTCATCAAGTTTCTTTGCTTTGCAGTGTCAGCAAACAAAATATAAAAAGCATAAAACACCTCCTGTTTGTAGCCTTTGAGCTTAGGAACAAGAATTAGAACTAAACTATTAGCTATGTGTATATGTTCACACTCAAGAAACATTAAAATAATATTTTATTCCATTTTTTCAGCACTATATTCATGTTACAGAGTGTTCTTAATTCCATACCTGACATTACAAGTACCCTAGGTAAAGGACTTTTTGTTTTCGGGAACTTGAGATAAAGGATATAGATAAAAAATATTTACAGATTATATTATACAGATCTATTTTTCAGATTAAACATCTTCTGTTAAATTACCTGTAGAAGAAATTATTTTATAACTCCGGTCAATAATGAAAATACTTAGTCCAAGCCATCCAGAACAGTGAGCACAAGAATTGTTCCTAAGGCTGCTTTCTTTGGAGGGAAAGATTGAAAGGCTTTGCCACAGAAGAAAAAGATCACTTTTATTATTACAGCAACAAATCCAGATGCCTCCTTCACATATATGTGACAAAAAGGAGATTATAAATTATTCCCTTTGCAAGTTTTCTAAGGATTAGAAAGATTAATGATATTTACCTAT
>VZTR01021942.1:30605-48129 GCA_013400775.1 Chaetops frenatus | reverse complement strand
ACAACAACAAAAACCACGATCCCCCCCAAAAAAGAAAAACAAACAAACAAACAAACAAAATTAGAAGAGATTAGTAAGGGAATTTAATAGAAAATTGCTCCTGAATTATTTAGTTGGGTATTCTTGCAATTCATTTCTTCTGCTTACAAAGGGGTTTATGGGAGGTACCATAAAAGGGCTCAGATGTGAATAAAGAACAGCAAAGGATTTAAATTCTAAATTTAAAGGATCTAAAGATTACTAAAATCTAAGGATTTTAATTCAGATATTCCTGGTCCTATAATGTAACTTGGCTGCTCATCAAGGGAGGACTGGGAGTCTGAGATGGGGATAGGCAAGGCCAGTTTTCTCAGAGGGACTCTGCCAAAGCTAGATTTAGTCTCATGACTAACCTCCTACATTACTTTTGTGGCCTCCTGCCCTCATGGTCTCTTTTTCTGCCTGTTTTTCAGCTCAATAACTGTTAAAAAGTCCAGCCCTGAAAAATGCAGGTGTAGATAAATATTGTAAAATTATATAGTAAGACTTCTCACAGGACATCCCCTGGGATATTTGAGGTATCCATGAGTGACAAGTGGTATGATATGGACTTGATGGGAGACCCAAGATACTAATAAAAAATGAGTTGTCCTGAGATATATTGCATTTATATAGGTAGGCAACTGAGACTGTTCTGAGCATTTCTGCTTTCCCTGGTTGGTTTGCACATGGTAGGCACACACCACACTTGGTAGAGTGTCAGCAGTGAGCAGTTTGGGGCTGGTGGGCAGCAAACTCTCTAGTGATACAAAGTTCATGGTGTCCCAACTGGTGCAGTGCCCAAGGCTTGCTTTTCATCCTTCTTGTTCTTGTGAAGTTCTTCACCTGGCCTTTCACTATACAGTTATCAGCCTATACACCCCCACCTCCACCTGCAGCTGTTGTCCCTGCCCTGGTTTTCCAGAGTGCTGTTATCATTACTTGGCAAGGGGGCACCCAGGAACTGCTGATATGGCTGTTCAGTTGGGTTTTGTCAAAAGTCATTCTCGTCACCATGTGAGGTGCACTTCATTCCTCCCTGCCTCTCATTTCATTTCTCACTTCATAATTTTTTACTGTAAAGCCACATATTAGGGAGAAAGTAGAGCACAGTAGATGGGTTGCTGAAATAGTCAATTAGCATTTCCCAGCAATGTACACACACAAGGCTCAACAACCAATTAAAGCTGCAAAATCTCTTCCAGACTGAAGCATATCTCAGCCAGCTCTTTTAGAACAGTGAGGGAAGGAAAGTAATGGCACAATAGCAAGATAAGATATAACTGCTGTTACTTGGAAAATAGTATTTACAGGCAATGCTTTACTAGAAAAGATGTCCTGAAAAGGATATTCATCTGAAGGAAGCCCTGTCATTTCTTGTACTCCCATCACCTCCTATACTTGTTTGGGTTTTGTTTCAGAAGAGTTGCTATTACAGTTGCTGTATACCATGAGCTATGAACACCACAAATACATCTTTGTGCCTGTAAACACATTTCATCATCCTTTGTGCAATACTGAGAACTTCTGGTCTCTTAAAGTTGATGACTAAAGAGGTGAATTGAACCATTTGTCAAAAATTTAAATATTTATAAAATTATTTAAGAAGTCTCAGTCAGATCTTATTGATCAGAGATAGTTGGCTAAACTGTCTCCTCTGTGGGCTGCATTAGAGAGGCTGAAATGAAAAGTCAAATGTACTAATTCAAGGTAGAACCACTCATTAATTGTTTAAACTCTGATATCTGTCTGACTTGTTCTGTCTCAGTTCTTTGTGAGAATGTTAATAAGATTCGAATTTCAGCTTTTATTGAATAATGAGATATTAGGCATTATGGAATAACAGATTTCATTTGCTGTCTGGGAGGCTTTGATGTAGTGTGGTCTAACCTCTATCACCACAGCTAGGGCCACTGACCATTCATGTTTCTGGAGCTATGAAGTAAGGCTTGCAGGATTTTCTTAGCAGATTAACTTGAGTTTAATACACTCTGGAAAATTTTCACAGTGGCACAAGGCATTGTCATGATAAACCATCTGTGTATACTTGCCTTTCTCTCTTTTTGTGTAAAATTTCAGTGATTACCAGCCTCTTTACTCAGGAATTCCAGAGGGAACACCCCCTTTGGGGTAAAAACCACCTTAAACAGAAGTACTTAAATGTTTGATAGATGGTGCTCCAATGTCTAAGGAGTGCTTGGCTCCAGAAAGGAATTCAGGTGAAACACAGGGTAAAATGTGGCTTTTCATCTAGATTCATACTAAGATCATCTAAACTCCAAAAACTGATCTACCTTTCTCCTTCCTTGCGGAGAAGATGCACTTAGCACTTGTGTTAAGAGGTTCTGCGCCAGGATAGAAAGGGAGATCAAGAGATTCTGGCCCTAGGTTTTTGACTACTTATGATTCTAATCCAGTAAGAATTAAAATCAGCAAAAAGAGTCCTCTGTTTCTCAACCAGTATCCAAACAGATCCAAAATCCACTTCATTTTTGTGGATTAAAAATCATCTTCCTCTAGGACTTTAGCTTCATGTGAAGCAATAACTTCAACCATAGCATATTCTTCGTCTGAGTTAGTGTAATCCAAATGAATTCACATCAGAATAGGAGCTTTTGGAATGCACATATTCCACATTCTGGCTGATATCTCTAGACATTATCTTCTTGTTACTTCTAGAAAAATTGTCTAAGTCTATTGGACTTGTTCAGGATTGTACCAAGACGGCATGTATGTACATCCATTCAGCAAAGCACGTGATGCTCCTGGGTGCTCAAGGAAGTCTTTGTCTGCTTCCTGGAAGATTAGAGGTCTACTGGAATAGATTTCCTGAATTAAGCTCTTAACTGCACTGACTTTTCTTTGAATTAAAGTATATGCTTTGCCAGAAGTTCTTTCTTAATGCATTCCCACTGCTCATAGGAAAAATGGAAATACTTAAAGGCTCCTGGTTCCCTTTTCTCCTTGTTTCCTGTCAGAGTGACCCTGTGAATGTCAATAGTTCATTTTATCCTGCTGGAGACAACCAGGTTGAGCTTTTCAAGACTGCAAAACAAAATGTAGCTCCCACCACAACACAGTGTGTGTTTGTGGAGGGAGTGCTTTCATTGTTGTAATAACTCCTGATTTTACAAAACAGATCCAATTTTTGACCAGCATAAAGATAGCTACACCTGACTAGTGAATGCATGGAAAAGGAAATGCTTCCACATTTGTGGTAAAAACATGGGAGATGTCTGTACCCAAGGTTACCTGCACCTCCAGCACCTTCTGCTGTTGGGTTTAGCTCCTATCATGAAAGTATCAATAAAGAAATTTAACTTCAGAAGCATTCATATGGGGGCTTTCCAGTTGGAAAATTATGAAGGCAAAATAAAGGCAAAAATGTGACTTTCCCAGTCCCACACACAGATATTCTGGTAAAGTTAAAACTGCAAATCTAAGTCACACGAAAGAGCACACACAGAAGTCTACGTAATTCCTGATTTGTTCACATATCTTTGATTTTACACAAGGGATGCTGGGCAAGAAATAGACTCCTGGAAACTTAGTGTGGGCCTACCTATATCAACCATGTATTTTGTAAAAACACCAATTCACGGAACTTAAAGGAAACCCTAGTCTTACCAAAACACTCTAGAATATAGCCATTAAAATTTGTCTTAGACCTGCATTCAACAATCTGTCATCTAGCAGATACTTATGATGGACTTTTTGTTGTACTGCTTTAAAAGTGTTGTAATTGTGATGTTAACTGGCAGGGTTAACAACTTAACTATAGCCAGCCTAATTTTTGACTGCCTATGCTGAAATAAGAGAACATGTGAAAACCTGGATGCCCTTTGGGTGGCGCCTGCTGCCAAGCATTTTGTTTATCTACTTAACAAGATAGAACTAAGAAAAGTCCCAGCCTGGTGTTGCCTGAGTGAGCTGTAAATCCCTGTCTGCTTCGAGTACTGCTGGGAGAGGGTGAAACCACTGAGCATCAAGGCCAACTGATAGGCAAAGAGGGAACAGAGAATGGAAAATGAATAGCATTTATTTATAAATGCAGATTGCATTCGGTATGTGCAGATCATTTGTCTTCTGGTTTCTGTTTTTATGTGGCTACTGAGAAAAAAAAAGAAACTGTAAGCATATTTCATTAGTTATTATATATTTTTTTTATTTTGTTATGTTGATGTGTACACCCGTGAATAAAACAAGCCCTTCCCTACTCTCACAGTTAAAAAACATAGAATGTATTAATTTTCTTTCTTTTTCAGGGTATAGTAACATGTTTATATTACCTTAGCAGACAGTGGGAGGCTAGGTGGGAAGAACAGGTTTTAACACAGGCTTTGAATGCATAATTACAGCTGGAGATCAAGGGCTGGCACACCTGCTCTGGGGTGTAAGTGTGTGGGCTGTTAGATCTTTGGTCAGATCTGACTTTCACCAGCAATTTTCACACCTAAGGACCTGGGGTGGGTGGGGAGCATGAGGCATGAGCATAGCCAGTCTTGCCTCCCTCCCAACCTGCTGGGCCAGCAGAGCCAGGAAACGGTGTTGTAATGTGCAGCTGGGTGTGCTAACACCATCCTGCCAACACGTCCAGCTCAAGGGGTTTGGAAACAGGCCTCTCCCTGAGCTTGGCTTCCTGGGTTTGGTTTAGAATTGCTGCAGTTTAGACATGCTAGTACTCACCTTGTTCCACAAAGCCTTCTCCTTTTTGTGATCCAGAACATAAATCACAGAATCAGAATATTCTGAGGTGGAAGAGACTCACAAGGATCATGGAATCCAGCTCTTAGGTGAATTGCCTGCATGGGGATCAAACGCACGACGTTGGTGTCATTAGCACCATGTTCTGAGCAACCAATGCTGTATGGCACTGGCTGGACTAATGGAACATGCAGCAACGTGCACTTCCAGGAAGCTGCAGTGTGCCAGAGTAAAATGATTTAACAGGGCTAGCCATAGGCTCAGTTATTCACCAATTTATAAAATCAGTTTTCTAGAAAAAGAAAATATATCCAAAATACCAAGAAAAGAGACACAAGAACTTCATTATTCAACACAGAAGGCTTTATTTACAATTAAACATAAGGATATCAGAAAAAAGATTTGAGATTTATTTGTATTTCCATTAACGTTTCTAATGAAAGTTTACCCTGCACTGTTTGAACAAATGTAAATACTGAACATTAGCCTTAGTATCATGAATTAACAATAACTGTAACTGATGCTTTGGATAAAGTAACCACAAATTACAATTCAAGTGCAATCTAGGTGCTGGACATAGTTTAAAAGCCCATACCTGCATTCAGATCAATGAGATTATGCACATGGACAAACATATAGTTCTGTCCACATAAAATTTGGCCCTGAGACATTTAAAATCATGGCCTGTCTTGCTGGACCACTGCTGCTGGAGCATCACGTAGCACTAAACAACACTAGTAAAGCGAACAGTAACTTACTGACAATGTACTTGAAGTCAAATAAAATGAAGCTGAAATGTTAGTGTATCAAAAACTACAGGAGCACTGCTGTTGTTCCTTTCATGTTAGATCCTGACATAAAAGACATTTTATTATAAAACGTTGGTGTCAGATCTTCAACCACAGCAGAACTGTGTTTATCTCAGAGCAGATGTGGCTTAATGACTTTAGCTGTCCTCCTACTTTTTCAACCACTCCATAGGACTCCAGGGATGCCTTCAGTTGTGTCAAATTGTCCCCAGACTAATATGGGAACTGAGCATCACATATGATACCAGCAATAGAGTGGATAAGAGAGAAAGATGTTGTTTTTCATTGACTAGCCAGCACCATGAGTAATCAAATACACGGGCTGAGATCAGCCCTTCCCTCGAGTGTCACACCAGCTGCCCTAGTAGCTGGCAGTTCTAGCTTGCACCTGGAAAGAGGGCACAGCCATGCACCTCACAGACCTCACCTTCAAGAATAATGTCTTGGGATTTCTGTGACTCATCAGCTCTACTGATAGCTGCAAAACTTTGTCCAGGACAAACAATGGAATAAAACACCAGCATTATAGTCAGTTGGATTTCCCCTTTATTTCCAAACGTAAGAACACCTTACTAAAGATATCCAGCCAAAGGCATTGTCCTTTATTAGCAAAATGAACCTTTCTGGTTTAAAGTCCATTGTAGCATTGTTTTCAAACAGCAGGGTATGAGAGGCTGGCTACGTTTGATTTCCCTTTTTCTTTGCAGCACTTAAATAAGGGGACAAAAGACCCAAAAAGAAATCTTAGAAAATGCTGAACTTAGGCTTTTGTTCTGAATTTAGTGAATCCATGGAAAAGGAAGAAACGCCTCAACACTCCGAAGCTGCCCCATTTACTCTCAGAGTAAAATACAGCATTCAGATCAAATGAAAAAGTCAACTATTTATGGAGGCGTCAGTGTTTGCTACCTGTCTACAGGTTGATGCACCTCATTAAACAAATGGTTGCACAAATTTCCTTGTGGCAGATGGTTTATCAGTAAATAATTGGAGCTACCTGTTTTCATTTATGTGCTTCTATAGCAAGTGGAACCCTCTGATGTTTGATCAAAACCATTATCTCAGTCTTTCCTGCCTCTGAACCATTTTGGAATATTTTCTCTTGTCCTGTCAGGTGACATATCAGATCTTTCTCCAAGGGAGGCCTTGGGCAAATTGGGCTTAGGGCAGTGCAGAGGCTGGTGTTCAAGCAAGAGCCAGAAACAAAAGCTCACAGGAGGCAACAGGAAGAGCAGTGGAGGAGGTTGGGAGTTAGGGAGTGGTTCAAATTAATAAGCAGCTGTGAAGCCAAATGTCAGTGAGCTCCATCAACATATGGATGACTGTGGTGTATCTATGAGCCATCTCCATGTAAAATGTATAAACCACATATTTTAGTAAGTCCTTTATAAACTTCATGTATTACAGTTAGTAACTTTACATAATAAACTTCACATTCAATGCAATTCACATCCCTGAATAGAGGACAGAGAGCAGTTCTATTGCAGCAGCTTCCATTCCTTGAAGGAACAGAGAGAAATATTGCAATGAGAGCATCTAGAGCACAGCATGAGCTCCAAATTGTTGTCATTCCCAGCCTGTGCTCAGAGATGGAACATCAGCTAGCGGCTTTCATTTTTCTTGGAAATCCAGAAGAAAATGAGTAGCAAGTTGCAGAAATGGCAGAAGGTGGACTAAAATCCAACTGCACCTCAACTTCAGTCTGCTTGAATGCAAGTTAAAATGTATAACGAGTTCCAAATAAAGTCTTTCGAAAGTGAAGTTTCCACAGTGGCCCTTTTAGTGATGTCAGAAGTGTGGACCTTTGAAAATATCAGCTTATTTGGGTTAGTAAGCTGGTCTTCTCAAAATGGAAAAACGTGTTGAATTCCACAGCACAGATTGACTGTGTCTTAAATCATACCTTTTGTCTCTGAATTATAACAAGATGCTTGGCTGAAATTTCAATTAAACATTGACTGCCTCTGAAGTATTTTGTCACCTGTAGTGAAATAAAATCAGAATTCAGCATATGGTAAGTCTTCAGCATAAGAATACCTCTTATAGCATACTTTTCACCATAACGTTCATGTCTATGCAATTCTTTTAAATAACTCCAAAAACGTGTTTGCTTCACCAGATATCAGTACATTAACCTACCACTTGGTTAGTCTGCCCCTGATGGGAGTATATTTGCCTTTGTTGGCTAGGGATGTCCAGGAGGTTCTCAGACTAACATGACAGAGATGCACCACTGAGAGAAAGAGGTGAGAAATCAGCCTCAATAGAAAGTGTCATTTACAGTGGGTTCTCTGAACCTCAGGCAGGGGGATGTCCTGGGAAGGCACAGCAATCTGCAGCTGTCTGGCCTCTGTCTCAGAGAGGTGCTAGAAGACAATTCTGAGCAGTTTAACAGTCTTGGACAAAATGCTGATTTTAAAGAAATCACAACAAACAAATAAAAATGTGGTTCTTCTGATGTAATTCCCAATGCCTTCCCCTGAGTTAAGAGCATCTTGAAAGATTTAGGATGGGAAGAGAACTTGAAAACATTAGGCCAATTATCTGGATGATTTCCTACAGAACAACTACTGAATTTTCTAGCACATAAAATAAGAATAGCGAAATAGGTAATGATTCTGAACTCTTGAAACCCTGAGGAGAAGTCACTGCAGAGGACTGAGCTGTTAGTGCTTACTTACTTATTTTAATTTCTTTGACCTGCATATGAAGTAGGACCCCATGAATGCCAGGAAGAGCACAGAGCCCCCAATCATTAATGCCATCTGCAGCGTGCTCAGCAGCTGGAGCCGACCGGAGATTTTCGATCTGAACATTTCTGCTTTCTCATCCCCAATAACAGCAGACTGAAACAGGGCAAGAAAAGCGTCAGTGAAAGGCATATATGCAAGACCTCACTTGCTGAATACATTCTTGGTGTGGTGCAAATCACAGCATGAGTTTAAGTACCAAGTTTCAGGGCACCAAGACTGAAAAAACTAGGTGGTTTTTTGTTTGTTTGTTTCTTTCTTTGTTTTCTTCAAAGCAGAGAAATAAAATATACTAACCTCATTTAGCCAAAGAAGAGGGAACACATAGGGTCTTTTAACTTTTTTTAAAGGACTGAAATGAGAAGATAAGTACAGCGTGTTACTTTCGGTTTTCTACATAAGCCCACTCCCTACTTAAACACTTTTCTTCTCCTGTAACTATATTTCTGGTTTCCAGATATATCTTTTAAATATACTGTTAGAGTGAAAAAAAATAAACTAAACCAAGACTACAATTAATATCAGCCATTTTACATATTGAGCAACCATCATTTTCTGTCTAATCTTCTGTATATGGGCAGTCAGACACAGAGAGGGTTGAAGATCTGTGTGATGTTCCTGTGTACAGGATGCCAAAGGCACGTTTATTCATGTACATTTGGGGCAATGAAGAGGGAAAAAACCAGCTAGAGACCCATTGACCCTTGTGACAAAAAACATTACTGACAGGGAATACACAAATTCTCTTTCTCATTGGATTTATTATATAAAATGCATTTTGTCTTTTCATTCATCCTATGGCCCCCATTCGAGTTTTATGATAATGTTATTTTTAAGAACATTTTGTCTTGTAAGCTTCTGTAGGGAAATCAAATGTGTGTTAGAATACTTGGGCAGTGTCCTGATCAGGAATATTTGCTCTGAATAAGCTTTGGGAAAATATTTTTATTCCTTCTTCTCCAAGACATTTCTACTGATGCTCTCATAGACCAGTCAGCCCTCTGAAAAATTCTTTAAAAAATAAAATAAAATAATGAAGTAGCACTTACTCAATTTTTGTTGAAGGCTTCACAAGGAGGTTTACTTGCAGCCTTTTTGCAAATCGTAGTGTAAAACCAGTCACCTAAAACCAATGAAGAAAAACAAAGAAACCATTGATTTAAATTTTTCAATTAGATGCCAAAGTCTATAATATGGACTGTGTCAAAAAGCACTTTGGGATTATTTTATCCTTATGTTTTGAAGGATTAATTTTTATGAGATGATAGTGTTTCTAAGGGTTTCCTATTTGTCATAGAAGTTCTAATCTTGTGGCTTCACCACAGTTACTTTGGGAATTTGCATTTAAACCTGAAGACAAAGTTTAAAACTACTAAATCAGTCATGGCACATTTCATATAAAAATTTACTTCAGGGTTTTGTTCTACCAAAAATCAGCTAAATTTTCTTTCTCAAAAAGAAGGATATTTAACTTGAATAGGGCAGAAAACAAACTTTTCATATCAGGACAAACATATATATACAATATATATATACAAATATTTTCTTTATATCTTTCTTCTACTCTCTCTCTTTCACAAAAAGAAAAAAAAAAAAGGTTGCAGTTCTTGAAAATTTTGTGTAATACTTAGGAAAATCTGGGTGATGTCTCTATTCCAAATAAGGTGAAAAAAAGATTTAACTTAATCTCTCCTCATTGAAGCTTAACGGACCAATTTTAGGGAGAAATTTTCAATTTTACCTTTTCATTCAAAGTAAGACCAAAATAGAATTTTGAAACCTTTGAATTCATCACAAAATTCAGAAAACTTTGGTAAGTACACTTAAAGGTCTGAATCTTGAAACAGAAATAGAGGTAAATTTGTAAGAATTCAAAACAAATTCATTCTGTTTGGGAGATGTTTGGGAGAGTTACAAAGACTTGAGTTAGATCTATCTAAATCAGACTGTTCAGAGTTCTAGCAATTGAAAATAAACTCATCTATGTCTATTTAGTTTGAATTGAAATAGTAATTATCCAAAAATGGCTAGTTATAGAAATTTTTTAAAAAATTAAATGAAGAGGAAAGAAGTTTCTTAGAATATAATTTTCCCAAAGTACCTGAAGGTCATAGAAAAGCTACAACATACTTTACAGTTTGCAAAATTTATTCCATCCCACATTCCCAATAACTGAAAATCAAAACAGATTTTCCAAACTTTGAAGGTCAGAATGAGATAAAGTTCTGCTCTGAATTCCCCCTGCCGAAACTATACCACTTTGAGAGCAGATCTTAGAAAAGCAAGCATGAAAATATTGCATCCTCTGCTTGTCCCTCTGGTAAAAGGCCAACTCTACTACTATTAAATTTAAACACTGCAAGTTTCCCAAGGTACAAGTATTAAACACTTGGACTTACAGGCTCTATGTCTAGATATGTCTCATGCTCCTTTTCATCGGGGTTCAGGCCTTCCACACTGTGCAGTATAGATTCACTTGCATGAAGAAAATGAGGAAGAGAGATATATACCGGTCTTTCTATTGAAAAAAAAACCAAACTCTCTTGAATCATTAAGCCTTGCCTTGGTGCTTACCTTCACAGGTCATTTTCCAAACATAGTTTTGCCATATAGATGTACAATCCTAATAAAAATGTTAATAGTCTAACCCCACCACCTGAAGAAAAACCCCCCAAAACCCTATCNAAAAAAAAAAAACAAAAACAAACCACCAAAATTTGAGCATTTCTTTGATTTTTCTTTTTTGTTGTTGTTGTTTTTTGTTGCTGTTGTTTTGTTTTGTTTTTGTTTTGGTTTGGGTTTTTTTGTTTGTTTTTTGGTTTTTTGTATTTTATTTTGTTTTGTTGGTTTTTTTTGTTTGTTTGTTTTTTGTTTTTGTTTTGGTTTGGTTTGGTTTGGTTTTTTTTGTTTGTCATGAGGAAAATTTGTAGAGTGAAATACACTCCACTTACATATCCTGCTTCTCTTGTGCCCACACTGTGGAGCTGGCAGTGCTCTCAGTTTCATGCTGAGGTGAGGACATGACTGTCACTGTCTCCCTTGACCTTCATGATCTCTTTTTAGCCTGAAGGGACCTCTCACAGTTCACTCTGCACCAAATGCAGACTCAGTATATATTTATTTTACTAACACCACACTAAGCCAGTGTTGTCTCTCAGTCTCTAAATGCGTGTGTAATTGTGTACACTCCCACCCCCGCCGTGTGGGTGAATTGCCACAGACATGAGGTGCAGAACTATCACTGGCTTTTACACAATGTCTCTCCTTTCCTTTCTCTGCACACATTCCTGCAGTCTCAGTACACAATCCATGGTATCCCGATTTTGCACACCACTATATAAAATACAGAAATATCGTAGTCCTCACTTTGGCCAATGAGGCTGCAGAAATATGAGGGGTCTCACAAGCAACCTGTGGAAGAATTCACAGGCAAAAACCCTGGCTATCAGAGTAACACCTCAGCTACAGGAGAAGTGCCTTGTCCCCAGTTAAATGGCTTGTGTGGCAGTAATGTGTCACTACCATACTTGCTTTGCAGGCACTGATGTCCAGGACTCCAGCTAACGTGCAGTTCTCTGATATGACTGGATCCGTACAGAAGCAATAATTGTCTCCGACTTCAGTTGGTGAAGCAAACGCTTCACGAGGAACTGTGAAACGATACAGGGTGATTCCCTTCACAACCTGCTTGCTGTAGAAAACTCCATAGATTGATCTGAACACAAAAGGGGAGAAATGTGTTTCAGCCATTTGGATTAAAAATCTAGGTTTGTGGCAACGCTCCTGAAGGATCCCCCAGCTGCCTCTCTTTTAAAAGAAACAACCCCCTCAGAAAGGCAATGTCCAGGCTCCTGCCACACTGTTCAGAGAACTGTAGAGGTGTTACTCTCTAGTGGAGAATATTCCACATCTGCACAAAAAGATGTACAAGCTCAGAGTCAAGCATGACAATACACAAAAAACCCAGGAAAAAGTTCAAATACTAATAATAAACAATATAGAAAACCATAACAATTTAACT
Source organism: Chaetops frenatus (assembly GCA_013400775.1). Lineage (NCBI taxonomy): Eukaryota > Metazoa > Chordata > Aves > Passeriformes > Picathartidae > Chaetops > Chaetops frenatus. The sequence goes on along the minus strand of VZTR01021942.1, from coordinate 35,827 downwards.
GAGAACTCTTTTCCCTATACTTTTCTACACCCACAGTCATGAGGTTTTTGAAAGTTTCTGGACTATAGTAGAGGTGTTTATCTGTATAAAGCATCTCTGATATAGTTTTTTGCTGACCTCATGATAATCTAAGCTTTATGATGCAGGCAACATCCTGCATATAACCTTATTCCATTGTGTAGGAATCAGAATATTAACATTCTTTTTGCTAATATCAGCTGATATAGAGATATGGTTGCTACACAGTAATGTAACTAGGACATCAACACTTTGTATTGCAACCAAAAAAAAGAAGGGTTTTGCAACATGGACCGAACAATTCTTCCTGACCCTGCTTCTGCAGGACCTTTGGGCAAATTTTACTGTCCTTTAGTGTTCATGAATTGTGAGAATTAAATGGCCGGAGAGATCTCTCAAACTGTGTGCAATAAATCAAGAGAATTTTATCATTTCTCCCTTGTATGGAATTCCCTTTTCTATGAATTGTGAAATGTTTTCCAGTTTGTGATGAAACTGCTTCACCAAAAAAAAACCCTTTAGCTTCATATAAAAACACTGATCTTTGAAAACAAACACTCTGCATAGCAAATGGCCCACTTTAAATCTAGTAAAAAGGAAGCATCTGTTTCCAGGCAGCAAAATAAATAAAGGGTTAGAATCTCCCACATACACTGGGATGCACTTCAAATATTTAACATTTCTTTCAGTGATCCCACTGGAGAACCTGGGGGCACTGGATAGCCCAGCAGAAGCAGCAGGCGTAAACGTCATCAGCACAGGATGTATTAAGCAGGCTTGTTTGTTTGTAAATACATATAAATAAAATATGTAAAAATATTCTGTGAGAAAATAATTTTTAATATCTATTGAATGACAGTAAACACTGTTCTGAATAGATGATTTTTTTCCAGATATGCCAAAGATGGACCTAACTGGACCCTGCTGTACCTGTTGTCTTCTCTAACGAAACAAAGCTGGGTCTCAATCTTAAAAGAAGTTCAAGACTTTGAACCCTGTGGCCTTCAGTGTCTTTTACAGATCTCTAACTGCTCACAGTGTCACATTTTCCTGAATATACATCTGTACCTGGCTGAAATAAAGTACATTGTAATGTCTTGCTACTTGATATATATAAAAGTGGTAGAATCAGGCAATCACGAGCACAACCTCAAAACTTGTGTTTTAGATGAACAGTTTATGTTGCACTTCCTGGCTGACCTGAGCCCAAGCACAGCCACTGCAGCCACACTCTGAAAACAAAGAGCCCTCAGTGGCACATGCAGGTGTGAACACCCTCCAGGAAGGGAGCAGCCTACCTGCAAATATCAGAGGAGAAGAAGCGTAGTACCTGATCCTTCTTAACAAAAGGTGGGAAGGATGCTCCATCTGTGAACAAAGTAAAACAAGGGCTGGAAAGCAATTCTGCTTAGAAGACATGATTTAATTTCTAGCTCAATACTCAGCTGTTACTTTCCTATAAAGCTGTGAAAAAAGTAAACAATATGAGTCATTTGTGGGGAAAATGTTTAGGTAAGTTATTGCACACTGACAGGCACTCCTCAGATAAGATATAATTGTTTTTGAAAGCGAGCCAAGACATGGAAGCTTTTTCTTTTTTCACCCCCATATGTGAAGCTGTATGATCAAGCCCATTTGAAACAAAGGATATTAAAAAAAAAAATCTGCTTAACATGAAGCCAAATACCTGTTGCCATTGCTTCAAGGTTTATGCAGTCTGTAGACCTAAACCTTCCTAGAGATGCTTGAGTCACCTGCAGTTATGACACTCAGTACTTACAAGAAATACAGCTTTAGACTTCAACACTGTCTATTTAATAATCAATGCTAAACCTTTTCCATCAAAGATTGCTCAAGTGGGCCTCTTAGCTGAGGTTGTTCTAGAACTAATGGAGAGGATGAAGCCACTTCTAGAGCACCTTATCCCATGGTAGATATGCAAAATAAGTCAGAGGAGTAGCACTTTGGTGTTGTCTTTCTCTCCACTTGCTCTAAAAAGAGTGCAGACACCAAGATTTGCGTTTCTGCATTGCATGCACCCAGAGTTACGTAAGAGGAACCTCTGCCATTTTCCCAATTAAGGTGTTGTAACAAACCTTTAACCGGTACATTTGTTATTTTTTGCGAAAATTTCTGTTTAGTTTCTTAGGCAGCAACCATAACCAAACAATTGCAAACATCTGTGACGTCTTTGAATGCAGCTGGCAGGAGCACAAAGGCTAAATAACATACTGCCATTTGCCCACTGCTGACCCGAGCACTTTTTTTTGAAAGATTCAAGATCATCCTAAACACACACTCTGTTTCTAAGTCTTGGCATTCATGTAAAGTTGGCAAACATGGATTCATGTCAAGCCACATACAAGCACACTGTTTTATATTTTTATTTATGTATTTTCTTATACCATACGTGCTGAGCTTTAGTGTGAAAGCTTACAAGATAAGGCAGAATTCTCACACTTACAAGACCTTTTAAACCTGTTGCATCTCCAAACACAACATCACACATAATGCCCTTGTAAACAGTGCAGCAATCTCTGCTAACAAGTAAATGCTCATTTTCACTGTACTGGAGCACTTAGTTAGCGGTGTATGATTGTTCCATCAGCCATGGAAGAAGAATAAACAAAAAGCGGACCATGGCTACCAAAAAGGTGCCAGGCTCCATAAGAAAGAAGGGAAGTCCTAAAACATAAGAAAATATTGTTTTTTATGAAATTTATAACATGGTTTTAAAATGAACTAATCCTTTGGGGCTCATAGACTTTTGGAAAATCAGATTCTTGTGAAGTATTTTGAAATACTTCAAAATACCTTGTTTCATGGTCTGAGTTATAAGGAAAAATATCTGTGTCAGGTAAAGCAGAATGGAAAATGGAGGGAAAAAACCCAAACAAAACAACCCAACAGAAAAACCTCCTTGTTTTGATACTCATTTACTGAAAGCCTGGAGTTCTCTGCAAAAACCTCTACCAAGACAACTGCCAGTCTCAGCTCCACAGATTGTGGTGTACTCACAGCAATGCTTTTACTTACCAAAAAGATAAATATCACCTTGAACAAAAGTATCTTAAGCAACTCAGCTGTTTATATATGCATTCCAAAAGCAAATACAAAAATATTCATCTACAGTCTATTCATCCCTTTTCATTTTCTAGTGGTCTACAAGCCATTCATCTGACAGTCTCCTCCTTTGTTGCTTCAATTTCTTTTCATTTATCAGGATGTCCATTCTGGTGCATTTAATTAAATTTTCAACAGTGTAAATGAATGTACATTATTAAAATTCCAAGAAGATTTTCAACTGCTCTAGTAAAGAAAAATAATCATAGTTATATTGTACTATAAAAATAATTAGTAGAAACAAGAGATCTGGATAATTTTGTTTCTCTTCCACATCTACTCTAGATGTAGAGGCTGTGAGCACATGTATATAAAATAATGTACAGAAATAAATAATTCATATATTTATTAGATACACACGTATCATATATCACAGTAGTAATATGTATGCATATATATAGATACTTAATATACAGAATACAGATCTGGCAGTGCCCAGGGGAGTTAATTTATATATTGTGTCTCATTATTCCCTTGCAATATCAAGAAAAGTGTTGAAGTTTTAAAAAGCTTTAATAGGCTCACCTGTGCCATTAACCATATCACAGTGACCTTCCCAGTATGACAACGTCCTGTAAGATAAAATAAGTCTTGTTGCACGTGGTAAATTCTACCATGTAAGCACTTTAATTACCTGCATTTGCCAAATATAACTGTTCCAGTATAAGCCTGACCCATTAGCAAAGGATAGAGATGTTAATTTATTCAGATAATTTATAGGATCCATTAGAATAGGATAAAAGGAATCTATCTACTTAAGAATGCAAAACAAAGGTAACTACTTGTATCAAAGAATCAGTAACTGTCCTAAGTAGAAGCTCCTAACAGAACTATTGAGAGCTGAAAGAAAGAGAGGATTTTGCTAAGCACAGGGCTTGATCCTGTTTCCTTTGAATCATTGAAGATTTTTCCATTTATCTATAGCTCCGAGTGAATCAAGTCTTAAAAGCCATACCTTGAAAATTATGTGTTTTATTTTTATCTGTTTTATTTTTACTCTACAATGTTATACCTTTTATTTTTATAGGTTTCAATTATTGCTGTTTTTGTAATATCTTCTGTCCCAGTATAGACACTGTAAGGTCCATCACTTGTCCCATTATACTGTAACAGATGCAACGAGAAGGAATAACAGTTAGAAATATTGAAAAAATTCATACCATTGTCAGAATTTTCTTCCTCAGAGCAGCTGTCTTAATTTTATTCATAGAATGATGACTCCTGATTGGTTTCACTTACCGGGTAGAAGACTCCCACAACTGGGTTCACACCAGGGAAGGGGACACTGTTTAAGAAGGGATCTGTGTATCCCCACAGTATTTCTTTCACTGTTCTGTTTTGCAGCATGGCTGATTTAGAAGATTTAATCCAAGTGTTTATTATTGATTGCATAAAAGAGCTTGGGAACACGGCAGGTACAGCCTACAACAGCAATAAAATCAATGTTTAGCATAAAATTCTGCATGTGCTTTGAATTAAAAACAGAGACTGACTCCAAGAAATGTCTCACAAAGCCAGTTCCCAGATATGCAGCTCCCTTGAAGTTAAGTTTCTACATAAAACAGACACTTCTTAACAAAACAATTATTGGCTGTATGTTACACAAAAACAGACACTTTTTCTTGACTGATTACAAGAGTTCATTAGATCAGCCCTAATCAGGGAATGACAGAACAGATGAAGTTCACAGACACCCCTGGAGACCATCTGGTCCAACCCCTGCTCTAGCAGGACCATTGAGACCCTGCTGCCCAGGCCCATGGCCAGATGGCTTCTGAACATCTACAAGTAATGATTTCACAAAAGCTTGGGTCAGATGGTCTTCTGAGGTGCCTTCTAACATGTGCTCTTCTGTGATTCTGTGACTGCTGGTATGGCTCTATTTTATATTTCCATCAACCACCCTCATACTCTGCCCCTTGCTGACACCTTCTCAAAGAAATCCTGAGCCCTCACATGCAGACACCAGACGGTGTACTACAACCAGGACTGAATATAAATATGAAAACTAAATATTAGTCAAAGGCAAACATTCTCAGCCCATGATAAGAAAAAAAACCACCTGGACTAAAAAGGCTCTA
>VZTR01021942.1:20068-30582 GCA_013400775.1 Chaetops frenatus | reverse complement strand
CTACTCTAGGTGAAGATCCCGGTGCTCTTTTTCTAATAACTTATGTCTCAGTAGGACAGGAGAGCTCCAGAACTGCACCATGGGGCCCAGGCTCTATGCTGGCAAGGAGAGGGGATCAATGAATGCAGCCTCCCCTGCTGAGCAGACCTGAAGGTCTTATGGAAAAAGCGTGTCAAATCCACCCTATACTGCTCATGCTGCACCTCACACACAAAGGGAACCCATCCAGAAACTCTTGATTTATTTCCATGCAAAAATTGACTATGAGGATGTTTTTTAGGCTTTGAACACACTGTAGTGAAAGGTGTCTCTGCCCATGACAGGAGGGCTGNGAAAAAGCGTGTCAAATCCACCCTATACTGCTCATGCTGCACCTCACACACAAAGGGAACCCATCCAGAAACTCTTGATTTATTTCCATGCAAAAATTGACTATGAGGATGTTTTTTAGGCTTTGAACACACTGTAGTGAAAGGTGTCCCTGCCCATGACAGGAGGGCTGGAACTAGATAATCTTTAAGGTCTCTTCCAACACAAACGCTCCTATGATCCTGTGAGCTTCTCCCCTCTTTCCTCCAGAAGCTCAACAGTTGTATCTGGACACAATGGCTTTGTTTCTGCACTTACTACAACAGCGAGGTTGAGGACGGTCATGGTGTCATTTTCTGTCCCAACAGACATATCAGGTTCAAAATTAGCAACATTAGGTAACATGTAGGATATTGTGCCATTCTCACTTTCCGTGATATTTTCTTTGGGTAAATATCGCACCCTTGAAATGCAAAACACAAACAGAGAATATTTTTAATCTTCAACTTTTGAGAAAACATATAAGCATGCCTGACTGAAGGTTTTTGAAAAGTTGATGAAAATTTTAATAAAATGAATGTTGAATATTTTATAACCACTAGAAGGTTTATAAACTTCTCATGCAATTACATGTAAAAATTCAGTTTTCTGCAAAATATCGTTCTTTTGGAAATATTTCCATATTGACAAATGAAAGCAAGTATTTATTTTTATTTTTATGTCATTGATGGACTTTATATTTTTTTATATTTTAAAAATTAATTATTATTTGTCATGTTTTTTCATAAACTATCTCATGGTTGCATGTGATTAGAGGGGGGTGACACAGACATAAACACTCAGATTTTAATCTGAAAGACATGCATTGCAACAAAACAGGTTAAATCCATAATGTAATATATGCATGTTGAGATTTATAAGGAATCTTTCAGTCCCACTGAGGTTCTGCCAGTCATGCCCTGTCAGCAGATCTCTAAGGTACAAATCTCTGCTGCAATTCTAGCTTTAGGTCCACTCTTCCAGTCCCTTCCTCTTGCTGACCCCTCTGTGGGGAGAGCAGCCAGCAGGGATCAAATCACAGTCTATGCTGCAGGTCCAGAAAGCTTGTTTCAGCTTCATCCCAGAAGGGATCGTTAGGATACTCCATCAGATCTTCCAGCATGAGTGTGTGTGTGGGGAGGGGTTGGGGGTACAAAAGGTGCAGAGAACATTTTCCCATGGTACAGATGTAGCCAGTGCAGGTGGGCCTTATCTGAAGAGCAGCTGAATCTTGGCTTCTCAGAACTGGTTGATATACATTTAATTTTATTTCTTAGCCTAATGTATAGAGCACCCACCTGAAAGTTGGAAGATTTTTCTTTCTAATTAATGTGTTTTCAAGTTGTTCTACACTATAGTAAATTACTAAATATTTAAAGAGAGATTGAGAAAGAGAGAAACTCAATGTCACATTTATTCAGGTAGACCCAATATCCCAGGAAGGCATGAGTGCAGCATTGGAGTAGCCTTCATTTCATATTCATCATTTCTTAGTCTTATTTAGGCTTTTGTCTGAGATTTGTCCCTGAGGAAAAAAAGGATCATCATCAGCACCAGAGTAGAACATTTCTGTTTGGTGGGAATTCATCTTCTGCAGTATTTATTAACTGTATTTTCCCTAATTTCTGTGTAACCCTTTCCTCTGCCTTCCCAGGTACTCTGCGAACCAAAAGTTCTCTCTTTCCACTGAGAAATAAGTAAGGTTTTAGGCATCAAGGCACTTTGGCTGAAGACACTGAAATGGAAAACTATCTTGTGAATGTAATATACATTCTCAAAATTATCAAGAAAGAAATGTCCTATCATCATAGGAAAGCAATTTCCTACCAGGGTGCCAGTGATAGCAAATATTGGGCTTAATAACTCAGGAAGCATCAACTAGTCCTATGTCAACATCACATTTAACATTAAACCAATAATAAAACCTTCCTTGAATGTGGAGGACTGCTGCATCTACATCCCAGCCAGTACACTCAGAAAAAGGAATGCTTTTCCAAGCAAAATTTGAAAAACGAGAAGCTATTGATTAAAAATGTCATGAAGGAGAAAAAGTAAAAACAAACCACGTTATGAAAATAAGTATTAGTGATGCATGGATGATAAGATAAGCTCTTGGTTTTAGGGCATCTGGCACATTTTCTCCTGTTATAAAGCTGCTGAAAACTGAACAAGAAGGAACACAACTTCCTCTGTGATACTGTGGCTAACGAATTATTGTTTTTCACAAGAGCAAGCAGCTTCACATCCATTTATCTGTTTCTATTTGTGTTTTCCTTATGTTAGATATGATCCAGAAAATGTTTGGGATTTCTGTGTGTACCTGCAATTTAGGCCTTTTTTGTCATGTCTAACTGAAGTATAATGCTGGAATTTAAAAAATAAATTTTATCTCAGCAGAACTTTCTGACTTTAGCAAAACTTCTGATGTGATGTCACGTCTTTTCTTACCTGTATGTGTAAGGTCCTCTTTGTTCAAGTTTTGGTTGAGCCCCTTCATCTATAACCTCTGAAGGATTTAACACATGGAAAATCCAAAATTCCCTGTAAACTGAGCTTCCTGGCACAATCCAGTTTTGAAAAGCAGCGGTACCATTGACAATGACAGCTTCCTGAAAGTACAACAAAACTAAAATTATCCACAAAAGAAAAAAGTGAGAAGTTGCATTTACTTTTTAGATGATTGTTGAAGAACCCAAAGCAAACAGAAAAAACCACCATTTTAGTATCAGTATGAGATGTACTTAGCTGTACATAGCCCAGTTGGCCAGCTTGACATTCCTGCTCAGTGAGAGCAAAAGTGAGTCCCCCTGAAACAAATGACCACAAAGCTGATACAATTGCTGCTGTAGCTGGTAGCAAAGCTTTCCTACTGCTGTGGTGGGCCATTCCCTTAGTTCTCAAACACTTGCCAAAAACACTGATTATTTATATAGGGAAAATCTTTGATGACTGAATGATACCCAGCAGGCTATAATCCATAAACTACTTTTTATACATTGCAAATAGCCCAAGGGAAGAAATGAGAATTTTTTCTGAGCATTTTTCAAGTTCTAGATAATTTTGCACTCAGAGAAGTCACATAGTACTCTTGAAGGACTGTTTCTTTGACAGAAGATTTTTGTAACCAAGACTGAGACTTTCTAAGAAATCTGTCTAAATCTGATAACATTTTATTAGGAAATTTTCCCAGATCTAGGAAAGAAGGGACGAAACAGTACATCAGGAACCCCTCTAGAGGAATCAACAGCTTTAAGTCTGTGCCACTCAGCCATATGACAAATGGCAATTCAGTCCTCAGGATTGTACAGTGAGAAGGAGAGGTTTAAAGTATGTATAGTCAGGGGAATGCCCATTTTGCCTGGTCTATATCAGGCCTCTTCTACAGGATCTTTCCAAAGCCTTGGGATAATTTTCCCCCTTGGTGTTAAAAATTCATAAAGTGTTTTTCAGTGAGAAGAAAAATCTAGGCTGCCTGTCTCCAACATAAAAGATACTTTTCTTTATTAGAGTGATTGAAGATGAATTAGCTAATTTACACAACTCATAAAGTCCAGAAATTAAAAGGTTCTAATTTCTCTAGGGAGCAAGGAAAGAAATTTTAAATCAAAAATTGCTAGATTTTTTTTCTAGTTTAAGTTTGTGCCTCTAAGTTTACTCAGCACTCACCACATAAACAAAATTGATAGTGCCGGTTAAAAACTCCTGCAGTTAGAAACAAATATCACATATTGGAGAATTGGTAACAGTCAGGGTTCTGTCTGTGAAAAGCCTGTTTGTATGGTTTGTTTGGTGGGGTTGCAAACACCTTGCTGGTGGTGTAAAGCACTGGGCTTGCTGCCTGGAGAACTGCTGTAATTGATGTGCATTTGTGTGAGAGGTGAAGGAAACCTTGCTGCAGCAGGCGTGTTATCAACTCGAGGCCCAGCCCTCAAACCTCACAAGGTCAAAGACTGTCCCAGCTGTGGCCCAGCATGGGGCAGACCATCTCCTGGCTGTGGAGGGAAAAGAAATGGACATGAAATCACCTTCCCAGTTTTCACAGAGAATTGATTCAAGGATCTGGAAGAAACAGGATGACAAAAAAGTGCAACTCATTCTGCCGAGAGTCTGCCTGTGATCTGTACTCAGCAGGGTCCTGAGATGGGGACAGATGCCAGGATTTGACTTCCCACTGTGTAACTGGAGTAGGAAAATGATTAAATATCTAGCAGATACATGGGCAAGACAAACTAATCTGTCTAGAAAAAAATACTCAGGAACAGAGAATAGAGAAGCTTCAGGCTTGTGACAACAAACCTATTTAACAGATCTTAAAATGGTGTACATTTTAAAATTCTTCCCCTCCATCCATTCCCCTTCTCCTTACAGCCCTTTGCCAGGGGCTGGAGCAGTGCAGAATGATATGCCAGCTCTGTCACTGCACTCTGCCAGCCCACAAAGTGTGGATTTGCAGCCCACCACTCACTGTGAGCTAACTCCACTGTGGACACTCTTGGGGAATGCTTCAAGGGTACAGCTGACCTAATCTGGCAGTGCTGCAGCCAAAGGGGCAACTGGCTCCCACAGCTCCTCATCGATGGGATACCCTCTTCTTTTGCACCAGCTCTTATTCCTCAGGGAGCTGTTTCTGCCTGCCAGACAGGAGTATAACTTCCCTCTCTGTTGCTCTCTGTGTTACCTTTCTACCAGTTAGCTATTTGGCTCAGGGGTCTGTGCAGGGGAACCAGCACTACAACATAGGAAGCAGCAGGACAAAAGAAGGGGTGGGGGGGAAGGAAGATAACAAGACTATTATTTTCAGTGGCATTTAGCCATTATTGTTAATGATATTTCCCCCACAAAAGAGGTGTGTATGATTCTCTGTCACATACTTTGAGAGAGCAAATGGCGGGTTAAAGTGGAATAAAATCTAGAGCTCTTATTCACTGAATAAACTAATACCCTCACAGTAACAAGCCCTTTGTTTTTTTGCTATTTGATCACTGGTGACCCATCCCTAAATATTAGCCCTCTATCTGGCTGGGTAGTTACAGATTTCCCTATTAACATTGCTGTGCTTTGGGATGTTATGAAAGGTGGAGTAATTTTGGAAGCTAATATGCAACTGACAGTACAAAGCACTTCCCAACTCCCTAGTCCACGTGCATCAGCTCTAATATCTCCCACAATTGTTAACTACTGTCAGCAAAAGGAGCTACACAAATGCAATTGCTGCAAAGCCAAGTTCATGCCATGACCCAGCTGTGCAAGATTGAGTGAAATTAGTGGGAACTTTGACCCTTTTTGTTTCTGACAATATTCCCCCCACTGGAGGTGGGTCAACAAGCAATACATAAATTCAAGAAATGCTGAGCAGTCAGCAATAGAAGCTTGCTGTACTTCGTTGATTGAAAGTAAATTAATCCATCGTGTTTTCTGATAAAGAAGCACAAAATTTAAGATAAAGTTTCTGTCTTGACAAAGAATCTGGCCAGATGGAAAAAGCTGCCGTTTTCTGGGAACTGAGAAGTGACATGAATACTTTGGACTGTAACAAAATTGTGTATGTTGGGCTGCCTATATAAACTGGAGGAAATAAACAATACAATTCTGTAAAAAAAGTAAACCTCAAGAAAAGCAAATAATCTTCTCCTATTTTGCAGCTGGAAGAATGACTTCTATTATTTCTTAAATGATGATCATTAGCTTATTAGGCTTTCTATTCAGGCTTTGTTGGACCATAACTTTTATTCCTTTTCAGTCTTTGATAATAAAGAATTCTGGGAGTCAATAAAGCTTAAAGTTGATTATGTGGGAGTATGTGTGGTTAGATCACTTATTTTCTGCTGGGAGACAGCAGTTGCTTCAGCCTCATTAGTTTGTATAAAGAACTGGGATATGAATGTCACAAACAGTTTTAAATTAGAAGTGTTTCCAATGCCTCCAGTAGCTGAGGAGGTATTATCTGGCCAATCATAGATCACAGATATGTAAAGACAAAGGAATAAACATAATAATAGCTACAATTGAAAGCCTTATTTCTAAAAATAACTGAGACTAATCCAGTTCAGCATTGAGGCAAATAATTCACCATTCTGTATTATCAATTCATCAGGAGTTCAATATATTAAGTATTATTATATGGCTTCTGTTCAGCTCCTGAGCTTATGCACTCAGGTAGAAAGCAGAAGATCATAGAGAAGTGGTGATAAAGACTTTTCTAGCAAAGGAATCCACTACCAATAGCTTTGAGTGGTTAAATCTAGCTGGGAGAAAAACCCCATAACTGAAGTAATGGGATTTTTGCCTAAAAAGATAATATTGTTTCAAGGAGGGAAAGGCAAATAGTAGAAATTGAGTAATTTCAAAATATGGTTACCCAACAATATCAGATAAAATCTTTCTAACTTGTGAATTCTCCTTTCCTTTAGCTTTTTTTTTTTTAATTTTAGGCTTTTAGGCATGATTATATCTAGTATTAATGAAAACAGACATGATAATGTCCAACTGAAATATGTAGAGTAAAAAAGGTATATTTTGATAATATCAAGCAAAGTATTTTTTGGTAGAGAACTCTGAAACCTCTGTGTTTCACTCATAACTCTACCTAGGTCAGTTTTCTAAACCCCTAAGACTTTCATGGAAAGATCTCTCCCCTCTGGACAGATTCAGTGTTTGGAGAAATTAGGACTGGACTTTTGCCCTTTGATCCTGAAATCAGAGGCACCTTTCCATGAATAGTATCAGAGCTGAAATAGGTTAGCACTAATCTCCTTCAATGGATCCCTGCCAAGGTGCTGCTGCTGCTGCTGCTGTCATTTTGAGTACCCTCTTCAAGTGACAGATTCTTTAAAGAGTCTTGAAAACGATTCAGAACATATGAATGTATACATACATATATATAAACTGAATTTTTTTTAAACTCTGTCCTCTGCTGCAGGTTGGAGTTGAAAAAACTTATCCAAATCTTTGGAGACACAGATAAAGCATTCTGGGGCTAGAAAACATAGCCATGTGTTCTGATTTGAAGCACAGATGTCTGATAATAAATTGGAACAAATGAAATGTGACATCTGAGTGTTTTATATCACATGGACTTTCTTTGGGTTTTCCACTCATGGACTGCTCATGGGTGGAGCACAGCACCCACCTGCCAGGAAATAACAGCCAATAGACTCAGATTCTCTGTCCAATTCCTAAGGGCACCTGAGATTTTCTGTACACTCGCAGTTTCTTTCTTTTTGCTTCAAAAACAGCTTGCAGCCTTCCAGCAAAATATATCCTGCTGTGTTTACTCCAGCTAATCTCTCAATGACTGCAATAAAGGAGAAATGAGGCTGGTAAAGTGTAAAGATGTGTTTAAGGAAGCTTAAGAGAAGTGTGCTTAGGCTTCTGCTGCTAGCAGAAAACACAAAAAGAACTATTAATTACATGGATTTTTGAAATTAAAGTTCCTCCAATTCATTGGGAGATGCTAAGAAGTTCATCTGGATTTGATTCGTCTTGCTTGAGAGTAAATTGACAGTAATGTTATTTGACTAAACCTTGATAACAAGTTAATTTAGGACAATTTGTCTTGGTATAGTATGGAGTGTCATAAAACTATTCAAAATTTGCTATTCTAATCCAGCAATAACATTTGATAGCATCTTTCATTTCCTCCAAAACTACCATAGAAAAAACTGGCATTTTTTCTGAAACAGGATAGCCAGAGGAAAAACTAAGGGTCTTTTTTCAAGCTTTAACTGTGAAGAATTTAGGACAAGATTTTGCTTTTACTGGTTATATCTAAAACAGTTTTTACCTTTCATTAGAAATGTGGCATATTGAGTTTGGTTTTCACCCAGTGGGTGAGCACCTCATTTTAGATTTTGCTTCACGTGAGTACAAATGGAAATAACATAGATTCAATAAGGTTGGAAAAGACCTCCCAGGATCACCCAGACTAACCTTTGACTGCAATGGTCACTAAACCATATCTTGAAGTGCCATATATACTAATTTTTTTAACATTTTCAGTGCTGGTGACACTTCCCTAAGCAGCCTGTTCCATATAAATTCTTACGGGCCATATTTGAAAGAACGTCTTACACTTTGTTTATTTTGTGTCCTAGGTTCACTATTTTTGAGAAATTCCAAACAAATTTGTCATGGAAACTGATTCATTTCTAACAAAGATTTCCTGTAAAAATAACATTTCCAAAAGTGAAATATTACAGAAAAAAAAAGAAGTATTTTAAGCACTCTCTACTCAGAAGACCTGTTTCCTTTGCAGTTAGCTCTGTATTAATCTTAAATATAACTGCAATGAATAACAAATTTGTTTTATTAACAGACTTTCATCAACACAGCAAAATCAAAATTAGTTAAATTCAAGTCCCTCTGGAGCATCTGCTGAACAGATCAAAAATTTCAGCTGTTGTACCTGGGCACATTTTGTCTGAAAAGGAATTGTCTCAAGAGTCTTATGGTGTCACTGAATAGTCAGCACACTAAACAGAAAGACATGACTTGTGCTTAGGAAAAAAACATATCCATTTATTTAAGTAAATAAGGCCTCTACAATTTTACTCTTCTGTTTTATGTGATTACTGGTACAATTTTTTTTTTTTTTAATGTATACATCAAACAAGCTGTCTTGAAATAGGTACAAGCATCTGAGACATGATCACAATGCAGAAAATTAAAAAAGTGGTTGAGGGGAAAATTACTCCCTCTAATGCTTTACCACTACAGACTCATGCAGGTGTAATTGAGTATGCAGACATTTGCAAACCATGTTGTATAACTGGTTCATTACTGTTATTAAATGGATAAACACATAACACTGCCAGTATTTGTAATTTGCTTTCAAATACTGAATGGTATGAGACAACATTCGGGATTAACTTAAAGTAAGTATTCGATATAAAGAGACATAAATTTTTAAATTTATGTGCTTTCTAGAAAACCTGTCATTACCTCAAAATAGCAAACAATTAAAATTGTTTTCAAAGACAGAGAGTGTGACTTTTTTGTAAAGTATTGCAAAGAGGTTGAGATAGTATCTAGTGAGATCACTTTTATTCCCTGTAAACTTTAAAATTCTCTAAATTCTTGAAAAATACTATAACAATTGGAAAATTCCTCTACAGGTTGGTTTTCATTGAGTTTCCTGATAAAATTAAGATGTTATATAGAAGCCTTTTCTTTCCTTTTTCCTTTTTTTTTTTTTTAAGTGAAAATATAATATAGCCAGGGCCTCAACAGACAGTTCAACATCTCCTGACAGTTCATGTATCCACCTCAACTGACTTCAACAGCTATTGAGCTAAGGCTACTCTTCCAGAAGAGCCTTTGGAGAAGTGTCTCCAAGATGTCCACAGCCTTCAACACCACAGCAGATCAATAGTAGGGTTAAGCAATAGCCAAAGATCTTAAGATTTTCAGATCTGTAACCATCAGAGAACCAACCTTGGCTGCAGTGACCCCAAGGAGGCTCCATGTCACCATAGCAGACAAGCCAGGGCTTCCATTCCAGATTACTCCATGATTCAAATGCCCAGTTATGTACCCTTTTCACCAAAGGCCTAACAAATTAACTTTTTTCCTCTTTCCTTCACAGAAAAAAAATCTATATTTGAAGGACAGAAAATATAAAAAGTAGAAAAACACCTGTGTCTGCCAGGTCTAAAATCTTCTATTTGAATTAATCTTCACACTCAAAATGGAGAGATGCATTTTATTAGATCCTCCAGTCATGTGGAGAACATTGACTTGGATCATATAATCACAAAATAAGAGCTGAATATATGAAGTGTAGGATTAGATTCCGCAGCACAAGGCTCTTTAAATTATTTGAAGTATATAAATATAAGCACATGGAGTGAGTATCAAGGTAGGAAAAAAAAATAAAAGAAGGAAATTATAAGGAAACCAGAAACAATCATAAATACAATAAAAATAAAACCCACTTACTTCTAAATTGCTTACTGAAAACATAGTATTTTAGCTTCTAATTTGAAGTACAAAAGAGAGTAAACAAGTTAATGTGGCAATACAATTATTATGTTTGTAAAAATTTTGGTTTTGTATATATTTACAGGGAAGTTTGGAGCACATAATTTATAAAAACCAAGTTTAACAAAGAAGAAAAAAAGGAAATAAAAATAATCAGAACATAAGATTTAAAAATAATGACTATTCAA
>VZTR01021941.1:434916-490420 GCA_013400775.1 Chaetops frenatus | reverse complement strand
CAGCGCCAGCGCCAGGCAGCAGCCCGGGATGCCGAGCGCCCGCCCCATGGTGCCGCCGCCGGCCCCGCGCCCGCCGCGCCGCCTTTAAAGCTGCCGGGACGGGGAAGGGGGACGGGACACCGAGGGGGCATCGGCCGACCCCGCCCCAGGGCGGGCCGGTGGCACTCGCTCCCCCGCCGGGACGGGGAAGGAGGCGAGGATTAGAGCTCCTCGTTGGCAACGTGCGGCAGGGCCAGGGCAAGGCTCAAACCTGGGCGCAGAGGGAGCTGAGACACCGTTCTTCCTTCACCAGAAGTGTTTGGTCCGGGCTAATTTTCAGTCTGCAGGACAGTAGTTGCAAAGAACGGGAGAAAAAGCTCCCAGCGTGATCACCGAGGCACAAGAAACTGCCTACTCTGTTGCCAAATCTGGGTAAGGGCATTTTGGCTGGTTCCTGGCACTGGAACTCCTGCCAGTTCCTGCAGGAAGCTGCAGTGAGCTTTAACGGAAAGCACGGATTAGGGCACAAAGGCACCCTGATCTCCAGCACAGGGCTTTAGAAGACACCTTTGCCAAGTCTGTATCCTGTTGTACTGCAGGATCATCTTCTCGCCCATCACCTCCATCAGGGAAACAGGAAGCCCTGATTTAGAGGAGAAACCACCAACCCCACAGCTGTACAGTGGCAGGCAGGCACTTCAGCAAGTTCTACTGCGAAGGCACAGCAGAAAAGGACACCATCACATTCCCAAAGGTTGCAAATGATATCAGGAAAGAGGGACCACCACCCTTCAAGCAGGAGAAAGCCACAGGATAGGGCTCCAGGGGAGTATAATGGCTTTTCTCTCTCAGAAGACGCTGCAGCTTTTTGAGCAAGAGCACATGCACACAGACCCCAGACACATTTCGGGCACTGCTCACACACACGGGCAGCCACCCACTCGGACAGTGTCAATAGCCAGCCCGTGGCAGGAGCGCTTTGCCCACTCATGGTCAGACACACACACATTCCCTCCCTGCAGAGGGACAGAGCAGAGTGTGTGCTGCAATCCACGTCTGAGCAGCACCCAGCTGCCCAACAGCTCCAGCTGTGTTTCTTACACCGCACCAAACCACAGTGGTCTTTCACATCCCTCCCCACCCTCCTCCCTCCAAAGCCACACTGAAGCAGCCTGTGGCAGCCACTAAAGATGCCCTGGATTTGGAGTCTCTCTGGCAGCCCAGATCCAACGCAGTTCCTCAGAACATGGAAACAGAGTGCAGCTGCCAGCAGCACTGGGCCCACCCTGGGTACCCCTCCTCAGGGTACCTGGGAGGGAAGGCACTGTCACAACAGTGACAGAGAAGGGCTGAGACCTCTGCAGTTCTGAGTGCTCTCACAGGTGGCACCTGAGTTAATGGGGAAACTAATGCCTAACATAGCATTTTAAAATGTGTACAGAGGTACATACTGAAAATAGATTAATAACCCCACAAAATATATGCTGTAACAATCTGAATGACTTTTTCCAGAATTTAATATCAAGTACCTCTCGTCTCTTCCAAAGCAGAAAAATGTTTTATTTCTTCAGACATACTAAATAATTAAATTATCTTTTACCTCTTTACACCTCTTGCTACAAAAGAGGAAGAGTAGAAAGTTATTTGTAGCTTGGTTTTTTGGTTTGGGGTTTTTTGTTGATTTTATAAGAACATCAGTGAAATTATGGCATATCTCCAACGACTCTGGACACTTTCCAATGTAAATAATTTTGTAGTCCTACTGCCTGTCTGTCCTGCTCTTAATGCCTGAGCTGACCAGACATCAGATTTCCCCGAGGGCTCACAGCCTCCAGTGCAATTCCCTTTTCCTAGCTCAAGTGTAAGTACCAGACAAGTGGAAGTCAACCGAGTACTTGAATTGCAAAGGCTTTAACACAGGG
The DNA here is from genome assembly GCA_013400775.1 of Chaetops frenatus. NCBI lineage: Eukaryota > Metazoa > Chordata > Aves > Passeriformes > Picathartidae > Chaetops > Chaetops frenatus. The sequence continues at coordinate 488,519 of VZTR01021941.1, read as the reverse complement.
TTGTGTGTTAGAGAGACCCCATGTTCTTCATCCACACAAGGACTTCTGCTGAAGAATGGATCAACCACTAAACCTGTAACTACGTATGTTGGACTGTCGGCAGCACATTTNCGAGGCACAAGAAACTGCCTACTCTGTTGCCAAATCTGGGTAAGGGCATTTTGGCTGGTTCCTGGCACTGGAACTCCTGCCAGTTCCTGCAGGAAGCTGCAGTGAGCTTTAACGGAAAGCACGGATTAGGGCACAAAGGCACCCTGATCTCCAGCACAGGGCTTTAGAAGACACCTTTGCCAAGTCTGTATCCTGTTGTACTGCAGGATCATCTTCTCGCCCATCACCTCCATCAGGGAAACAGGAAGCCCTGATTTAGAGGAGAAACCACCAACCCCACAGCTGTACAGTGGCAGGCAGGCACTTCAGCAAGTTCTACTGCGAAGGCACAGCAGAAAAGGACACCATCACATTCCCAAAGGTTGCAAATGATATCAGGAAAGAGGGACCACCACCCTTCAAGCAGGAGAAAGCCACAGGATAGGGCTCCAGGGGAGTATAATGGCTTTTCTCTCTCAGAAGACGCTGCAGCTTTTTGAGCAAGAGCACATGCACACAGACCCCAGACACATTTCGGGCACTGCTCACACACACGGGCAGCCACCCACTCGGACAGTGTCAATAGCCAGCCCGTGGCAGGAGCGCTTTGCCCACTCATGGTCAGACACACACACATTCCCTCCCTGCAGAGGGACAGAGCAGAGTGTGTGCTGCAATCCACGTCTGAGCAGCACCCAGCTGCCCAACAGCTCCAGCTGTGTTTCTTACACCGCACCAAACCACAGTGGTCTTTCACATCCCTCCCCACCCTCCTCCCTCCAAAGCCACACTGAAGCAGCCTGTGGCAGCCACTAAAGATGCCCTGGGTTTGGAGTCTCTCTGGCAGCCCAGATCCAACGCAGTTCCTCAGAACATGGAAACAGAGTGCAGCTGCCAGCAGCACTGGGCCCACCCTGGGTACCCCTCCTCAGGGTACCTGGGAGGGAAGGCACTGTCACAACAGTGACAGAGAAGGGCTGAGACCTCTGCAGTTCTGAGTGCTCTCACAGGTGGCACCTGAGTTAATGGGGAAACTAATGCCTAACATAGCATTTTAAAATGTGTACAGAGGTACATACTGAAAATAGATTAATAACCCCACAAAATATATGCTGTAACAATCTGAATGACTTTTTCCAGAATTTAATATCAAGTACCTCTCGTCTCTTCCAAAGCAGAAAAATGTTTTATTTCTTCAGACATACTAAATAATTAAATTATCTTTTACCTCTTTACACCTCTTGCTACAAAAGAGGAAGAGTAGAAAGTTATTTGTAGCTTGGTTTTTTGGTTTGGGGTTTTTTGTTGATTTTATAAGAACATCAGTGAAATTATGGCATATCTCCAACGACTCTGGACACTTTCCAATGTAAATAATTTTGTAGTCCTACTGCCTGTCTGTCCTGCTCTTAATGCCTGAGCTGACCAGACATCAGATTTCCCCGAGGGCTCACAGCCTCCAGTGCAATTCCCTTTTCCTAGCTCAAGTGTAAGTACCAGACAAGTGGAAGTCAACCGAGTACTTGAATTGCAAAGGCTTTAACACAGGGTTGTGTGTTAGAGAGACCCCATGTTCTTCATCCACACAAGGACTTCTGCTGAAGAATGGATCAACCACTAAACCTGTAACTACGTATGTTGGACTGTCTGCAGCACATTTAAGCAGTTAAACAAAAAAGCCACCAAACAGATCAACCAACACAACATAAACATTTTGTAAAAGATTTATTTAAGTATCATTTATCACAAAGAGGAAAATACATAGAAGATTAGAAGCATGCAACCATCTTCCACGTTTCTATTTATTTTTCCTGCATTCCCAGCTTGTTGTAATAGAATTCCTGTGCCACCCTCACTCGTTCCTCAAAAATACTGTTTCAAGACATAGGATAACCAAAAAAACCACAATAAAAGGTAAGATAACATATGAGAAAAGTGCAAAGTAAAAAAGTCACATGTATACCACATTTAAATCCTTCCCCTTCCAAAAAAATGGATAAAGGCAAACTGTCATTTTGCTGCACGATCAGATTGTCTTTATGAACTAATTTACAAAAAATTAATATAAATTAAGGGCATAATCCTGCAGACACTTATAATCTCAGCTAACTTCAATCAGAGTGGCTCAACTGGTATTATTAAAAGCCACAAGTTAGTCACATGCATAAGTTCTTGCAGGTGTAAGGCCCTAAGGCAATAAAATGTTTAAGAGCATTAGGGAGAACAAAAATTAAAGCAAACAAAATCACTCTCAGATGTGTTTTGCTTAGTAAGTTTATATCAAACATATTTTAAACAGAACAGTTTGCTCCTAAAGCCCTGAATATTTCTATTACTTAAGCAGTTTTGCAAGATTAAAAGACAAAACCCCCAGGAAGCTGGTACAGATGTTAATGAACATAAAAATTGCTTCAGGCAGGTATGTAGGGAGGTGGAGGTTCCTTCTCAGGCATCTTCACAGCCATTTCATAGGTTGGCAGAACATACTAGGGAGAAGACATTTTGAAGTAATTAATGCAGAAGATTTCAAATGAAAAAAAAAAAACAACAAAAAACAAACCCAAAGCACACATGCCCCATCAGCAACTTCATCCTCTGTTGCAGGCAAAGTTAATTTTAAGAATTTACTGCTGTTCCTAGTAAGCAAATGAAGAAGTGAAAGAAGGTGCAGGAGCAGTTTACTGCTCTGCTGAGCCTAAACCTGGGTCATTCATTCCACACCCCACTGCATCTTGACTTTGCAAAGCAGCAAGGAAGGTTCAGACTGCTGCAATCAAAGCTTCCCTCTAGCACAAGAGAGACATTCAAAGATTTCTCTCTAAAGACCCTCCTTTTAGGCATTGTCAGAATTTAGCTAAGAAATAACCCACCACAAAATTTGCTGCTATAAAATTCTTCATCTCTCCAGTCTTTCTTTAGAAAGCTGGACAAGGCTTGGAAACATACAAATGTGGCGATTTTCTATTTCAAAATTAATTATACTAGTTCCTTTTATCTCAAAAAGAGGTTTTACCTGTGGAGGAGCTTCAAAAGCAGGGTACACAGCAATCTCTGGCAAATTTCTGTTGCTGATGTATTTATAGCAGTTCCATACACAGTTAATTAGATATGCCTGAAAGAAGAGAGATTTCTCTTTTAAACACCTCGTAAGCATCGGCTGATTCAGAAATTAGATCTTGGATTACATTCCTATGATTAAAAGGAGCATAAATCAACTTAAGCATACATATCTGAGGAATGGTTGCTATTTCACAGACCTGGCCACATACTTATGCTGCTCTCCATTTAGCTTTGCTGTCACAGTGACTCAGAGAGGATGTACCACACAGGTTTTAGCAAAAGAATTCACAGATCCATTCAACTAATCTCTCTGTCTGCCTCAGCAGTGCTAATCAAATTAATCCCCAACTGGTTTATGCTCCTGTGGATCTCAATCCAAACCTGCCAGGAGGAGGAAAGGCCAACAGTACAATCTCACTCATCCCTCACTTAGCACTATTTCTCCAACTTACTGCCAGTGTGAAGGAGAGGGCTCAAACACACAGCTGAGGCAGCAGGGAGAGGGTAGAGCAAAGAACCTTGAACTTGGAATCAACACTGACTGCTGCAGAAAGGAACACTATCATGATATGATGAGGATTAGGGTTTGGTTTTTTTATTACTGATTTGTGTAACATTAATGTCTCCAAATCTCTAACTGGCAAGTTAGCACTTTGTTGTACAAAAGATACCAAATTTCCCAATCAATACACAAGTATTATCTACTGTATTAGGCTTCCACTCCCCCTAGTTAAACATTCCTCTTGGAAAAAAGTATAGAAAAATCAGTAAAATTATTTTTCATCATTTAATTTTTTCTTAAATGCAATCTTAATGCAATAAAGGAATAGTATCATGGCCAATGTATATTATAAATTCATTTCTCTAATATGCTTTGTCTACACAAGAGTTTTTATAATTCAAATTAATGCCTCATTATTTAGATCTTCAGAAAGTAACTGATAATATCATCCTTCAGTAGGGAGGAAGATGCAGTTCTGAATTAACTTATATTTCCTTCTTCCATCATCTTCCTTCCAAAACTTGCATCCTGGTTTGTTAGGCACAGTGAGAGATTTTAAACATTTTGTTTAGAAACTTGTTTACATTAACTCAGTATTACTTCACTGTAAGCTTTATTACAAAATATGGAAATTATCTCCACATAGACAAAAAGACATTATGAAGTCTGTTTGCATTCCTCCTTCCTAATCAGGAAGGGCAGAGCTGCCTAAGCATGCCCCACTGCACACACACAGGTTAGCTGAAGACACCAGTATACAACATATTAGACTTCAGTCATACCAGAACTGAACATCCTAACAACTGTGCTCAAAGAAGTTCTTACCTCAGCATTAAGAGGGCTGGCGGTTCTAAATTCAGCACTGAGAATTAACTCACATTGACAGCATCTTAATATTAACTCTTGTAGTAGACACATGATTAAGTTTTAGCTTACCTTTAAAATGATAAATAAAACAAAGAACACCAGAACAATAAACAAGAGACAGCTGGAGTCCAAAGAAAGGAGATCATCTTTGTAAGGGAAATCCGGCTAATGAAAAAAAAAAAGGGGGGGAAGGGAGAGACAGGGAAGAGAGAAGAATGAACACTGCACAATCAAATATGATAGAAAAAGATCCAAACTTCACACCAAATGAAACAAACCCTTGTGTAAACTACTCCCCTGAAACACAAAGTTCCATTTCTAACAAGTTTCCTCTTTATCCTCCCATAAAGCACAGTATTTATCCTGCCTCTGTCCTGCAAGAACAGATCACTACAGTACAGTCTGTGTCCCTAGTCACTTCATCAGTCTCATGCCAATACAGATTCTTCTTCACAGCTGCAGGACAGTATTTGTACTTATGGGCCTCTACAACTCTTTAATGACTTACTGTTAATTATGTCCTGTCAGTCCAATCTGTAACACACAGGTGTGCAGTGTAAGAAGTCACCCCCAAACTTGGAGGAGCTGAAAGAGAGCTTTTGCAAACCTGTCTCTTCTCCTTCCCTGACCACAGTAACAAAGCCTCCCTCAAACACCAATCTAACATATTAACTGTATTAAAAAGGACTTTTTAAAAATCTACTTCAACAGATCAAAACACCAGCCAGCCAGAGGTTGTGGTCCCTGCTGAGGGTACATTCTATGCATTGACTCTTCTTGCAGTTAAAACACAGGCAGCATTAGTGCAAACTCCATTGCAGTTTCCTTAGAAAGTGTCCTTGCAACTTAAGAACAGACAAATAGAATATAAAAATGTAACCCTGAAATCTCAGATTCCATGTGTAATGCTGTGGGAATCCTTACCTACACTTCTCTAGTCCTTACCTACATTTCTCTTTCTCTTCCCCACTAAATAAGGGTCAACACATTTTTAACCTGCAGTAGCAAATTTGCCACTGAGCCCCACTGCTTTAAGGGTTACAAACACACTTTCAAGTCCAACTGTAGCCTACATGGTTTAAACCAGTAGTTCCCATTACAATTCTTTCCTTACTCTCCCTGACTTTCCTTTTAGGGAGCAATGACACCTTTGACTCTTCCACCTCTGATAAGCTACCATTCCCATAACCACCTATGGCTGCTGCAGGCTGAATTCCTTTTTCTTATGCACAGGAAGGGAACTGTAGCTCAGTCACTGATCCAATTAAAACAAACTTTAATTTCAAATGTAAAATATCAAGCTGAATACTTACCAATTGATCCAGGTAATCCTTGATTCTGGGCAAGTAGGTTAGAGAGCTGATGGCAACCAGACAACTGAGCACAAAGTCAAAGAGTTGGTAACAGAAAAATGGAATCAGCCAGCCTACACGATGCTAAGAAGAAACAGAAAAAAGGAGCAGCCTGTAAATTATTTAGTTACAAAATCAAGTAGCAACTTTAAAACCATGGATTATGAATATACTTACAGCAATGGCACCATACACCATCATTGCACTGATTGTGAACATGAGGAGGGAGATAGCAAACAGAACACAGGCATTTTCTGCATTAAAAGAAAAACAGTAAGATTCAGTCATTTCCTGGAGTTGTCACACTGCAGCTGACAGGTACCCAAGCACTGTCCATTACTATGATCTGTTCTCAACTGACTCATCTGTGCCAACTACCAGCAGCAGAATTGAGTAGCTCTGATCCTTCCTAACAAAAAAAGATCTGGTTCAAGAAAACCTACAACTACTTGGAAAAATCCATCTGCCTTAATCAAAAGCCTGACTAAAGCCCAGGAACACCAATTAGAAGCTTGACATAGTTTGACAGTAATGCACCATAATGGTGCTGATTTGCAATATGTGTCAGTGCTGAAAGTATGCAAGTGATTAACTTTACAACTGGACAGAATCTTAAATGAAGCTAACACAGTATCAACCTTTACACTTGAAAATGGTTTGGTTACGTAATTTGGTCGTTGGCAGTGGGAGCAGCACTGCTCCTTAAGTAACACTAAGGAAAACAGGAAATCACTGTGTGGAAGGTATCCCACTATTTACAAGAAGAGGCAGTTGAACAGAAACCAATTTGTAGCAAAATCCAGGACACTCATGGAAGCTGCATGATAAAGATTCTCCTTGTGCATCACAGTTACTGATGACAGAAGCACAGATGCTTGCCACAAGATAGATTATACTTGTTCTTTTTTAAACACAAAGAAACCAGCTTAAGAGTCTATAGTTCTGGTAAATTAATGGTTTTTAGCAATATTGAATCCAAAGTTTTGCGGTTCCCCTGCTTGAAAAAGAGATTCTCTGAGAACCCTTTCTACTCTGCAATTAATTTGAAAAGACACACCGGGGAAGAATTTACATATCCAATTCAGTACAAGGTAATATCAACATGCACAGATGGCATCAAGAAAGAGCCCCTCCATGTCTGAAATGCACTGTGTTGATCAGACCTAAGTCTCAGCAATCACCAGTAAGTGTGGTTATCTCCTTAGGAGTTAATACTCACAATATCCACAAGCACTATAATACCTGTAATATTCTTTCATGCACACAAAACCCTCTAGCCCAGATCCCGACATAAGGAATAAGAATTTTTAAGTCAAATCCATGTGATAGATTTTACACTAGAGTGAAGAAAGCACCTTCAGCTTCGGAAGAGTCTTTCACTCATATAAGCTTAGGGCTACCAAGTACACCAACAGCCATTACAGATCATACAACATTTTACAAACATCTGCTGTGATTTTACTTAATCTTAGTCTTATGAAGAATTTGGTCCTTCCTCCCACTCTTATTTCATTACTAGTAAATGTGAACTACAGCCACAGGTCAGAACTGACAGATCCTCAACTCAGATCATGTACAATTAATCCAAAATGCTCAAAACTCAATTTTGTACTGTACTGTTTAACTTCACTGGATCTGACCTTCCCTGAATTTTCACGTAATACAACAGACTGAGGTAATTAGAAGTACCACACCACACGTATTTCTGCACATTTAAAACCAAGAAAAGCAAAGCATATGCACAAGTTTACGATAAAACAGTAAAAAGCCTGACATCAATTACATTTGTATATATCATACACTCAATAACAGTGTGAAAAGTGGGCTTAGTTCTGCTCATGGTGCTTTCTTTTTCATTTAATCTGCAGGTGAAACTCAAGAGAAACACTTTGGTTTCACTCAAGTACTTGGCATCCCAAATCTTCCACTTTTCTTCGAAAAATAAAATTGTTTTCTTCTTAGTACATTCTTATGCAGTAGCTCTAAGGTATTTCCTGATCTATGAAGATGACCAAAAATTCAGAAAAATGTCTTTAAACTTGTCTTCTGTTGCTTGTTTTACTAAGACAGGAAAGATAGTTAATGTTTATGGAGAAAGTAAATCAGAGATGTCTCACACTCAAAGCATCAGAAGGCCAAGAAATCTCATCGCTTAAGATGCCTGGGCATAATATGAAGTTAAAATAATAGTCCATAAATTTTTTTTATTCTTGTAGAAGAATTCAAACCCAGAATAATTAAAGAGAAATTCAGAAAATAAGATTTCCATATTTAAAAGATGTATGCATGTATTACCCCCTAGTGTAAGACAAATCCAATCAGCGAGCAGAGTTCTAGACCTACCAGCCATTTTCTCAGAAGCATAGTAATTTCCAATGACTTCATACTGGATATCAACAGTTGGCACCATATTTGGATGAGTCACTTCTACTGTCAACAAGATGCCCATCAGCAAGTTCACCACCTGAGAGAGATCACAGTTACCTCAAGGTTAATTACACTGCAACAGCTAAGATCTTTTTAATGACCACTAATAATTCTTTATTTCAGTTAAAAATAAACTCTTGCCTTTGCCTGTATGTGGAAGAAAAAAAAAAAAAAGAGCCCAAATTACAGTTAAATTTCAAGCTGATTTAGTTAAACCACTACCAAATCAACCCAAAGAGCATGGAGCACTTGCTAGGTTCAATGAATCACAACTAAATAACTCCACAAATTGAGGAGATGGTAAGGTTCCCAGAGATTCAAATTACATAATTAAACTGATGCTGCTTGATGAATGTACAGATTTGTAAACTGGAAAACTGTAAACAGTTTAAAAAGATCAGGAAGATAAAGGTACAGAATGATGAATATTTGTAAAGAATTTCTGCTTTCTACAACAAATTGAGTTAATTTAACAAACAAATAAATTACTGGGTTTCTGCCACATTGCAGCTTTAATAACCTAGACAGAACATCTCCCTCTGCTTCACAGATCACTTATTAAAAGCTCATCCAAAAGGTCTACACAACCACAGGGGATGTTAAAAGTTTCACACAAAAATCAGCCCCCAAAATGTGTATGCATTCAGCATGGGCTGTGTGCTCACCAGTCCTTCTCCTCGCTCAGGCTGCCCCTTAAGACTCCTCCTGTTGCCCCATTTTGGTAAACACCAAAAATGTCTTCAGTAAGACCTCAAAGAATCAAAAGCAGCTTAAGCCTCTGTAAAATTGCCTTGACAGCATTTATAATGTATGCAAGGTTTAGAGGGACATAGTTTCTGTTACTAATATCTGGAGACACATGCCAAAGGTTGCATAACACAAACTCATTATGGTATTTTCGAGCTGCAGACATTTTCCAATCAGTATTCAGTACTGTCACCACCAGCAGCAGGATCTCTTCCAATTAGAAAAAAAACCAAAAAAAACAGTTTACAGTTTCTCACAACTTAAGAATATTTGCCAGGTACTACTTCTTCTACTGGCATGGTTCCAGGAGTCAATGATGGTGAGTCTATGTACAATTATAGATTTCAGTACGGAAAAAGCCATTTTGAACCTTTTGAAAATTTTGAGACTCAGAGTTCCTGCAACTTTTCCCCCCATCACTGTTTTTATTGTTTTTTTCTTCTTTTTCTTTTTTTTCCAGGGGTTTAAAGACACAAGATGATAAGCTTGCTTGTACTTTCTGCTAAAAAGTGGAATCAAAGTTGGTCACTTTGTAGAAATGCAATCATCTCATCATATATTACACAAACTTACTAGAATTTCCAACTATTTTGAGCCACTTGTATTTTTGTAGGGCATTTTATGCCAAAACAGGTGGCAGTGAAGAACTCAGTTTAACCATGAATATCTTTAGCATTAAAATGTGCGTATTTTCACTCTCACAGGACACTTCTTAAAGGGCAAGCTGCTCACCTGTCTCTTGTCTTTAAATCTCATTTTGCTTCACCATTGGTCACACCTATAGAACACTTTCATCTCCCACCTGGTTCATCCTTCTGCTCTCAATACATTTTCAACACTTCTATTTCCTCCTCTCTGTGAGTGAACTGGGGATATTGGAAAATACCTTTCTGCACTGTGCTTGTTTCAAAAAGCCCAAGTCAAGGTTCAGGTCTCTGGCAGTTGAAACACTGATCTCTACTTTATACAGCACAAAAGGACATGTTCAATTGTAGCTAAATCATTTAGTGTTTATACACAGTCATGAGTTTGACTGCCATTATCTGCCTCAGGATAAAGAGCAAGCAGCACTTGAATTACTATAGAAGTACTGAAGAACTTGAATGTCTCAGAATTTTGAGACTGCAATTACCCATCTCTCTTTTTTTATTTTCATCCTATCAGTGGTCCTAATTCAGCATACCAAAGTCCTTAGTAATTTCACTAGTTACTGAGTGCAATTCCAAGTATTAAAGGCTTATTTTCTCAACCTGAAATGGTATACAAGTAAAACAGGAAAATAAGTCATTCAAAACCCAATCTATTAGAATCAATGAGACCGAATAAAAATAGTAACAAACCAAAACAAATCTAAACAAAAACTACAAACCCAAACCTCTGCCAATTAACACCTCAGGGTTTCCAGCACTCTATTACTACAAATCCATCACAACACTAAGCAATTCATCACATTTAACATATGGATTTCAGTTAAGAGCTACAGAGCCAGAGCCTCTAACTTAACTACTTCCATTCTTTCCCAGAAGCTTGATAACAGCAAGACCACAAGTCTTGTTTCAAAATAATCAATGTTACAGGCAGCAAGAATATGGTCTGGACCACAGAACATCGTTAGAGCTTTTAAGTATATTCTCACTGCAAATCAAATGTATGTTCACAAATGTCTACATGGAGAAGTCAAAAAAATGAAACTCATGTATTCCTCAGTGTAATATAAGGATCAAACCCACCACCACCTCCACATTAAAAAAAAAAAAAAAAAAAAACAAACCACCCCAAACTTGGCAAGATAGCACTCAGTGGATACTGCAGCACTCTCAGGTAACACCTCAGAAATATCAGTGGCCTCATCCTGGTCTTTTTTGCTAGGCAATCAAAAACACTAACAAAAAAGCTTTGCAAAATACATGTTCTAGTTCTTATTCAAAAAATAACTCCATTAAGATGAAAATAACTTTAATTTAGTTTTGTAGTAGTTTAAGGAGTGTATTTTACATTTTTATATTTGGGATAGCTAAGTTTAACAGTTTGGTGTAGCTTGTATCAAAATTCAAATAGCTGAAATTTCAAATACTCAAGTAGAAAGTCAGCACTTATTACACACTGGTAACAGAAATATTAGCTCCCCATAGGATTAGAACTCAAAAAACTGTGGAACTATTAACAAGCATTAGCTTTTTAATTAGTGAGTTTTATCTCCACAGTGTACACTTTATGCCCCATCATCTAAGTGCTTCATCTCTCTGGAGGCTCGAACATGAAGTCTAGTTTTCGCCAAGCACTGAGTGACTTGGGCAAAACCAAGAGTTTCTAATTAATATTTGCTCATATCCTTTTATGAGGGAAATTGCCCTGCAATTACTACATTCACGTTCCTTTCACTTTTCCAGTATTTTTTTCCCTAGACATATTCCCAAAAGGAAAAAAATAAAACCAAAAACCAAAACCACCCAGATGGTGATGCTGATTTGGTTTATTATTATATTGAAATCATAAAAACTGAAGAGTAATTTTAAATAGGGTACTTCAGAGCCTCTACCACTACCAGTATTAGACTGAGACCAGTTACATAGGCTCATTTCTATCAATCTTGCTCAGTGAACAAAGGATTCCAGAGATCCCCCTCAGGCTGCTGCTAATCAGCGGCAATTGCATCACTGACTCCAGCCCTGAAGTTTGCTGCCAGAACGCAGCAGCCCCTCCCTCCGAAACAATGCTATTGGCTTTTACACTGTTTACTGAACCCTGATCCCATTTCTGCCAGGGCAGTGTTCGTGCTTCCGGTTTCTGGAAAGCTCAGTGCCCAATATGAAAGTTTACAGGAAGAAGCAAACTTCAAAGCACCACGACTGCAATTATGGAGAGAGGAACAGGAGGTTTCTTTTTCCTTCCTACACAGAACAGCAGTGGGTGTTGCAGAGCTAACCGAGCTTTATCAGTCCTGCAACTCAAGTACAATTCTGCCAGAAATGTTCTTAACTCGTCTGTTGGCAAATACACTTTTATTTAAAGATCACAAACAGCAGCAGCACACGGATAGAACCGTGCTTAAGACACACTTTGATCATACAGCATCAGCAGCAGACATTTTAGAAGGTAGTCCTCGTTCTCTGGACTCACAGAAGCACACAAGGACAGTGATAAAACTGTTCTAATGAGGAGAAAAGTTAACTACATGCATGATTTAGGAGTATACAAATAAGCAAAAAATAGGAAAACGCCTAAAGAAATGGTTACCTAAAAATAACACATGTATTAAGTAGACAGAAGTCTTATCTTACTAAAACATCTGGAGTAGATTGCTATGAGACTCCATCTTAAGTTTGATAGCAAATTCCTTCAGTATTGCACTGCACGAGAACACAGTTTATGCAGTAAGTAGTAAGATTTTCAGTAACACAAAACTATCCTTGAACTAAACATTCTCCCCCTCCAAAAAGCTATGCTCTTCAAAAAAAAAAACAAAAAAAACCCAAAAACAACAACAACAACACACCAAACCAAACCGAAACACACAAAATACAAACAAAAAACCCCACCAAACCCACAAACCAGAAAACACCACCCTACACAGTTATTACTATTTGTCCCATCATAACTTAGAAGCAGATATTATTTAATTGATTTAGAAAACTTCTCAAAAGAACCTGAAAGACTAAGTTAGAGCTATACTTAAATGGTGCATTAATTAACATGTCTTAACAACCTGACATATTCTGGGCCAATTTCTTTTAAAGTTTAGCAGCAGACAAATTTAACTTTCACTGTCCAAACTGTATTTTACCTTAAAAAAAAAGTATTATTTATAGTTGAATTCTGATTTAAAGCACTAGGCAAGACCACCTAAAGCTTCATGTTATAACCTTATATCAGCTCAAACAGCCAACTGTTGCCAGACTTAAAAGTTCTGACCCTTTCCCAGGTGACAGCTGAGAACTGGATAAAAATATTCAACGCACAGTTTAACAAAGTAGATAGCCCGTTCGATGTACAGGGGTTTTTTAATAAAAACTCGCATCCATGAAGCACTTCGCATGGCCCCTGCTACCTTGAACTCAGCTCTACTTTTCCCTCTGGCAGACGGAGTGGCTGCGGTTACACGAGATCAAAGCCGCACCCCGCCCCTGCAGCCGCAGCCTCACGGGTGCCCGGCGCAGCTCGCACCGTCCCCAGCACCCATTCGGAAAGAAGAAAGAGCTGCCGCATCCAGGCAGCGAGAGGAAACATAAGCACAGCAGGAGAGGTCTGTGGTGAGTGCTACCAGGTCTGTGGCCAAGGAAACGTCTTCTCCCTGTCCTCCGCCCCCAGCAAGTTCCTGGGGTTACACAGACTCCCGCGAACGGGAATGGCAGTGCGGAAGGCAGCGAGGGGCTTTTGTTCTGTAACAAGGATTACTGTGCCCCTTACTGTTAGCGATTTGTGCTTTTACTTGAGGTACCACAAGCATATTCTTGAACTCCATCCGTCAGCACAGGGTGGTTTGCAGGTTTCCAAAAGAAGTTTGATTCTCAAAATTACAACGGACCTTTTCCATTTAAAATGGACTAACAATAGAACTCAATCAGCACCAAGACTTTTGTCCAATTTCTTTTTGAAAAAGCGATACCTTCTCCCTGAAGTTTTGTTACATTTCCAACTCCCGACCGTGCCTTTTCCTCAGGTCCTCTCTCCCCAGTGAGACTTTTTTTGCCAATCGAGGGACCAAGATGCATAAAAATATAGGATCTCCCCATACTTGTTGAAAATAAACCATAAACTCTCCAAAATCAAATACCCATGCCTTTAAAGGCAGTTTATGTGCATGGCTGTTTCATATCAACACAAAAATTCAGCAGTCTTTGTTTCTTACAATCCAGAGAAGGGTAAAGGAGAATGCAGGCTTTGATTACAGCTTCAGGAGAACAGAAAAGCTATGATGCAACTTTCGTAAACTATCCTCTCATTCTTACTCCCCACGAGGATAAGGGGAGGGAAAAATTAAGAAACAGCTTCAGTAAAGGGGAGCTTAGGTCCCCCTTAGGAGAACCAACGGAAGTTAGGGCTCTAGGCCTTTAACTTGCTGCTACTCTGCACTTTGCTATTTCGCCCTAGTGCAGAACTTTAATATTTCATCTTCACTACCACAGCCCCCTCTCGGAGAGAAAGCACTCATAATTAGAAAAAAAGAAGTGTTTTGGGAGCCAAATTTGTTCCATTGCTCTTCAATCACTGTGTTGAGAACCGACTATGGAATAACCAGGAACTTCCCCTGCCACAAAGCTCTTGCTCATTTTGGAGACGCTCATCTTCCTCTCAGAGGTTACACACCACTCACAAGTACCTCATTTTAATCCCCTATTATACACCCCAAATTCCAGTCTCTCCCAACTCTTCTCCCTTACTGAGGACACGCTCAGTGCTGTATAAAAGTCTCAATCCCTCCAAACCAAAAAGGCGAAGAGCAATCTCTCTGAGAGGTAGGTTAAAATGCTCTGAACTTTCTATTCACTTTCTTTCCCCAGCCACATCACAGGAGGCTGCCGAGGAACAGCAGGGTTTGGTTAGCCCGAAGGAGACCCCAGTAAAGAAGAGGAACCCGAGCCCCTCCGGGTGACCCCAGGAAATCCGCTTGTGCAGCTTCCCCCGACCGCCTCAGAAAAGGGAACAACTTCCCCGGGGAGGGGAGCGGGACGCCGCGGCCCCTCGGGAAAGAGATCAACTGCCCGGCCAAGGGGATCGGGACGCCCGCGGCCCCTCAGAGCGGCCGCTGCTCCCCCACCCCACCGAAGCCCCCGCGCACGCGCGCTGAGCACGGCCCCCACGGCCGCCCCTTCAGCCGCTGGCCACCCCCGCCTCTCACCATGTACCAGGTGCCCAGGATGATGGTGCCGGTGCGCACATGGCAGCAGCCGCAGCAGCGGGTGCTGTAGAAGCGATCACGACTCCGCTTGAACGTCATGGCGGCAGCACTCGGCTCCCACCGCCAGACCCACCACCCGCCCTCTCCAAGCAGATCCCGACACCGAGGGCCGTAAAACCCCCGGCGCGCGCGTCACGGCCGCGCTGACCAATCAGCCTCCGGGAGAGTGTGGAGGGCGGGACTACGTTGCCGCGACGACGGGTGATTGACAGCATGATGAACCAATCACAACACCCCTGGGACACGCCCCCCGAGTTCACCTGCGGCGGGGGGGCCGCACCTGAGGTGGGGGCGGTGCTCTTTCCGCCATGTCGGGCTCCGCCCGCCCCTGCCGCGGGCCCTCGGGCGGGTCTGGCGGGGAAACGTCCTGCCCTGCTGGCCTGGCGCACGGCGAGCAGCTCGCTGGGGGCTTGAAGAGCCGGAACTTGGCAGCCGGGGAGCCAGCGAAAACCTGTGGGGAAAGCTGCGTTGACCAGAGACATTCCCCTGTACTTAGCGCGCCTGAGGGCGCGGCTCGAGTTCTGCGGCCAGTGCTGAGCCCCTCAGTTGAGGAGGGACACTGGAGTTCTGGAGAGTGTCCAGGGAAGGGCAGCAGAGCTGGTGGAGTGTCTGGAGCTGAAGTCTGATGAGGAGCGGCTGAGGGTGTTTTGCCTGGAGAAAAGAAAGCTCAGAGAGAACCTTAGCGCTCTCTACAACTCCCTGAAAGGAGGTTGTAGCCAGGTGGGGTTCGGACTCTTCTCCCACGGTAACAGCGTGACAGAACATGGCCTCAAGCTGCGTCAGGGAGGTTTATTCTGGACGCCAGGACGAATTTCTTCGTTGAAAGGGTTATTAGACATTGGAACAGAAGCCACTGTCCTTCGAAGTGTTTAAAGAAAAACAGGACATGGCACTTAGTGCCATGGTCTGGTTGGCATGGTGTTAGGTCATGGGTTGGATTCAATGATCTCAGAGGTCTTTTATAACCTAACTGATTTTGTATTATGGACTAAATATCGTAGTGAACAAGTAATGTCTCCTGATATCCTGATTCCAGCTGGGGCAGGGTTAATTTCTGTGGGAGCCAGGAGGGAGCATGGCTAGGATGTGGCGATTATTCTATCCCACCTCACATCACTGGTCATTGCCAGGAGCAGGCGGAAAGGGGTTTCTTCCTATAGAGAAAACATAGAGGAGGAGGCCGACTGGTATTGTGTACTGGGAGTGGGGGCAGGTTTCTTATCTCATTGATGTTTGCAGTATATCGTTGTGCCTCCATTCTCAATTCTATCCCAACACAGCAGGAAGGAGGAGGGGAAGGGGAAGTGAGAGAGAGCAGTGTGTGGTTTTGGAAAGTCTCCGTGCGGGTCCTGAACTGGAGAGTACCATTCCTAAGCCATGACACCTGGGCAGAGCCTGAAGGGGCCTGCTTTGAGGTACTGCCAACATTCCCTGGCTTTCGCTGAAATTCACCCAGTGCTGCAGAAGGTTTAGTTCACATGAACCGTTTTGCCGTTCTTTTGAGTTAATTCCTTGGATTAAAGAATAATATTAAGATTGTGTTAAGTGCTAAGAGGATATGCCATCAGAGGGAAAATAGAAGAGGTGAAATTTAGTCCACAGAAGTGCTTTACTTTGTTGGTGATTCCAAGGCCTACTTAAGCCCCTGTTGGTGAGTGGGTAATGGAAATGCTTCATTAGTTCCACTGAAACCTGCGGGTGCTGCACTTTTTAATCCATTAATTAGAAATAATGTGTGTAAGTCCAAGTGCTGTCTTCATTTGTGTATGTGATAAGTTTCACCACCACTTAGACACACAGTCTGCTGTTCCCACATGGAGCAGGACCTGTAAACTTCCCCTGACCCAATGGTTTCTGGAGACCTGAGCTGTTGATGCAGAAATGCACACAGTTTATTTTAACCTTCTTCTTGGAGCTGCAAGTATTTCCTTCTTGGCAGTGTACAATCTGAGACACTCCCAGAACCATAAATATTTGCTGTGCATATATACACCAAGATGTATGTCAGTATTAATATTGAGTTTTTTCACTTTGAACAATGAGAAGGTAATGAGGGTGACAGTGCTTGTCCTTTTGATATGTTCCAGATTTTACAATTAACACATTTTATTGTTTTAGCTGCTAAGTCTGTTTTTAATGTGAGCTGTTGCTGAGTTGTTTGAAATTATTTACTTAAGGGCTTTAAAAGTGACCTTTTTACTTCAAATCCCCAGAGTTCCATAGTTGATGTTTTTCTTCCTTAGGGCATATTTCATTTTTGAATAAACATGTTGGAAGTGCTGCTAAGATGACTGTAATGATCCTATAATAAACTATTGTTTGTTTCTTTAGTGCTCCTAATGTTCTCAGCCCTGTGCACAAATGCCTAATTATCAACACTCTGATTTAATGTAGCAAGAAGGGACTAATATTAATCAATATACATGTATCCATGTAAAAATAATAGAAAAAAGAATGTCCATTTTGTTGCAATCAGTTTTAAAAAATCGGTTTTCTCACAGATGGCACTTTGGGAAATCTAAGCCAACTATTCCTATTCCTGTTGCATGCATGCCTGAATTGATTACATTGTTCTGTGGAGCTGAGAGATTCTCCTTCCTGTTGGTCTGTCCCTGTGTGAAACAGGAATTCACAGGATTAGAATGAGTCAGAAATGAAAGCAGGAGCCCCTCCCTCAAAGTTTGGACATCCCCTTGGAAACACCTAGATCCCACTCCCAGTTCAAATGATTTGTGAGAGCAAGCGTTCCAACCAAGATCTTGCAGTTGGACACTGCCTTCGCTAAGATCAGGCTCTCGTCAGGCTCAAATTTTCAGGGCTATTATCATGAGATGAAAGAAATCTTAATTAAGTGTTCATATCTTTGTCAGCCAGACTCAGAATAAAAGTTGATGCGATTCCCTTGAGCTTCACTGCTTGTTATACTCTGCAAACAACAAAGATACTGGAAAGAATAATGTGAATCTCATTTAACATCACAAAGAAGCTTTCCACAGCAGGACAGGCTGATGTGGAACTATTGAATTTGCATTAAAAAACCTCTCCACTTTCCCCNAAAAAAAAAAAAGGAAAGATTTAAAGAGTATTTTGAGAATGATTGCATTGTTTCTTGTAGTTAAGGGAAGAGGTGATAGGTTAATGATTTTAGTCCTACCGTCTGTGAAAGATTCCAGTTCTTCCATGCCAGAAGCAGTCCAGATGACCTCAGGCAAGACACTTCCTTCGCACAGAGCCTTAATTCTCTCCTTTTTGCTAGTTCAAAGAGGATTTGTGAGGCTAAATATATTAAAAACTCTGGGCTCAGCTTACAGTCATTAAAGGCAGAGCAAAATCTCAGAGAGTCAGCAAGTAATGATAAAACTTCCTCACAAATAGCAAAAAGACCATGGCATGCAGGACCAAAACATCCACAACAATAAGAGCAGGAAGCTCTACGCAGATCTGCAAGTCAGAAGCAGCTGCAAAAGAATGATTTGGATTCCTTTACCAGTATGGCATTTTAACTCTTTCCCTCTCAGCAGGTAGGGAGGGTTTGATATCGAGGTGTTCCTCATTAGCCAAACTAGTCAGGGCTTTCAAAACCCATGTCTAGACAGGAGATTTGCACTTCTGTCTTGAGAGGGCCTTGCAATGTTTTACCAAATACAAATTAGTTTTGGATAGTCATATCTTAATAAGGTGACAGCAAAGCATCTAGGATCAGGTAAATGAGAGACCAGGCTTCAACTTCTTCAAAAATTTAAAGTCCTATACTTGCAAGATGTCAAAACAATGCAGCACTAAGACTGTTTTCTGCTAACTTTTGTAATAGTATAGTTTTTCCCTTTTGTGCTGTTCTTCAGTTTATCCTTGGCTAGAAGATGGTGATTTAGCCATCAGTGTAACCACACCCTGAACCATTGCCAGGATGGCAATATATTGAAGAATAAGGTGCTGTTCTGTCTCAGCATTTGCTCTGTTGTGTAAAGGGAAACCTACAGACTCTGAACTGATAATCGTATGTAACCTTGGGCAGAGTTCATATCACTTTATAATGAAAATATTGTCCTGATGGGGGTTGAGAAGCTAAGGCACAGTGAGATGAACTGATCTGACCAACACCACTAAAGGTCAATCACAGTTCTGGGAACATCAAGGAATTCTCTTGTCCATTGGCTTCTTTGCCAGGGAATAAAAGCTGCAGTGCAGGACATGTTGGAGCTCCTCCATCCCAAATGTATGAGTATGAGGGCTGCTTTTTTTTCCTATAACTTTATGCATGTGCCTGCTACTCTGCATTCTAAAACTCAAAAAGAAAAAAAAGTTAGTTAGTTCCTCAGACTCGGTTATTTTCCATGCTGAAAAAACATTCTTACATTAAAACCAAAGTTTTTCAACATCGCAGAGGAAGTAATATCTTTACATAGAAACTGCAATATATAACAGTGTATTGCCTTAACAGAATTCAGAAAAATCCATAGAACTGGTGCAGAAGGTGTGAAAAATACCCAGGCTGAAAGCATGGATTGATTTTTGCTTCCTTAAAAAGATAAGAATGTATTAGAGTAAACGCAAAGCATTAACATATAAATGAGGGGAAAAAAATCCTCATATAAATTAGTCAGGGGGAAACTTTCCTGTTGGTGACTCATACAGCAAAATCATAGATATCCTGAAGTCTGCATTAACAAATTTTACCATCCTTTTTCTCCAAGATGAATTTTGTAGGAAAACAATCTAATTTGGAGCATCAGTGGTTTCTTGTAAAAAGGGTTATAAAGTAGTAAGAATGTATCACAATGAGTTTTGTGACTATTGAATGTTACTCTTGTTTACTGAATTAATCAACTTCATTTTGGGATTCCTAATGTAATGTTCCAAGCTTCTGTACTGTTTGTTCTAGTTGGTTGCTGTTAACAATATGAATTATCTTTTACCAGTATGAGTCAGTTTAACTCAGTTCCAAACCTTTTAAACTCATAACAGATGGATCAGAAATTCAGGGTTAGAAAATAAACTACAATATGACAGCATGATATAAAATTTCTCTAAGCCCAGGACTGGTTCTGGGTTACTCGCTGTATACTCAGATTTTCTAAATCTCAAATACTGAATAAAAATTCTTGTCTTCATTTAGAGAATCAAAATCTGCTAAACTAAAGGAGCTGTGATTCATTTATAGCAGCCTCCACACAGCTGAGGAGCTATGAAAATGTCTAAAAATAACATGATCTAAAATGGTACTTGCAATTTCAGATATCTTAGTGCTTTCACATGAACAACAGTGAGCACTGGAAATGGAAAATCTCCTGTATTCCCTGGCAGCCTCCCCCTTCCAGCCCTCAGCCCGGACTTGCCTCTCCATGAATCTTGGCTGGGTAAACAGGAGGAGCCTGAGGACCTGAACACTACCTTCTCAGGGAAGCAGGGAGTTACCTTCTAGTGGCTGTTATTTTTTACACCTTGGCTCCTTGGCTGGGTTTGCAGTTTGGGACACCAGCAGGTTTCCAGGAGGAACACTGTGGCAGGCGGCTGTTGCTGCCAGAAGAGCTCCATAAAGGCATTTTTCATGTGTCCCTGTAACGTGCACTGCACAGAACCACCACCAAAGGAACATGGTGTGTGCAAAGAGAAATCAGTTTGCTAGAAAATAACATTTACCAAATTTCTGATACTGCCTTGGTGGGATGACACAGGGGTCAGTTACTCTTACAGTGGCCTTTTCCCCAGAAGACACAGGGAGTGGTTTCTGAGATCAGTGTCTGCTAAGGCAGTACAGGGGACCTTTCCTTTGCAGGAACTCCTGCAGGGCTGAATGTCAGAGATGGCACATACTGGAAAGTTCTTTTTACCTTGAGAAGATCCCTAAGTCTGATCCAGTACAATCAAAGACAGACAAGATTTCCTATATCTGAATCTGATTTTTGTGGCCGATGATTTGAAAACCCTCTCTCACAACATCCAGCTACCCTTAGAAAATACTCAGTGTTACCGAGTAGGCCCATGTTGTAAGCACAGTAAAGAAATTCTTTTCTGCCAGGCAATTAGCATGTCTACTTGCTAGTCAGCTTGTGCACATGTTGGCAGTGCCACCAATCTGCACATTGGGTGGGACCTCGGTCCAATTACAATGATCAGTTATGGATAATTATGGAACAGCAGGCCAAATTCCTCTCTATGGTTGCCTGTCTTAACCCTGGCAGTGTTGCACCATGGTTTAAGCGAGAAGCAAAGCCTCAGCCTCTGCATCCTGCTGTCTTGCCTGTGAGTAAACACAACTTTGTAGGTCAGGAGTTTGTCAGTTACATAATCAGCTACATCTTAATGCCTGTGATACTATGGATTCATCATTGTTAGGGATATAGCCAATCTTCCACCTTCAAGAGGCTGCCCACAAGAAAGAGCATCATTACAAAAACAGAGCAGACTGAGTTTAAGAGAAAGTGGAAACTTAAAGCCATGTATTTCATCGTTTACAGCTGCTCATGTAACAATTAATTGCTTGCCCCAAACCAGATCATAGATGTTTGTCAGCCACCCTTCATCCCACCTCCCACACTGTGGCTGCACCAGAGGCTTGATTTCCAGCCACTGGGCCATTTGCAGGCATGGGCTGTTCCTAAGGCAAGTGCCTCTCAAGCAGCTAATAAATTGCTTAGGGAAAAGGCAAGGGGTGCCAGCTGGACCTGGCCCATGAACTGGCAATTAGACTACACTGGGTTCTTGAATGACCAGAGAGAACTACTCTCAATTTACTCTTCTAAGGGATAGCATTCAGTTACAGCTCAAGCAATGCTTCAGCATGTTTCGGGGATGTTGAATCTTCTGTCTGAGGGTTTACAATAGTCTCCAGCTAGCAGAGACTATTGTAAATCCTCAGATTTCAGAGACTGGAAGAATGCACACATCCAGCATACCCATTTAACCTTCCCGGAGCCAGGAGCAGCAGAGCAGGCTGATGATCTGCACAGCCTCTGCCCTAAAAGCACAGGGAACAACCTGAACATGTGGTGATGAAGAGAAGTTTCTTGAGGAACTCAAAGGTCTGATTTTCAAAGCATCTGCAGAGACCATGTATTAAGCTCTGTGATGGTTTTTCAGCCTCTGACAACTGGGAGGTGAAAGAATGGAAGTTGACAGAGTTGCTTAAAGCTTTGTGTTTTGGTTTGGTTGTTTTTGTAAATTCGGTTCTCTCACTGAAGAACACTTTTGCATCCCTGGGGGCCTGTGCAGCAGCACTGCTGGGAAACATGGCACAGGGAGACTCCAGGCACTGCCACAGCCATATCAAACAAGCAGCACCCAACATACCCTTTCCTAACTGCTGACAAAAGAGATGAATCACACAAGCATGCTGTACATTGCCACCCAATTTACCCTGGAGGATGCTTTTCAATTATTTAGGAAAGCCTATGATCAAGAATTTTTAGTTGTAGAAGTGTATTTTTTTTTGCCTACATTAGAGTGTGGTATTTAATAATATGCTCCTGTAAACTATTGAGCCCATCTGTATTACTGTGATGACTTCCCAGATGTGAAACAGTGGAGCCAGAAGAAAAATGCAGGTCTCAGAAGTCAGCAAGAGGGGTACTGAAGAATTTGACAGAAAAAGAGTAATATAATTTCCTGCTGCTTGTCATCAGCACTTCAGTCAGCTTGTCAGTGTTATAAGTCTGGATTGTTCTTTCACCCCAACAACAAAATAATGTCACGAGGATTTCCTAAACATAGAAGAGTTCAGATGAAGGGAATCTCTTAAAAAAATTCATAGTACCTCAAAAAAGCTTGAAAATTGAATGGTTCTACCCAAAAACATATGTTCTTACTCATACACAAATTAAATAAGACAGCTCATGACTGTTGGACTTCAGACAAAAGTTTTAATTTTTTATTATAAAAACAGTGACATTTGAAATACTGAAAAATGCTGAAATAAAGCATAATTACAAAGACATCAAAAAGTTTACAGGCAGATAGAGAGAAAAAAGCAGAAGAAAACTGTAGTCTACCAATTTTGTGAGCTTCTCTTTTTCTTTTTTTTTTTTTTTTTTCTTTCTTTCTTTCTTTTTTGGATGACAGAGGTTATCTTCAATGCTAAGCAAAGGCCATGGGCAACATCCTGGCCCCAATAAGGTCAATTAATGTTTTCCATTGGCTTTAGGGATAGCAGAACTTTGTTCATGCCCACATACTCATTAGCACATCTTCTAAATCCTTGAACTTGCTGTACCTGTTCCTCCAGTGAGGCCATGTATTTTCTTGTTATGCATCTGCTCCAAACCAGTATCTTTCCTGATAAAAGCTCTTTGGTCTATTCAGTTCATTCATAAACTGCCAATATTTCGCCTACACTGAGTCACAAACAGCAAGATATGCAGATCCTAGACGGTGGGCTGCTAAGTGGCATCAGTTAAGGTTACCCCTCCTCTGCCTGTCTGAAACAACACTGCTGTGCTGAATTTCAGGGCACACAGTACAGCTAACTACCCCAAAAATCACGGCACAAAAGAACTACCCTTCAACACATAGTAGCTAAACTCTAAACACAAATACATTGCTGCAGTTAATTGTTTCTCTGAAGGGTACAGCTGCTTTGACAGCTATGCAACAGATGAAGGCCATCAGGAAAACATGTTGAGCTGCAGGTAAAGCTTAGACAAGCTGGGATTGGGGATCAGGGATGCAATGGCAGAAGCACAGAGCTCTCCTCTGGCTCCATGATGCAAACAAGAGTGCAGCTGTGGCAGTGTAAAGCCACAGACATCCCTGGTTATTCACTGTCCCAGTGAAGAGTTTCACAGCATCAGCCCAAAGCCTACAAATGTGCACACATTAAACATGCATTAGTAACCTTCCCACTCCATCTCCAAAGGCACAGAGTCAAATGCAGATGGAGATTTGAGAAACACTACCTCATCCTTCAAGGCAGCACTTCTGGGATGGGTTAGGCACAGTCTCAGGACTGTCTGAAGAAAACCCCCCCAGCTACCACCAAAGCTGCAGCTCCTCTGAGGATAAAGGGCTTCTGCTTTTAGTGGTGTCAGTTCAGCATTGTTTATAAACCACAGTATTCAACTGTAACACATTCTCTCGTCCATACTATGAGCCCTCTGACAAGGAGAAATACACACCTTTCAATAAATACTAAACCGACACTTTTAAAAACTTCATTCACAGATTTAGTTTATATTAGAATATTCAGGTGATAAAATGATAAAAAACTTCCAAACACCAGATTAAGAAAAATTATTTTAAAAAGTTACCTCAGTCTACTATAAGTACAACCGCAACATGCTTTGGACATACAGACTTTAAACTTTAGCCCGCCATGAAATCCAGGGAGAAAAATGGGTTTAAACCATCTTTCCAAACAAGTTAAAAACCTCCTTTAGAAATGTTCCTTGAGGAGCAAACTAGTCTGATGTGGGGTAAAAAGTATAAATATGGCAAGGTAAGAGGCAAAAGTCTGACAACAACAACCACCAAGGATTTAAAAGAGTTAGGAGAATGATCCATGTTATTCTCCCTTTGTTTCTGAACAGTGCTTCCTTCTGTACATTACTAGCCTGTCGATGAGCACCTCTGCAAAAATGCCAGAGGAGACCAGACTAGCTGGTAGATCCAAAGTACAATCACAGTCAGGTACAGCCCAACTACTTCTACAATGGCATAGAACACTACAAGCTGACGAACAATTTGACAGCAAAAAACTGAAAGGACTTAATGCAACCAGTCAAACCCCATTCAACAGCTTTTGATCAAGGGCAGCAGCTTGCAATGAACAGCCACTGTTTCAAAAGCACCTCCTGTGCACAGCCTGCTCCCTCTCTCTGCTCTCGCACACACTCACGCTCTCTGGCTCACTGCTCCTCTTCTCCTCTTCCTCTTGCTGGGAGCTCTCCTGGAGCCTCTCTTTGCCTGGGGCTCAGCAGCATCGCAGAAAGCAGAATCCTTGCAGCTCATATTGGCATGTCTGCCCCATCAGGTTGGCACTCAGGCAGCTACACAGCTCTCTCAAGTCTCTTTCTTCATTTTCTTCCTCTTCCTCCTCTCCTTTTTTTCAGGTACACCTGCCATACAGACAACAGGGCCAGTGCACAAACCTTCCACATGTAATTGCATCCCTGAGAACTGTTGGCTTTTTGTCTGATGAAGAGGATTTAATGGCTCTTAGATGTGTTTTACAAGGGCCACCTACTTTCAAGGGTAATTCAAAGTCATGGTGAGGACTCAATGATTTTAGTGGGCTCTGATTCACTCATATTTGCTTCTGTTTCATGTTGAAAAGAGCTGTGCAAAAATTACTGTCACTAAATGCAACAGTAGCTTTTTTTTTTTTGCTCAGTAACTCCGGGAGGAACAGGAAAAGGTACTTGTCACAGAAAAGCTTCTGAGTAATAACAGAGCCTCTCAAAGAATTAAAATATGCAGCTAAAGGAGAAGCATTTTGCATATTCACTTAAAAATGCATTTGTGAACACTTCTCAGACTACACGTTATTCTGAAAATTCATCAGATGTGCAAAAACAATCACTTACCGTTATTGGGTGAATGATTAGCAATGTCCAAGGATTTTTTGAAGGAAGCACTGACTGCATCACTGCTATGTTTTGTAGATGTCAAGTCCCTGAGGCCTTCTTCCATTCTTGTTTGCAAACCTTGCTGGGGCTTAATTGAAACAATATGCTTCACTAAGCATATGAGTTAAACAAAGCATATGCAAGTACAAAATATGAGAGAAAATGTCTCATAATGTCCCATTATTGAGGGGCATTTAAAGAAACTGCAGGACAAATTAATTTTTACATTATTAGAATAGTTTGCCATGTTATCTACCTACCTCTTATTTATTTGTTTTAGAGGGGATTAAAGTGTTGAAATTGTCTTTCAGTGTTATTTTCCCCTGTGCTTTCCCCAGTGAACAGAAGAGCAGCAAGAAATACTGAGATGAAACTATTGTCATTGTGTAGTGACACTGAAGAGTAAGATGTGCCCAGCGACTGCTAAATTACTAGAGACCACAGAAACCTGGAGGTAGCACAAGGAGTGTGATGAGCAACTTTGTGGATCTGGCTTTATAAGTAATTTCATTTTTTATGTCCATCTGAAGGATGAGCTTTCACAGCAGCATTTGGAGCACCAGACACTAGCATTTGGGGCTGACCTGCAACATGAGCTTCTTCTGGCCCATCTTAAATATGTCAGACTAAGCAATACTGTCCTGAGGAATCTGAACAGCACTGTTAAGATTATTCATAAAGGTACGTACAAAGCTAAACCAAGTGATTGGATGTGCAAGAGAGAGAGAGGTATGGCAGCACTCTGGGGACTGACAGGATATCCTGATGATTATGTGGATTGTGGTCAGTGAGGTAGTTAAAACCTTTCCCTTAAAATGGGAGCATCAGGAGATCCAGGCACAAAATTGTCCCAAGGATCATGAGGACCACAGTGGGTGTGACGGGAAGACAAATTATTTAAAAAAAAACCCCAAAAAAACAGCTCTACCTGTCCAGCAAAACATATTCTGTGACAAGTGAATGAAATACAATTTGGGCATTTTGGAATTCCCCCCTGCAATTTTTCATTTCACTGAGCACCAATCACAGGCAACGACTTGTCCAAAAGCCAGTCAACACTGTTCCTTTGCACTTTCCATCCCAAATGAACTGACATTCTCCACAGGCTTTCTCTGTTGCCCTCTGAGACATTTTTCTCTCAATAGGTTTTTTAGTGGTGTAACAGTGGCCTCATTTTATCTGCACTGACTTTTGGGAACCACCTTTTCATTACCGTTGGTATCTCTGGATGACCTTCAGCTACAGATGAAACACAGGCCAATTGTACACCTAATTTGGAGTGCATATGATTTTAATCATGGATGAAAAATTTTTAGGCAGATGCATTCCAAGTTTAGTGCACAACATTCTATACTGCAAAATCAAAGTGTTTTGAAAATATGTTAGGGAATACCATGTTGCAAGACTCCACTGTTCACTGTGCTCCTAACTTCTTTTTATGGGAAGACAGGGAGAAAAGAGAAGAGAAAGCCAGAAGACAAAGAGGAAGAAAAGTCTCCCTTAGGTCATCCTAACAGAGAAGAATCCTTCTCCACTCATGGAAAACCAAATGCTACTCTTGGAATATAAAATACTCACAAGCTTCAGTCCAGCTCCACCCCTTGCTTCCTTCACTTCCATTTTCTTCTTCTTCCGTTGTGTTTTGCTTTCAGGTCCAGAAAGGCAGAAATTAATGCCTATTTTGCCTTTTGGCAAATCCTGAAAGCATCAGAGATTTTGTAAGAGGAATCCTGGGACAGCTATTTTGGTTTTTTTCAGGAAAACTGGTTACCTCCGGGAGTGTATGCTGACAGTGTACAAGCAGGGCTGTCTCTCTGGATAGGGTGCACACCTCAGCTTAACACATCTCTTTGCAAAAAGCTCAGCAGCTTTCTACTGCTGCCTGAAGGGAACATTTCCCTGGGCTTCTAGAAAGCATTTAAACAGCAAGACTTCTGCTTCTACACCTCCACCCAAGATAGCACTGTATCACTGTCACCAAACGCTCTTATCAGCAAACCTAAATAAATATGTCCTAGCTGCCTGAGATGCTGTGAAGGCTGTGTCAGCTCTGGACTCCACACCTCTTCTGAGCCTGGGTATTTGAGAAGGTCAGCAGCAGTAGGGTGCTAACACCCAGGGTTTGCTGCTTAGGACAGTGATACCAGGGGGATGATGAGCTCCCAGAACTAGCCAACTCCCCTCAGCCCATCTCATGCCTCCTGCAAGTGTGTTCCCCAGCTCCAACTGTCTCAGACGAGTCAGGCAGGGACCATGCCCAAGCCCTTCCTCCCAGCATGAGAAAGCCCCCACAACCAAAGGAGCCTGGCTCCAGGGCTGGACTGGAGACCCCAGCGTGGATGAGACTGACCCCAGTGGACCAAGTCTCCCTTGGCCATCAGCAGCACTGCCCCACCTTCTTCTCATCCCTCATGTGATGCTCCTCATCTCCAGTCCAGTTTCCCCACTCCTCCGTGGGAGCCTTCCAGTCAGAGTCCGGGTCAATCACTGAAGGGTCACCTATTAGGGCAAGCATGTGAATGAGTTGTGTTCAAATCCATACTCCCAGCCTCACATGAGCAGCACAAATGCTGCAAAAATACCTGACGTCTTCTTGCTTGCCCATGTGATATTTGGATATATTCATGTCTTAAATGTGTTAAAACATTTACAAATCTATTTTTAAAATGTATTAAGATATATACATTGACTGCCAATTCACAATTAGTGACGGCACTCTTCAGAGCAGGAGAAAAATTAAAGAAGGGCAGAAAAGCACATAGAAAAACAAAAGCCTTTCCAGCCTGCACTTCAAGAAGACAAGTTTTACAAAACTAATAGCATGGCTTGTCAAATATTTCCTTTTAATTTTATGGAGAAGGATTGAAGCATATGCAGAAACACTGACAGACACAGCAGGCTCTTCCATTCACTGCAACAAACCATCCTCTGGGCAATTATTCATATGGAAGAGTAATATTAACAAAGGATTTGTGCATTCATTATTGCTTTCGTTGGTGTTTTCTTTCTTACAAAAAATAGAAGTACATTCTCAACTTCATCTTCCTTTTCTATTTTCTTTTCTTGACTGTAAGCCAGAAAAGCACCATCCCAGCACTGATTTCCAAATCTTCCTAAGATACAACTCTAAATAGGTATGAAATAGAAACCTACTCTGCATCAATTCTGATCATTTAATGGAAACTGGGCAAAAAACTTAAAAATGTTTTACGTTTCTCTATCTTTCAGCATCTGGTACCTTTGAAAATCTGGCTCCAAGCCCTCAGCTGCCTCTCCACAAAGCACTGGCAAACTATCCTCAGTCAAGAAGGCAAAACAGACCAGTTTAATTCCTTCACCCAAACCAAATGAGGTGCAAAGAAGCAGATAAATCAGCAGAAGGTGTTGAAAGGACTACTTGATTATTTTATCCCAATTTGAATGTAACAATCTTAAGTCTTATTCTAACAGGAAGAACGACTTTAAAAACACAACATATAATAATAACTCTTAGCCGATTACTTCTCTTAAAAAAAGAAAGTCCCAAGCTGGATGGAAAAAATTCTACTTGAAGCAGGGCCAAAACCAAAAGCATGCTGGGAATGATAAAAGAAAACTGTTTCCAAAAAGTTGCTCTGACCAGTTTGCTGCCAAATGTTATAAACATGATTATAAACATTGTTCAAGTTTCTCAGTTTAAAATCCATGCCCTCTATATAGACAATATGTCTTTTCTTCTTCAAAAGGGAAAGGAACAACTAATTTTGAATGCATTCCCCAATAAAATTCCAGTCCAAAATAGAATTCAGTCTCCTGAGCTGCAAGGCAGCAGCTCTGCTGATGGATGCTGTCATGGGTATGCAAGCAAAACATAACTTAACACATGGAAAGCCACAGCTGTTGTTTTCACCTTTTAAACTCCTGATATGTCAAAAAGTGCATTTATGTATATACTTTTAAACATGAAAATAGTTTTGATGGCAAACTGCCTGCAATGGGCTTACATTAATGCTTCACCCTTGTCACACGTGGGCATGAAACTTGGCCAGACAGCAGGGACTGCCTCATCTCAGAATTCCTCTTCCCAAAGTATTGAGTCCTAGGGGTGTTTAAAATCAACTCAGACTAAAATTAAGGGCAATATAAGATTCTTTACAATTTGATGGGGAAATCAGACTAAATGTACTTATCCCAAAGCTCTGATTAAATGTACTTATCCCAAAGATCTGACTTAAAATCTCTCCTGTTGTGTAGTATATTTCCCTTCTACAGTGACATTTCCCACAATGTCTTTAAACTTTGAATATTCTCTAGTATTTTTAAATCTGATTCTCCTTGGGTCATCAATTCTCTCACAGGCTAAAAGTGATCAGTAATTCCTGTGAACACAAACACTGAAAGGAATGGCTGTGCAGCAGCATGTCCCCCTGCTCCCTGTGTGGGTTTAACCCTAAAGAAGTGATAACTCTCAGCACCAACACAGACCAACATCTTGGCAATTCCTGCTGTTCATTTTTACAAAAGCAATGCTGTTAAATGTCATTTTCCAACTCAGCTCTTGCTTGCAACCCACCCCAGTCCTCCAGCAAACTCCACCCAGACAAAGCTGAACTTTTCTGTTGGCAGCAAACATTTGCAGTGTGCATTTCAAGGCCAAGGTGGTTTCCATGTACCCCATGCAATGAAAAGGCTTTTAGATCCCGAAAGGTTGAAGGTGTCTTCAGAAATCAGGGGTCAGACAGGGAACAGATGGCTGTGCCCTGGAGAGTGTTGGGGAGCAGGCAAACAGGGCCCCACAGCAGCAGGATCTGGTCAAAGGGGACAGTCAGCAAGTTCTCTGTGCCTGCTGGTACATAGGGTGGAGTACAGCACTGTACAGGCTGAGCCTAATTGTCTGGCCTGGAAAATGAAACTGGAAAGTACTGCAGCAAAACTCAGTCTGTGTCACCAAGAAGGGGATTAGAATTTTTCTAGCCCAGAGTTGTACAATTGGATTCTAACCTACCATATGGGCAGCAGAAACTTAAGGGAGGTTCGTGTGGCAGGGCAAACCCCTCAGTAGGCTGCACATTGCCCACGGCACTGAGCTTTTCTGTGGCTGCTTTAGAGAACCCATCCCTTTGCAAAGAGCAGTTTACTTTGTTATGAACACAGTCCTAACCCAAATCCTTGCCAAGACATCACTTGTAGGTCAAGTGTAATACAAGTGAAATTGGTAGATAATTTCCTGTCTAAAGCATGAATTTCTGTGTTACACGTCGAAATTATTGCTACCAATAGCTGGGTGGAGGAATCCCCTATTTGGCACCTTCCTTCAGCATAATTCAGGAGAGCTAAAATGTCAAATAAACCCCAGACTGAAGCCTTCTTTCAATGGAAAAAAGCTACTGATTCCCATAAAACAAAGGAATTCAAATTGCTTTTAACTCCAGAACAGAAGGAAGGTTGGGAGTCAGGAGACGTAGGGTCAGGAGATGCGGGAGCTTTCTTAAGGTTCTGGGGAAAATTTGCTTTGGCAATCAGGAAGGATTAATTGGGAGGGTACCAAGACAGATAAAAAGCAACTCTCATGGTCATGAGATGTTGCATTTGCAAAGCAGAATGTGGATTTCCTGAGATTGCCCTGCACCGTTGCCAAAGCGCAGGTCCACTGCACCTGGAAGCAGATGCATGGGATAAAACCAGTATTCCCTTGCCTTGGAACCAGACACAAGTGCTCTAAAACAGCCCCTCCAGCCACTGGGTGGGTTACATGTTTTCTAACAGCAAAATCAGCCACAGCTTGCGATGCATTCTGTGGGACAGCAAAGCTGAACTACGTAAATGTCACCAAAGGGGCAGAGCCAGATGTGTGGCATAGGTACAAAAAGGGAGTATTAGGAAATACATGCAAGTAAAACTTCCAAGGCAGAGGCAGGAGGATCAAGAACAACCCTGAAGAAGAAGCAAAAAAGGCACCTGGCAAAAGCAGAGCACTTCCCAGGCTCAAAAATAAAGTGAATTATGTCAGGACCTGAAGAGGTTCAGCCCCCTTTCTTTCTCTGACAGGAATGAAAAGTATGCAAACACTATTGATGAGCAGGGAAAAAAGGTGATGAACTAAGCTTCCCATTTTGGGGGCCCCTTCTCTTGTAGCAGAGTCCTGGCCACCTCAGCCTGCTGGTGGGACTGCTGGGACTGCAGCCATCAGTGCTGACCATGTGGCTTCAACTCCAAGACACTGAATGCTCCCAGCTAACAAAGGCTTAGATTACTAAGGACTAATTGTTTGAATATGCAGAGACAATGACTGATGACAGAATGAGAATTTCAGAATCAGTGAGGTTGGAAGGGGCCTCTGGAGATTGTCTAGTCCCACCTCATGGTTCACAGAGGGCTCAGCTGCAGCAGATTTCTCAGCAATGTAGCAATCAGAGTTTTGAATATTTTGAAGGGTGGAGAGTCTGCAACCTCTCTGGGCAAACCGTTCTGTTGCTTGGCCACTCTCACCATAAAAAACAAGCTTTCACTTATGGATAAGTGGAAATTCACTTCTTACCCATTTGCCTGTTCCCCACTCTCTGGGCCAGCCATGGGCAATGACTCCATCAAGTGCTCATACATAGGCATGGCTGGACCTTCTCCAGTATATCCCTGACTGTCTTGTACTGGGAAGCCCAGAAATGGACACAGGACTCCAGATATGACAATAATTAAGAATTAACCACCAGCAGCATGTATTATTAATGAATGTCAACACAGGAGTGTGTTGTTTGAAAACCAGAGTGATCGAGAGTCTTTTAAATATTCCAAAAGTGACTGCCCAGTTCCCTTTACCACTAACTCCTCTCCCTCTATGTATATATGCTTTCAGTTGTCCCAACACTTAAACCTCAAACCTTTTGTAAGTGAGGGTGTTATTATTGCTGGTACTTCACAAGATAACCCAATGTGGAGCAGGGAGCCAGCCAAGGCAGCTCCACCAGCCAGGGCAGAGGCAGGAGTCCAGCATCCAGCTCCTTCAGCTGTAACAGCCCAGCACAGAACAAAGAGACTCATTACATGTACTGCTCTGGATCTGATAAAATGACCCCAGGTCATATTTAGGCTATGAATGGCATTTTTTTTTAGTTCCCAAGCTTGCAAGAGCTAACAGGCCGTGTTTAACTGTCTAAGAGCTCATTTTGCCTGCAGCGTCGACCTTAATGCCAACCATTACCTCATCTAAATTCAGGGAATACATGTTCTGACGCACCCCTCCCCTGCATCAATATCAAGGCTAATGATTCAAAGGAAAAAAAAATACCAGGACAAAAAAGCAAGCTGTAAGAGAGACAGAATCCTCCAAAGACTTCTGTTCCGATGTTTGCAGAAGCAAGCTGGTGAATTTCCTCCTATCGTTCTACTCCCAGACAGATAGGGAACTCCAAAAGCAGAGCTCTGCTTGGCTTTGCAAGTGCAGATCCAGCCCAGAGTGTGCCAAGTCTGACATGTGCTAAATGTAGTGCAAGGGAACGCTGCTGAAGAGCTGCCCACACTGCCTCCCTCCATCCCGCGTGGGCACGACCGGCTCCGAAGCTGGAAAGGGCCAGGCACCCTTTGCAGCAACGCAGGGGTAAAGAAACACAGCACCAAAGGAAGGGAAAGGCTCGGGGTTGGGGGTTTTGTTTTTATTCTTTTTAAAGCAAACTGTGCTATTTATAAAATCACAGCCAGAATGATGCATCTGCTGCAGAGCTTCAGTTACCGCTGGGCAGAGAAGCAAGACAACCACAATCTTTTCTCCTTAATGGATTCCACCCCTCTGGGTTCTCCTGCAGTTAAGTAATCAGAGCAGCTAGAGCACAAAGAGGTTTGCTCAGCTCATCAGCCATCATTCCTCTAAGAGCAGGAACCCCCAACAACAGGACTATATATAGATACTTCACTCGGTCCTGACCAAAAGGTCAAGAGAAAAGGTCATCTAATACCCACACTGTTCATGCCAAATTATTCCAGCCACTCAGGACCCATGCTTGTCTTTCTTTTAAAACTAAAAAAACACCCATTACCAGCCATAAAAAGACTGAAATTCTGATGGCCACAGCGCACTGGAGTTGGATTCTGCATCTGGGTTCAGCGCATTTCCAAGGAAATTTAAAGTTTTGGCAAAGGTATGGGGAACTTGAGAAGCATCTTGTCCTCCCATGGCTCTCCCCCAGCCACACCACTGAGCCCGGGCTGCAGCTGCCTGGAAAAGGCCTACTCAGCTCCACCTTCCCACACAGCGATGGGAGGGAGGGAAACACAATGCTTCAGTTATGAAAACCAAACACAGCTTTGAACTCAGTTTCACAAATCCAGTAATCTGAGTTGACTGCTAACACGTGGGGCTCCTTGAAACACAGAGCCCATCCTGCTGCCTGGGGCTCAGGAAGTCCCTGACGTGCTCTCTGCAGGGTGTGGGGAGGGATCTCCCTGTGCTTGCCCTGGTCCTGGTGCTTATCTGCCCGCAGCTGATAGCAGCACAAACTGCTGGAGACAGGACACGGGAGCCTGCAGACAGCCCTCCTACAGCTGGTTCTGCTGCCCAGGAGCCCTAATTACACTTTGCACTAGTATGTGTGCACCAAAACAGACCGTACCTACTGCATTACGTTTTTCTTCTGAGGAAAAACATAAATAAAATGCACTTTCTTGCCCTCCTCAAGGGATCCACATGGACAACTACTGCCCTGACTGAGCTTACAGCAGCTCTAGGCACCTGCCCAAAACCTGACCCACACTGGATTTCTCCCTGACCAGCAAATGAGCTACATGAGAAGTGGGCCCTGATGTCTGAGGCTTAGGGAATGGACTGAAGAGCACTCCTGTATTGCTGCACTTGTTTGTCTATGGCAAAAGGGCAAAGAGACATACCCTGCCCCTGCCACGCATCATCTGCTGGGAGGAAAGTCGAGCTGCCATGCCAACAGCATCTGGAAGGACTGTCCTCAGATGATTTACTCTTCACGTTATCTGCACATAGGAAAGCATCTTCATTAAAAAATTAAACCAAAAAAAGCCCAAATCCCAAACCTAAAAGATAATCACATAGGTATATTCACATTATTAAAACCAATTAATCGTGCCTCTGTCTGCTCGCTATGTCACGATGCCTGGATGTTATGTAATTTAAGCCACACATTAATCTATGCTTCTCATCACAGTGGATTTATTAACAAAGGCTGGACGAGGACACTACATGCATAAGTTATTAAAAACAACTCACTCAGGAGTGGCTACACTAACAACACCCAGAAATGTAAACTTCTGGCACGTCTCTGTTGGGGGCCTAAGGAGGGAGCTGTAGTTCCTGCAGAACAAAAACTGCATCCAGTGTATCCATCTCCAATTCCCACCACCTTCAGTGAGAAAGCTTCTGCTCAAGCTAACAGAAATCCATGATTACCAAGTTAATTGCTCCATGAAAGAGCACAGGTGAGAGAGTTGCTGGAGGAAAAAATTGTTTTGATGATTACTTCCAGTAATTAAGCAACCAGTAGGATTCACATGCCTCCCTGAATGAGTCCCATTAGCCCCTTTCTAAGGCCTGTACATAACAGACTTGGGTATTCTTCACATCTTCAGAAATCAGGGTGGTTTTTTACCTATCTCTGACTTTTCTTTTCTTCCTTTCACCTAATGAATTCTGTGGTTTATGCAGTTGTGTATCAGTTTGATTTTTTTGCTGCATAAATGCAGATGTTAACAAATATTTCTCCTTGTTGAGTACTTGTACATTAAGAACTGCTTGAATCCACTGACAAAGTGTTGGAAAGCAGATGGTTAAATGTGGCATGTGCTATATTAATTGCCTTGTCTGGCTTTAGAAGCTAATTTCAGCATGCTGGCTAATACCAAACACACTGTTTTGTGCACAGATATCTATATGTATCTATGCTTGTCTTTAGCATCTCTAAAAGATTCAGGACTAGACTTTGCATTCATCATCCAGCTAAACTTCCAGTCAAATGTGAGTTTCTGGTAGGCAGGGAGTGTATGAATCAGGGGCACTTGCAGTCAATCAGTGAGGACTGACAGTTGCAAAATGCAAAGTGAAAGCCAGAAACAGGGCTTAATGCAAAACAAGGAGATGCTCCATCCTTCTCAAGGACACGCATGGAGAGGCTCAAGCTGGAAACCTCTCACTGTGCTGGATGGGAAGCTGCTGGCTAGGAACCCTCTAACACAGCCTTTCCAGGCTGCACATTCACTCCCTCCCTCAGTCTGAAATTCTCTGAATTTGTTGGTTATCAGAACACAACAGAAACCTTCTGTGTGAGTCAACCTAACAGAAAGAATCTGCAGGGGAGGCAATTTTTTTTTTTTTTAATTTATTCTGAGATGACGACATCAGTCTGGAAAGTGCTCAATAAAAGGTTCTGATACCACTCCCTAAAACACTGGTGTGCTGGACTGCAGATGCAAGCAAGCTCTCAAGGGAGAGTGACTAATGAGATGTGACTCTGGGGGAGAAGACCCATTGTGATCAATGAGAGCCCTTTTCAACCAAGCAGCTAAGAAAGTGATAGAAGAATTCAGATTAAAGTACAATGAGAGGCCACTCACCTAAATCCCTGGAGAGATCTGACAATGTCCCAAAGGTCACAGGACAGGATTTTACATCTGCCATATCCCATGTTCCTGCATTTAAAATGCAAACAAACAGTAGCCCAAAATCTGATGTCATGGTCAGAGTTTCTACCTCATTCTCCCAAGTTCATTACAGCCCTTCCATGTTCTCTCCATGCCAAGCCTGCATCCACTGCTGTTGCTGGACAAGCATCAAGCAAGGAGAAATCACCTTTATGGACAGAGAGAGTCCAGCCCCATCACCATGTACACCTTCTTAGACTTTTAACATGCACGTCACACCAACATGGCACTTTTCTGGACTCAAATCCCTCACTCACCTGAACTGATGCCCCCTTTATGCACTGCTGGCAGAAGTTGCTATCATGTATCAGAATTTGGCCTTTTGAAAGCATTAAAGTAAAAATTGTACTAATGTCCTCCCCCATAAACCCTGTACTTTGCAAGAAAAGGACTCTAGCAGAGAAGGCAACTCACATGAGGGCAACCTAAGAGCCTTTTCTGAATCATCAGAGTACTGAATTACCACTACTGAAGGTAAGTCATCTTGTGGCCTTATATACCATTCAGTTCAGCTGCCATGCTCAATTAATCACTGAGAATGTACTCAAAATCAATGCTTTTGAATTAGGAATACCCTGCCTTACCCTGTTTTGAAATACATGGATGTACCCTAACTCTGACCATGTGTGAGCATCTTCAGAAGGTGAGGTTTTGGTTTAAAAATACCTGTGGGTAGAAAACAACTTGCACCCAGCAGGTAGTGTACAACACAAGAAATTCCTGCCATAGGAACCCCTCTTTTCACATCCCTGGGAAATAAATGACAGCTAGCAGGGTCCAAAGGGAGTGGACAACACTGTATGCAGGATGAATGCTGGTGGGGCTACAGTCTGATGAGGACACAGTGATTCATGAAGCTTCCTCTTGGCAATATTTGAATGTCAGCACTCACCTACATTGGAGAAAACGTCGTCTTCTGACCTGGAGGGTGCTGATTCTTCCCGCAGGGCTCCTGAGCCCTTCAGCACGGTCCCACCCTCTGCCTTGGCAAAGAAAGCACCTTTTCCACCACCACTGGTGTCCTCTGTGAGTGGCCACACCGCTCCCTTCTCATCCCAGTCGAAGGCTGGCTCAACCGCCGAGCTACCCAGGGATGCTCTGCTGGGGTCTTCTCAGGAACAAATATTACCACAGGATCATCATTATTTTTAATTATAAGGAAGAGTTTGTACAGGAGAGACAACAGAACAAAGCCTGGTCTAAATCCATCAGACTATTCCAACTGAAATTATTTACAGAGATGATGACAGCAAAGCAGAGCTCCTGGGATGGGACACTGAAGTGGAGAACAGGAAGGCCAATGTGAGAAGGACGGCGCCACAGTGGCCTTGGGCATCCCTCCCTGCAGGGGAGGCTCAAGGCCTCCAGAGTCCTGCTGAGGGCCCAGAGCAGTGAAGGGAGAGAAAGAGAACAGCTGGACCTCCAGGAAAAAGAAAGCAAACCTCTTGGATGTTGGTAGTTCAAGACTGCTAGAGAAAGCAGTGCAGGCACATGAATCTTTTTTAAAATGACAGTTACCTCCAACATTTTTGTTCCAAAGGACTCCTAAAGTGTTTTATGACTCCAGCCTTCAGAATAACATTTTCTGAAGCTCTGGTGAGGAGGAGACCACTGCTGACATCCTCTCCACCTTCCCATACCTTAGTGCTGATGCTGCTGTTTCTTCCCTGCCAGGGAACAGCAGCCAGCACTTGGCAGGGTTAGGGCTTCTTCCTAGAAGATCAGATCTCACTACTCTGTAAATGCCCATGCTAACATGATCAGTGGGTTTGGCATTCTGCATAGCCCAGGCTTCAGGACTGCACCAAAGACTTCTGCTGCTTCAAATGAGACTGGATGAACTGACCTCCCTTTCCTGGGTCAGCAAAGACCTTAACACCTGCAAGACCTTAGGGTTAAACCTTGTGGGGTTCTGCATGTGCAGCTGGCACCACTGATGACAGCAGGTCAGCTTACAGGAGGAAAGAAATGTGGACCCATTCACTTTGCTGGAGAGAAAACAGAGACCTCAGCACCTCTAGCCTTTGAAGACCCTTGATAAACCAAGAGTTAAAAATCTAAACTCTTGATATTTAACTCTATATAATACAAATTATAGATAAAGTGGTCCCAAGGTGTCTGCATATCTATATCTTTCTATTGAAATTTCCTGTTCCCTTACCCTTCCATTTTAATAGAGCATCTGAGAACACTTCAAGAGCCTTGTTGCAGGCATTGCACTAACTCACAGATATATCCAGCTACATCTCCCAATCCAGCTATGTCTCTCCAATATCCAGACTCCTATCTTAGCTTCTAAATTACTCTAATATAATAAAATTAAAGGTTATTTTGATCATTTTATCACAGATAATGAAAATATTTCCAAATGTCTTAATTCCATGACCTGCATTCATATAGTGGTTATTACATATAACATGATTAGCAGAAATGTATATAGGCATAAGTGCATGGCAGACACCTTGAAATCTCCGGAGGAAAAATGTGGAGCAAGCAGAAAGTGTTGTTTCATTTTATCTCATTAGGATAGCAGTATATTCCTGTTATAGTTCTTTAGTCTGGGCAACCCTGGACTAAAGAATCTGTTTGGAACTGAGCAAATTACGTATTTTCGTATGTCATTATCAGAAAACTTCTGTCAAGCCACGCAAAAGGAACTGGCCCACATGACACCAAGCCTTTAGCAAATCTAAGATCTAACAGACATCTGCTTTCCAAGTCCTATGGGTGATGCTGTGTGTTTTAATGAGAGCATGGAGTAAAAGGCAAGCTCCCAAGTAAAAGCTCCCAAAGCTGTTTTTTCTTAAGTAAATAGCCTCAGTATGCATGGATTTTCCTGCCAAATGATGAATAGAGCAAACAGAAAGCTGCTGGGATGTGGGGAGGGGTAACAAACCCAGCCAGATCAGGTGTGTGAATTGAGCCTGTACATTTATTTACCTTTTTGTTTCAGCCTTTCCTTCCTTAAGTGTCTCTTTTCACGGCTGCTGATCTTGGTCTGCCAAACTCCTGCAACACAGAGCAAAGTTCACTTTTAAGCTATCAAAGGACTTTCTTCATTGCTTTTACTGCTTAGCACCAAGGTAAATAGCCATCTGATAGTTTCTGATGCTGGCTGGAAAAGAGGCATCATATCTCATGAGCATGTCCCCTGTGTGCAGCACCTCCCCTGTGTGCAGCCTTTGCTTCCTCTGCAGAGATGTGTTACATAAGAAATTCCCATCACAGACCTGTTTGTTGTATCCTGACTCATGTAACTGCACATATTCTTCTGTCCTGTTTCTCAGCCTGATGTGACACCCAATCCCTTGGGGGAGTTTTCACAGCAGAGCATCAACCACCTTGTGTGTCTGACAGTGGGGAGAAATTAATGAAAATCTTAACAATTAAATAAGGCTTCAATTTACGAGGTTCCTCTAACCCTGAACATAGCCTAGGACTTGTTCTGCCATGTGGACACCCTCCCTCACTCAGCTGGTTTTCACACACATGCATTCACACCCACGGGGACACATCCTGTCTCTGTCCACGCTCTCCATGACCCAAGAAGTCAGAGGAGGTGCTGGCAGAAATGGTTAATGGAGGAAAAAACACAGGCCCTGGAGCTGACCAAGAAGACACTTCCTTTCTCTGAAGCATCCCTGAAGAACACATGAACCATCCCCCAAAAAACAAATGAAAGAGTTCAGCTGGCTTATCCATCAAAAAACTACAGATCCATTCGAAGAAAGCCTCTGCTGTGTCCCCTTCTCCCCCAGCAGCCTCACAGGCCCGAGGAAGGACTCTGGTCCAACAGCAGCAAGGGCTTCTCTTGCTCTCGCCACCACACTAATCACATTGTAATCTTTTAAGCCCAGAAAAGCTTAGAATTTGTTGTTTTCAATATAACTCTTGGTGGGGGGAGGCAGAGAGGGGCTCATGGGATGCAATATATTTTCCAGTGAAATTCTAGCTGTCTGAGCCTTGCTGGCCTCTGCCAGATTTCTCTGCAGATCTGCTTGCAAAGGTCTTGGCTCTGCTCACAGGCATGCTAGAAGTCGGCTGTGAATTGCCCCAGCACCTTTACCAGCCTCAG
This sequence comes from Chaetops frenatus, assembly GCA_013400775.1. Classification (NCBI taxonomy): domain Eukaryota; kingdom Metazoa; phylum Chordata; class Aves; order Passeriformes; family Picathartidae; genus Chaetops; species Chaetops frenatus. The sequence goes on along the minus strand of VZTR01021941.1, from coordinate 448,306 downwards.
TCATGGGCACAGCAATGTGCTGCTCTGTCTGTATATCAGCATGGCAGGGGCCACAGGATTAGGGCAAGTGCATGGAGGAGGACCCTGCTGACCACTGGGTCTGTGACCACTTCAGAGATCCTTCCTCACTGGTAGATTTGCCCTCCCTGTGTACACAGTCAGGACCTGGGGAGCGTGGCAGGAAAGCACGTGGGCCCTGTCACAGACGGCAATGTTATGGTTTATGGCTTAAACATCTTTATGAAGGACTTTTGCCCATCATAGCAAAACTGTGTAATGAAGCTGCACCACCGAAGCCCACCCTGGATGGGCCTCCTGACTGAAACCCTCAACTGTGAGTTAAACCACCTAAGGCAACTTGAGATAGGGAAAGTGACACTATTGTTCAAAGCATCTGGAGGAGCAGCCACAGCCCAGCCCAGCACCTTCTTGGGGTGGACACCACAGCCCCAGGTTTATCTGCTGCCAGGCTTGAACAGACCCTGCTCCAAAGGGGGGAGGGGGAGAGATTTTGGGTGTGTGGCACAGCCTCTGGCCAGAGGCAGGGAGCACCCACCCTCTGCTGTGCAGCCCAGCTCAGCTGTGGGGCCCCTTCAGCCCAGGAAAGCCACAGCTAAGGGACATCCATGTGAGGGACAGCAGAGGGGGTGTCACAGCCCATGAAACAGCCCCTCAAAGGAGTCTCCAGACTGTGCCCGAGAGCGCTGCACATGATGCAACAANTTGGGTGTGTGGCACAGCCTCTGGCCAGAGGCAGTGAGCACCCACCCTCTGCTGTGCAGCCCAGCTCAGCTGTGGGGCCCCTTCAGCCCAGGAAAGCCACAGCTAAGGGACATCCATGTGAGGGACAGCAGAGGGGGTGTCACAGCCCATGAAACAGCCCCTCAAAGGAGTCTCCAGACCGTGCCCAAGAGCGCTGCACATGATGCAACAAATCCACAGTGTTGCAAGGGACAGTGCCAAACCTGCCCCCTCAGGGGAGGCCCAAATGTATATTAATCCATGGGATTCCATACTTCTAGGCAGGGGACCCTCACCACCAAGAAGACCAGATGGAGGGAAGCTACGAGGCATTGTTGGAGCCCATGGAGGGGTGATATGTTTCTATTTACTCTTTTTCACTCTCCCCATCCCCCCATACACACCTCTTCTTCTATTTCTTTCTTTCTTTTCTCTTTCTCTTTGCCTCTTTTACTATTAAATAAAATATATCAATTTGTGATATCAACGTCTAACCGCGTTTGGTTTTAATCACGTTTTTCGGGTGTATTTGAATCTTTCAGAGTTCGATCTTTTTTATTCACATAGAGTTAGTTCTCTTTGCTCCTCTGTAATTAGACCAGATCACAACAGCACCTGTCCATGTAGTTACACATAGGAAGGAGCAGGTGACAGAAATAACTCTAACTGGCAGCTTTCCCCACTAACACAGAACTCTAGAATAGTAGAGAAGACCTCCCTTTTGACATATTTCATCCCATGTTATTATTTGGTAATATACATCAGATAACAGAAGAATCAGGTCTTTTGTTACCTTCCTCCTCTTGCAGTTTGTCTTTTTCCACAGAAAGCAGATCTTTTGGCACTTCCTTGTCTGAGCACTGGGTTTTCCTCTTCTTCTTAGGCTACAGTATAGAGGGGATACATAGCAGAAAGATAAAACAAGTATTTGTTACGTTTCACCCAGAAGAAAAAAGAGGGCAGTAGTTATGGAAAGGAGACAACTCATGGTACTCAGTGAGAGCAGGGGATTGCTGGAATCCCTAAAGTGTGTGCAAAAGTCTTCCTGAGCAGATTTTATGGCAAATGCCAAACCAATAAATGCCATTGCTCTGGACCTACAAATCTTAACTTATCTGCTAGCTTAGAAAGTTCACATTTTAATTCAGGTACCCGCTCTATAGTAAGGTTTGCATTCATTGTTCCTACATCCTAATGTTTTTCCTCTGAAGGAGGAAAGTCTAAAGTATTTACCATCTTTAAAATCAGGAATGCTATAATCAAGAGTTAGGAACCTGCCAATGCTTAACAAAAAAACCCCAGCCCCTACCCTCCCTTCACACCGTGGAACAGGCTATTTTTAATGAAGGTAGCTGTATTTTACACTAATCTGAAAGGGCACAGGAGTAGCTGAGGCCATTTTCATACAGCTTGATGAAACAGTATTGCTAACCTTAAACCATCAATCTTGAGTGTTCTAGTTTAAACAGTGATTCTTGACTTTTCCAAGGTGGGAAACCCCTGCCAGAAATACAGTTCCCTGCCCAGGCTCAGGGGCTGCTCCTCACTCAGAATCACAAAATCACAGAATGGTTTGGAAGGGACCTTAAAGATCATCCAGTTCCAACCCCACTGCCATGGGCAGGGACACCTTCCACTGGACCAGGCAGCTCAAAGCCCCATCCAGCCTGGCCTAGAACACTTCCAGGGACAGGGCAGACACAGCTTCTCTGGGCAGCTTGCAACTTGCTGTCAAGACTTGGAAGCTCTTTAAAGCATCAACCTCTTCCTCCACACCAGCACAAGTGCTCAATGCCCAAGGTAAAACCCTTAAACAGACCCAAGGAAATGTCCCTGTCAGAGCTGGAATGGAAATAGAGGAGATCCCAGCACCTGCTCTGGGCTTGGATGATGAGACCATCCGCCTTGTGGTGGCAGTGACAAACACTACACTGTGACTGTGCCAGAAAATTACATGGTCTTGTGTTCCTAAGTCACCTCTTAAGTGCAGCAAACCCAGGAAGAACAAATTACCTTAAAAAAAGGAACATTCTTAAAACAACTGTCTCTTGAAAGATAATATGTAAACTCTGAAATTTTTGCTGGTACCTTGAGGAGCTTTTTCTCTCTGATGTTGACTGATGTGATGAGCTGGCCATTCACTGGAACCTAGGAGATGGACAGTAAAAAAATGCATTATAGTACATATACATGCATGTGTGTGTATGTGTAGATATACATATAAATATATTTATTTCAATACCTTCCTATAATACATATAATAATCTGAAAGATACAGCTAAGTAATCCCCTGTACAAATCTGGGCTAGAATTTGTGGCCTTGTTCCAACTGGAGTAATTTATTCCAAATTAATTAGTGTATGCTAAGCCTTTATGAATGTAAATCCAGAAACTCCACAAAGATTTATTCCAAAGCAGAGGAATTGTGGTTTATCATAAGATTTGTCTAAGATCAAAGTTGTTTTTCAAATAGGGTAAGCCTGTCTTAAAAAAACAGCATAGACATGAGAAGGCTTATTTTAATTCTTGTTTACCAGTTGGGTTGTACCTTATGTTCCCTCTCAAGTCTATCTGACCAACTAAAAGTATAAATTTTATCCTACCTAAATCCTGTAAAGTAAACAATAAATGTTTAAGCACTTTTCAAATTACAGTTTGATTAATGTCTCAGCTGTCTCAGAATTCCCTGGCAATTGCCAGCCACCAGCTACAGGGACAGGAGGGGATAAATCTGCAGCTGGGACAGCAAGGGCTGTGCCAGCAAGGGCCACTGCACACTATGCAGAGCCAGCAGCATCCAAGAAAAGGCTGAAGCTCCCTCCACAGGTGCCTCAGTTTCCCCCTGACACACACAGCAGCTCGTTGCGGGATGTATGGCACTTCTCTGCCTTATCCAGGTTGCTCTCCTTGTGCAATGCAGCTGCTGTTCAGCACTGTCCAGGCTTCCTTCAGCCCATGAGACCTGTTGGGCTGCCCAGCTGAACCCACATTTCCCAGCAGGGAGCCTGACCCAGGCTGTCACCCTAATCCCTGAACCGCCCTCCTCCTCTGCCTGGGGCAAAGGGATCCCTGGCAGGTGAAGGCAGCCCTGCCTGGAGCAAAACCCATCTGATCTCTGTTGAATTCAGGTGCCCACAGTCCTCCTGGGGAAGGGAAGCCAGCTGATGCTTCCTCCTGTCTCCTCCCTCTCCCCACTCTCACAGGTCACCTCTGTCCCTGAGACACTGTGGCAGGGATTAGTTACCAGCAGATAAAATCCTGTGGGTGACTGCCCATGTCTGTCCCCAGCAGACCCAGTGGGGTCAATGCTCATCTAACGCTCATCTCTTTGATATTTTGGGGATTTTAGAGCTATTTTTCACCAGTCTCAGAAAGGTCTGTTTTGAAGAGCATGACAGGCACCTGTTTGCTGGCAAATGCTTTGTCCCTGGAGGTGTTTGCTTGGAATTCCAGAATGATTTACAAGCCCATGGTGGAGATGCACCCAGCAAGCTGGTGTTCATCCCGAGTTCCACAATTATTAGGGGAGGAAGCCCCAAAATTGTGGATTTTTCACACAGACAATACTGATTCTGAGTCTCCCAGTAAAACATCACAGTAGCAGGAGGCAAATCTCCTGCCTGTTGTATCAGTAAATCCACCAGCTTCACTTTATAAGCTTAAGCTAAAATCTCCTCTGTCTCCCTCAACTGTCAAATGCAAACAATATAATTGTTTACAATTATGTTATTCTGAACATTAGTAAAATAATTACTTCTCTGTTAAAACACAGAAACATTTGTTAATAGCTAGCAAGGCTGTCTTGTTTTTTCCCATGGGCACTCTCTTCTCAGACTCTCAGGTTCATTTACTAGAGGCACTGCATAAACCCCACCACAAAGCAAACCATTTTCCATCTCCTGCTCTGCTCAAGAGAAAAATCCTACTCTACCTTCAGCCGGGAGGGAAGCAGCCTCTCACATACAGTGTGGGATATAAAATACAAAACCAGGGGCATTTTGGTTAAAATTTGAACTATGTAGATACGGAAAATCTTGAGCTTATACTATTCTTTCTTTCTCAGCATATGTTTCTGTCCATTTAAATATGTGGAAATACAGATAGATCTTGTCTCAGTGGACAACAATTCCTATGCAATATAGAATGTTGGGGGAGTGACTTTTCATTATATGACAGAGAACTTCAGGAAAACTGAATTTTATCGGATGGATGCAAGAAGAGATGATTGAGGGAAGCCACGCAACATGTAAGTGGAATATTCCTTCCTAGTGTCATGAAACCCTGGTGACTTCTCAGTTTTCATAATGAAATCTCCACTGAGTGTTTTCTAAAGGCTTTGCAAATGGACCTCCCAAGTGAAGGCTCTTTGAGCAAGACTGCCACCATGGGCACAGAAATAGCAACACCAGCTTAGGAGGCAAAGAGGAGGCTGCTTTTTTGCCTCTTTCAGACACATGCAGAGGATAAGAGACAACCCACCTCCTGTTAGCCTCTCTTGATATCAAGGTGCTTCTGCAAGCATGAGGGACTACAGGCAGAGGCAAGGAAATGTCAGGATTAAGGACGTGAAGCTGCCTCCCTCCCCCAGGCTGGCATAAGCGAGCACAGCCCGAGGCTGTACAGAGCCCTCACACAGGCAAGGAGAACTCCAGAGGGAAAGTGTTGAGTGCAATAGAGGATTAGGGAAGATGCAAACTATATTGGCTCTGACAGACTTGTCTCAGCTGGGGCAGGATCACGTTCCTGAGCCTTCTCTCCATATAAATAACAGTAAGCAAGGAGCTGGAAAAATTGCAGCACTTGGTTTTAGTGCTTTGCCAACCTGACTGCTGTGTACTCTTACCAGAAAAGCACAACATTTGCTACTTAAATGATATTTCATCTGCTAGACAAACATCCCCCTCTCTCTCCATCACTGACTAGGAGCTTAAAAATATACTGTTGACAGTCGTTTACAATGTCCCAGGGGCCTTCACGATGACTGAGTGGCTATTCAGCCCTAAGTGCCCACCTGGGATTCCTGAACCTTGTTGCATCCTTCCTAACGAGCAGCTGAGTGCAAAAAAATACCAAACCTGACCACTGACTGATGCTCAGCAGACAGCCCACCACTGTGGTGATGCTCTTCTTTCGAACCTGAAATATCTCTTGCTTCTCTGCCATCCTTCAGTAATAGCAGCAACTCCCTTCCTTTCATCACCAAGAATTTTTACTGAGTTCCACTTCCTTTCAGTGGAAATGTATTATGTTAGTCTGACCTCTTGTATTAAATCCTGCCCTTATCCAACCCTTTTTCAGGCAGTAAGCTGGCTGTGTGGCTGAGGAACCCCACCCTATCCTATTCTTCCCTTTTGAAGCCCTTAGGGTAGGGGATTAGTCATGCCTCTTTATCGTGCCATTTGGCCACTATGAAAAGGAAAAAGGAATTTTCATTATTTTATTTCATTTAACCTAATGGAATCATTAAAGAGAAATTAATATTGTCAGGAAATTTTTTTTCTTAATGAGAAATGTAGTTTTGTACAGGAAAACACATCTAAACCCACCACATTAAATGAGTATATTAAGTCTTAAGTGCAATTTCAAATACATCAAATATATGCAGAGAAACAGAATCAGGACTTTTAGTGGAATCAGACTTAGCATATTAATTTCTACTCACATTCTGTGGAACAATAGAAAGATTATTTTTAGTTCATGGCCATTTGGTTCATGACCCAGTGGAACAGGATTTCCCTCCCACCCCCTGTGTTTTTTTCCCTTTTTTATGTAACTTAAGGTTATATTTCTGATGGTTGCTCTGCAACTAGCAATTTCTGATTCTCTTGAGCTAGTGTTTTATTTATTTTATGCTGTTAATATAATTCTACATTAAGTCACAAAGAAAGGAGGCAAAGTGATATATCTCCAAGTGGTGAAAAATACTGGGTTTAATTATTAGTATATAAGCCTTGTATTCAAAGCCATAAAGTTGTACCCCTAGAGACTTACCTTTATGCATTTCAATAGTTTTGTTAGACTAGTCATTTTTATAAAACCCAACAACTTTGTAAGTGCCTATCAGATCAGGCAGCCTGCTTTCACATCTCAGTGCCACCAACTGGTTAGAGGATTAATTAAAAATTATGTGGATATCAGCTTCAGGTTCACTAACTGCCCTTTGTCCCTCTTGGGGAAGGTGCTTAAAATTGCCTTCCTTAGGAAGGCATGGAAAGGTTTGCCCAGTAGAGGGATTCTAGGACAAAATAAACTGAGCCTATGAAACCCAAAGGGAGCTATTATATGCTTCACACACTGGAAATCAGGGAATTCATTTAAGAACATGAATAAAGATTCAGAAAATTGTTCTCGGCTACCACTTCCAGAAAACTCAAATTAAGTGGGTTGAACACTGGAAATGAAAGGAAGCAAAACTACCCCATTCTGGCAGGGGGTCTGTGAACACAAAACCATTTCCAGATTTAAGAAATACTTCAATTAAATTGTTTCTTAGTGCTCATTTCCAGTGCAAAAAAGTGGGGTTTCTTTCACTGTATGTTACAACACAAGCAAAATATGGTGGATTTAGGCCAAAATGCAATACTGGTATGACAAAAGTAACACCAACATGAGCTAAATTAAAAAAATAAGGGAGGGGTCAGGAGAAAAGAACAAAAAGAAAAGGACTTTCTAAGCAGGGTAATAAATAACCTCCCATAAACATGCTCTGTTACAACCAAAAAAAGGCATCACTGCACTCTTCAGCTTTCTCAGTAGATCTTCAACAAGCTGAAAAGTGAGCAGGAAGCCTTCATCCCTCTCAGCGTGCTCTGCAAGACCCGGTCCTTGCTCCCTCACTCCGTGCTGGGAGGCAGATTATTTGCAGCACCGCTTGCAGCTCACTGCTGGCTCTCTGCAGGTGGGTTCTTGTCTCCCGTGCTCAGGGGCTGGGCCAGGGGGTGAGCACACCCAGGTGCTGCTGCTGCAGCCAGACAGGGCTCGTGTTTCTCCACCCACGGACAAGTGTGCTGGGAAATAAAGCAGTGCTGGGTTTCATTATTACTGGCTCAGAGTTTCACAAAGGCAAGCAGACCTCCTGGCCAGTCTGGCTTTGCCACATGGTCTTGTCCTGATGATGGGCTTTGCTCTGGGAGACTTATTCCCCAAACCAATGGGAACCAGGTGAATGGGAGAAGACAGGCCTGCATTTGTCAGAGAAGAAAGGATGGGGTTTAGGCAGAGGCAGAGGCCATCAGAGAAACAGGAAAATACCAGCTTCAAAGAAAATGACTCATTCAGTCCTAACAGCTAGAGAAAGGATAACACAGTGGCACTCTCTGCTAAGGTGACAATGGAAAGCCAAAAAAATGTTGGGTTTGTTAGCAAAGGAAACTGAATGGCTCTCCATGCATGGCAGAAGAACATTAAGGAACTTCTTTGGGACATGGCTGCTCACAACAGTACACAGACATAGCTGCAAAAGGAAGGGAAAAGAGCAGAATCTTGGTTTGTGATCAATACTGTACGTACTAATAATCTCATTGGTAATAGCTATTCTTGATATGTGGTAATGCAATGTTTTCCCTGGCTAAATCACTTCAGACAAATGTGTTCCCAGTAGGAAAGAAGAGTTTGTTGGAAAGGAAAATTACATGGGAAACACATGCAACGAATAGACAGAATTATATGGGAACTACACACTAAGAATATGTGAAATTTTCCCTTTCCCTTAAGGCACATAACATAGAAAAGAAAGGGGCAGTTCTCCCATCAAATGGATGCTCCAAGAACCTTGTGGAAAAAGATCTGAGCCAACAGCACAGAAAACCTGTTCATCTGCACATATTCCCAGGGATGAAGTTGCCCATAGGGACCCCTTGAGCACAAACACAGGTTGATGACAAAAAGTGGGAGCCAGGATTGCCTATGTAGCCATTCATATCCAAAAGCAATTGCATGAGAAAATTTAGGGCAAGAGCCTTAAGAGGATGCTGCCTGCATGCCATACCCTCCTGCTGGCCAGCCTTCCCTGGACACACGAGAAGCCACACAGCAGCCATAAACACAAGGACCTGGCACGTACCTGCCTCGGTTCAGCTGCTCTCATCATCTGGGGGAAAAAACATATCTGGGGAAAGAGTTTCTGCAGCATGAGTAGATTAAAACTACTGTTGTGAGGAGGAATGAAGAAATCAGTTTCCTGGGATCTTCTATTCTGATTAATTAGAGCACCATCTCAACAAGGGATAAAGGCTCCATTTTAAGGAAGCAATTACCAAACTCCAACACCTTCCAGGGTACTTTCAAAATCAATTCTAATCCAAGTCAGCTCTATAAAAATAATTGTGAAACTGTGTTGCATTGACATGAAAAATACTGTGTAATCTGAAAAGGTAAAAGAAAAAATGTATTTGCAAAACACTGGAGCTGAAGGGATGGATCCGTAGTTTTGGGACTGTTAAAAAATCCTACAAGAAACAAAAAGTATCTCCAGTTTATAAAGGCACTTCAGAAAAGCAGAAATCTTTCTTTTGGAATGTATCAGATAGCACATATTTTTAGAAGCTGCCTAAGGAAGATAATGTCACTACATTTGTTAAAAATGTTCTTCTTTACAACTGACCAATTTGAAGAACAGCCCAAAAACTTTGATTAAACAAAAACCTCCCAACTCAACAGCCATCCCATTCAGATCAGTTCGCTTCCAGCAAGTGTCATTAGCAATTTCCCAAAAGAAATTAGGGAAAAGGGAATCCTGAAAAAGACTAAGCACTCTCAGCATAATTTCTAGAAGGTTTTCTTTGGTGTGTGTGTGGCTGTGTGACAACAGACAGAATGCAACTTGTTTTGTGTTATACATAATGAGATCAGATTCAAAATGTGCTCGTATGATTGTGTGGAGGCCATGTATGCATTGGAACAGAGTGGTGGGTGAGAGGCTGGACAGGACCCAGCCATGTGCTCTCACAGCCCAGAAAGCCAAGTGTGCCCTGGGCTGCACCCAAAGCACCAGGTGAGGGAGGGGATTCTGCCCCTCTGCTCTGCCCTGCTGAGACCCCACCTGCAGGGCTGCAGCCACCCTGGGGTCCCAGCACAGGAAGGACATGGACCTGTTGGACAGTCTAGAGGAGGCTGCCAAGATGAGCAGAGGGATGGAGCACCTCTGCTATGAGGGAAGGCTGAGAGGATTGGAGCTGTTCCGCCTGCTAAGGAGAAGACTTCAGGGTGACTGTGCAGTTCTGGACAGGATGGGGTTAATTTTTTTGCAGAAGCTGTGAGGGAGCGTGGCCAGGACCTGGAGCTTATTCTATCCCACCTTACAGTCATTGCCAGGGGTGCCAGGGGAAGGGATTCTCTTCTGGGGAGACGGGGTTCCTTCCAGTCTGGTATTGTCTATTGTCAAGAGGTTTCTGTGTGAACAATTTCTTTTCTTGTACCCTCTGTCATTAGTATTTTTCCTGTTCCTGTTTCTTTTCTTATCTTGTTGCTGTTTCCCATAAATTGATCCTATCTCAGTTTGTGATCTTTACCTTTTGTGCTTCCAAGTCTCAACTCCATCCCACTGCAAGTGGGAGGGGGAAAGCTGGGGAGCAGGGGAGAGCAGCATGTGGTTTGGGAGAATCTTGGTGGGGACATTAAACTGGGGGATTACCATGCCTAAACCATGACAGTGATCCAACTGAGGCCTTCCAGTACCTGAAGGGAACTTCCAGGAAAGATAGGGCAAGACGATTTACAAGAGCATGTTGTAAGAGGACAAGGGGGAATGAGTTCAAGTTGATAGAGAGAAGGTTTATATTAGATATTAGGAAGAAATTCTTTACCATGAGGGTGGTGAGGCACTGGAACAGGTTGCCCCAAGAAGTGGTGGGTGCCCCATCCCTGGAAGAATTCAGTGACAGACTGGATGGGGCTCTGAGCAACCTGGTCTAGTGGAAGGTGTCCCTGCCCACAGCAAGGGTGTTGGAACTGGATGATCTTCGAGGTCCCCTTCCAACCCAAACCCTTCTATGAGTCTATGAAAGTTTCTTCAAACATTTATCTCACATGGGCTGTGGAAGCCACTTAGTCTGGGTCTAGCAGTGCACAGTGGCTCCTGGACAGTTCCTGACTGCCTATTGCTATGGGGATTAGGGACACACAAAGGGAAGAAGATCAGCCCTACATCAGAAAACTGCAGCCAAGTAAGAGCAGATTTCATGGGAAGGTAACCTGACAGCCCACCCATGGGGCAGCAACTGGGAATCACTGGCAAACATGCATTCCCAAACTGAAAAAAATAATTAACCACCTAGGTTCTTTTAATTAAGATCTTGACTTATCCACCACTTCAGGATATGCAGATGTCTGGCTCCTGGGATGTATCAACACACCTGAGCACTGGAGGCAATTTGTGTCTTGGTGTTTTCATACCTCAGTAGGCAGCAGAGAGGGGCTCCCGTCCTGTAATACCTGCACACCCCATCTTATTGCACTGGCCATGTCTATGAATGGGAGACTTTGTTATTAATGACCCCCTGCTGCTGTTTTGGTGGAGACTTTCATATGCAAATTTCAGCATTTCAAAGGTGTTTGGCTGTTCTGGCATCCTCGCCTCAGCTAAGTGCCAAAGCAGCACACAGCGTTTTACACTTACGTAAGGAGATAAAGTTTTTGCCTCAAGGATATGATGTTCCAAAGGCACAGAGAACATGATGGGAAATGACAAGGAGCAGTGGAGAAGGCAGGGTGGGGAAAAGAAAACAAAAGAGACAAACAGAGAAGGGAAAGGACACGGTACTGTCACAGGAGGACAAGCCTTCGTTTTTCATCTCAGTATATAAGATGTTTTCTCTGGGTTATCTATCTTTAAGATCTTTTAAGTTATTTTTCTTGATCATCCTCTTCTCATCCTCCACCTCCTCAGGACCATGTTTTCCATACTCTGCACAATAATCAGTGGGTCTCATATAGAGGATGATGCTACTGTGTAAATGCAACTGCTAGAACCCAGTTCCTAAAGAGTAGGAATCGCTTAGCATTGGAAAAGATGAGATTAATGGCAGAAACTGCACATGACTGTAAACAAATTTATCCCTTCAGTTTATCACTCCTCTTCTTTGGTTTCTGTTACTTAGGCCTGTGAGATGCAGCATCTCTGACTAGAAGATATCTATTCAAATCAATGCCTTCATCTTGAAATAATAACCCTGCCACCATTACAGCACCTGGACTGTCTCTGACACATTTCTGTCCATGAAGAACAAAACCACCTACTTTATAGCCCACATTAAAAAAATCACTGCAAATTCATTTTGTTTGTCTTTCTCAGAAATGAGACCTAGGAGATAATAGTAACAGAATAAACAATGAGGTGGGTGTCTCCCCTTTCTGTCCCGCACTGCTTTCGGTACTGGTGGCTCTGGAAGATTTTTATTCATTCTGCAGGCAACTCAAGTTATCTAGTATTGATGACTATAAAGCTATATTAAAATTGTTACTCTTCACCCCTAGACACAAGCAGCTGTGTTCAGATTACTTTTGGATTTAATTGTTCTTTACTAACTCAGGGGTATTTGTGCTGCCAGGTCAAGGTTCTGCTCTGACTGATGAAAGAAAATATGCCCTAAAATGGAATAGTTTATTAAAAGGTAACTATAATACAACTAAAAGCTAAAGCTTCAATGACAAAATAATAAATCCTTGAAAACTACTGTTACGATGGAAAGCCTGACACATTTCTGTTCCTGAGGGACAAAACCACTTATTTTATAGAATACTTCAAAGAAATCCTGCAAATTCATTTTGTTTGTCTTTCTCAGAAATGAGACCTAGGAGATAAAAGTAACAGTTAATTTGAAGTACATACTTATGTTTGGTAAGTTATTCTGAGAGCTTTACATTCCATATTCCAGAGCCTTGGTGAAATTGTTTTATGTAATTTACACAGAGATTTTCTGCAACAGACAGCTTACAGCATGTCAAAGCAACAGAGTCATGAAAATGTCATGCAGAAACTTCAACGCTGTGCATCAAATCAAACTCACAGCATATATTCAACAGGGTGGCCATGGTCATCAGCTCACAGCCACATACTGATGCAGTAACAACAGAGCTTTGGTTTGGATTAAATATACATAATTAGCACATTGTATTAACACCGTAGTAGGGATACTATTCTTGTATATTCCATATTCCTTCTTAATATGATGGACATTAACTGGAGTTTTCTTAATTCCCTGCAAAGAAGATCAATCTCATACGGAGTTCTGCTGTCAGACAAAGCGGCTGATGAAAGGCCAGTGCCAGCAAGCCCCGGCCAGGTGCTCGGGCAACCTGCTGCCTTGCACTGTCATCTTGATGGCAGCACAGGGTTCAGCGGGGAATGCTGAGCCCACTCACCCCGAAATCACACCGAGAGGTTCGGGACGGTGCGTGTCTGGGCGGGACGGGATGAGATGGGATGAGACACGGTGAGATGGGATGGCAGCAGTCCGGTGGGGCCGGACGCAGAGGGTGCAGGGCTGTTCTGTGCCCTGAAAAGGTGCCGGGGAGGATAGAGGGAAGGATGCTCGTCCCATCCCGAGGAGCGGGCCAGGCGCGGCCCCCCGCTCACCTTACCTGCGCCGTGCGCCTTTGTTCCTCCGGCTGCCGCGCCGGCAGCGCCCCGGCCGCCCGGCCGCCGGCCCCC
>VZTR01021941.1:346358-434765 GCA_013400775.1 Chaetops frenatus | reverse complement strand
CGGAGCGGGGGATGCGGGGGGGCCCGGGGGGCGCGGACACGTCGGTGCTTACGGGAGCCTCGTGGCGAAGGGCGGGTGCTCCGTGCGGGGGGCGGGAGTGGGACCCCGGGCGCGGCCGATCGCTGGTGCGGGGGCAGGAAGGGGTTAATGCACGGAATGGGTCTCCCCCGTGGAAGGATGAGCGTGGTACGCGGTGAAAGATGAAGGCGATGCGATTCGAAGCAGCGGAGCTGCGCGCAGCAGCGTTGGTTTGAAAACAGATGTTTTGCCGAGGATTGGGGTATGCAGGGATGCTCACAAGTGACGCTTTTCTGAAAAATCCCCAGTCTAGACAGAACAGTCTTTAGGGATGTGCTTCTGTTGTCAGGCAGCGTTACAAACATGTCGTTATCGGGCACCATCGCTGTGATGCTGACAAGCGCTGCCATGTAACGCAGCGCGAGATGCGCTCTCATCTCGGGCTGATCCTCCAAGAAACAGCATTTTACCGCCGCCAGCAGAACGCAGAGCAGAGCGCCTCGAAACACAGACCCCTTTGCCGTGCAGGATGGAAAATTTCTCCAGCCACCTGATGAATAACTGCAGATAATGCTCTCTGAAAGTCTTTTTTCAAAGTCACCGAGTTTCTTTTAAAGTGGAAAGCTGAGTTTTGCCTCGGTCAATCTATGGGGACAACCTCTGAGCAATAAATAGACATTGAATAGCAGTGAAGGGGAGGAGTGAGCTCCTCGTTCTCTCAGCATGGTTGTGTCTTGCACCTGGCACAAACACAGTGGGACTTAACAGGAGTCATTACTAAACAAACAAAAAAAAAATCGTAAATAAAGCTTATTTAACTAAAACAGCATAAAAAGTCATGTTTGTAGTAAAGCCAGCACAGAGAAAAGGCTGGTAAAGGAATGGCTTTTATCTGTCATGGCTTTATTTTACACCCAGCAGGGACTGCTCACTCTTGAGAGTGGATGAAAGTGCTGGAGCTCAAACTCAAACCCATTTAAAAGATAGCAATGGGGAAGGCTCATTATCCATCCTTCCATTGGATTACCAACACTTTAGGGATGAAAGATTTATTATTCCCATGTCCTGGGCCGATTTACAATTAATCCTAAACAAGTCTAGGTTATGAAAGCACAATAAGGTGTTTATAGCACTCTAGAAATTTCCAGATGAAATACAGGAGAACTGTGGATAAAATTATATGCTGAATGGCCTTGTGGGGAGAAGAAGGTTTAGGGAGGGAGGGAGGGAGAAATGCTTAGTACGTAGGAGAGAGCTGTGTGGGTATGGTGGTTCTTCAAGTACTGCTGTTGGGATAGGAGGCTTCTGCTTAAACATGGATCACACAAGTTATCGTTTTTTGTCTGTATCTCATATTGCCTATCTCCTAAAATTCAGCACTGAATAATCTTGTGATTTAAAACCTCAGGAATTCAAGTGTTTCTGAACCTAGGCCTGATACTGATGTCTTGTGAGAATATGTATATCTTGCACCCATCTGGAGCCCAGAGGTGATAACTGAGTAGTCATGTGCTGATGTCAGAAACAGGAGGACTTCCTCCACTGCTAAAAAATGGCAGTTATGTGGTTAGTTTAGATACTTTTTTTTTATTTTTTTCTTTATCTTGATTTTCATTTTTTACCCTTCTTGATTTCTCTGTTCATAAAATGAAGATAAAGTTCTTCAGGTCTGAGCTGTTAAAACACATACAATCCATACCTCAGGTCATACACAAATTCAATACTTTCAGCTCATCTAAATTAGATTGTTTTTCTTTTCCTGGTGAAACATAAGTTGAAAGACATTTCAGGAGTCAGCATTGCTTAATTGAGTATGAGATTACTGCTTTGCACCATTCCTTTCTATTTCTTTTTTTCTTCAATAGAGGCAATTACTGTGGCTGGCCTCTAATGGCATTTATTTAAAAAGATAAGCACCATCATATTAGACCTTTTTTTTCTGGTATTGTTAGAGGCTCATTTGGCAGCATTTCTCTTACACTGTTGCTCTATGAAAATAGCACAAATTATTATCATGTCATGTTATATGGAAAGACTGAAATTTTATTGCAAACGTGAATTTATGTGTGACATGAGCTAATTGCAAATGTCAGATGGGGAGTTGTTCTCCCTTCATACCTGGACAGAAAGTCCGATAATTAGGAGCTGGAACCATCTCTCTGTTGTAGATCAAAATGTGATGGATTTCTCCTGACAAAATAATGCAGACACTCATGCGTGATGGGTCCTGGTCAAACCTGTCTGCTTCTGTGCAGAGTTTGTCATTCAGGGTGCTGAAATTATGAAGGTAGGCTTTGGGGAAATTTCTGGAGAAAAATCCAGTCTTACTAATGTTTAAATGTTTCAAGAAAGCTGTTTGGTTTTGACAAAATCATATGCCAACTGAAAAAAAAAGGCAAAAATCTTGGTTTAGGCAGTTTTCATGGTAAACGCAAAGCAGAGATTTCTAGCTGAAATTAAAGCATTCTTTTTATTTCAATTTTCTCTTTAATCATTAAAAAATGAAATTTTCTAAAAGAGGAAGGAATGAAATGATTGTTTTAATAACATTTCAGAGAAATGATAAGGTTTTGACCTAATGTATCAACAGTAGACTTCAGGATTCTCCATCAGAAGCCAAGAGAAATGCCTTCCTCTGTCACTGCTCACGTTTAATCAACAGCAACAGCCATGATAGAAAAATTAATGATTTCAAACAAGTCAGAGATATAGAGAGGAAGCCTTTAAATTTCCACATCAAAACCACCTTTTGAGGGCAGTTCAGAGACCGTTTTAATCAGACTCCCTTAACCTTAAGGAATTCAGAAAGCTGCATCTGAATAAAGGCAGGTGAGTTTTGTTTCCAAGCAGCTGCTTGGAAAGCCCTGAGTGAGGGCAGAGCACGAGCTGTGCCTTCCCTTGGAGGAGCCATTGGTGCTGACCAGGATGTTCAGAGCAGAACCTTCTTGTAGGGTCACAAGGCTTTGCTTTCCCCTCCCTGAGCCTGGGGGATTTGGGGTAACTGGATGGAAGACAGTGGGGTTTTGCACCCATTTGCCGGACATGGAGCAGCCTCTGTGTTTCTGAGCCCACAGCTGGGAAAGGTTTTGGGGGAGCACTGTGCAGAGATAGGCAGGAGGATGTTTGGACGTGGCTGAGATCAAAGCACATGTCTCTGTTTCAGGCATTTATGGGTAAGGAAACGCTGAGCTGGATGTGTCCCCCAGCAAGGCTGCTGCTGCTGCAGGGCCCTGCTGTGGGCTGGGACCCTCCTGCTCTGCTGTAATGAAGTTTGTCTACAGGCTGAGATGGTCTCACAGCCTGCTTGTTTACAGGCTTGTTTACAGGGACATTTGCACCAAATCCCTCTGAGGTTCATCTGCTGGTGTGCAGGACATGTATTCATCACATATTTGTGTAATCTCCCATTTTTCCTCCTGTCTGAAGCCCTGATGCAGCAGTGACTTTCCGTGGAAATGCCTAAAGCTGATGAAGTACTGAGCCTGCTTAGCCTGTGGTTGAGGAAACTGAGGAAGGTGGTAGCTGCACGCCTGGCAGCAGCGTGACAATAACCAGGAATGAGAGAGGAGTGCTCCATCTGTTCAGACTGTTCAGCTCTTTCGCACGGCTGCCCACGTGGCCAGGTATTTGCCATTAAATAAGATGATTAATTCCTTGACAAGTTGGTATCTGGCCTAGCAGTCCGGCATTTCCTTTCGACATCTGTGGCTGCTTTGAGGAATGCAGCTCTATAGAATTTAACTAATTATCTAATAGCTTTTCAATCTCTTGTTTCAGTACAGGGAACTGCTGTTAATTAATTGCAGATCCTCGGCATACCATTCTTAACTGATTCCCCTAGTAAATATGTTTAACACTTGCCTTGGTTTCCTGTACATGATTCATTCAGTTGGTAAGTGATCCATCTTTGTTTGCTGTCAAAGCCTTTGAGTTGGAAGAAGACTTTAATCATGTTACTTGGCTTTCCTGAATAGAGAGAAGAAATGGAGTCAGAAGAGCACGCAATAGTAACGCAGTCAAAGAAAGACCGTGGCCTGGGTTCCTTTCACCAATAAAAAAGTTGTGTAACCTTCAATTTCCCTTTCATTTTCATAAGGAACATACTGGAAACATCTATTCAGCCAAAGACACGAAACTAAAACAAAGAAACAAAAACATCTTGAAAGGAGGAAAGAAGGCCCTTTCCCAGCTTATGCATTAATTAAGACCAGTCAAAGAAAACGGCTTCAAAGGAAGGAGGAAGGCAGTGGTAAGCACGGCTGCAACTGCTTTTAATGGGCTATAGCAATGACATGCATGGCAGGCAGAGCCATAGCAGGCATCAGTGCAGCCGTGGCAGTTCAAAGGCGACAGAGAAAAAGTTGGAGGCAGAACTGAAGCTGCTGAATAGTAAAATTGTTTCACTAGCAGATTTGTCAGCCACACTGTGGGACAAAGGAACTCGTTTAGCAGAACACGATCATCTTGAGAACCATAAACACTGCTGGTTTAAAGATAAAATCAAAGGCCTTGAGAGCAAAGCAGAAGTAGACATAAAAGTATGCATAACTGGCTTTCCTGGAGGTGAAGAGGTTTGCATCCCTGTCAATTCAGAAAGAAGCTGTTAAGTGCCCCAGGTCACTCGCACCCTTAGCACCCTCTCTTCCCCTGGGTGGAAGCCTGTGCAGAGCTGCATGAATATGCAGCAGGATTGGTAGGTTTTCTGTTAATTTCCTCAGCAGTGGTGATTTGGGAGTCTGGCAGGAAAATTTATTCTCTTCCCCTCCACAAAAANNAAAAAAAAAAAAAAAAGCGCAACCTACAACATACTATTATAAATATTTTATACAAGTAATAAATGGATTTGTTTAGCAGCAAAAGACAGGGCTTTCTTATGTTCTTTCTATGCATATATATTCTCAGTGCTTTTCAGCCTGTATCCCACATCCAGCTGGTAATTTTGCTTTTGACAAACACTTCAAGCTCATGCTTTAAAAAACTTCCTAGTTCCCTTCAGCAGCAACCAGCAGCACGTGTGCAATTTTACAGTCTCCTAAAAGTAAGATGTCTGTCCTTTCTTTATTCCAAAGTGGCACGCGACACAGTGAACGTGGTGTAAAGGAGTGATGACACACAGTTTATTGCTATCAAAACCAGCATTCAGAGAGATGCAGCTGACACACTGGAGGGAAAAAATCACTACCCTCAGGGAGGATTTACTGTCAAAAATGTCTGAATACACATCCACTGGTAAAAGTGTGGCTACACTGCAGTGTTCAGGCAATGTCCCATTCTCATGTGATCTGGGTATCAAAGGCATGGCTGTCCCTTGGCATGCTCAGATAAGCTTTGCATCTGAAAAGGATCTTCCACTTTGATCTGGAGATGTGGATGTCTGAAAAATGTACCACATTCACCACATCCTCCATGGATTCTTCTTATGTTTAGTCATCCTCCATGTGAAAAAACCTACATCTTGTTGCTAATTTAATGTTATCTAGATCTGGTTTCCCACCACTGATTTCTGTGACTTGCTCTGACAGCGATATCATTCTTGTTTTCGTCCTGAGAAAGTACTTCAGTGTCACGTGTATGCCACCTCTTGGACTCACTTCTGATAAATAAAAGGTATTAAAACTATTTCTCACCAAAAGGCATTTCCAACAGGTCTCATGCTGGGTTTGGAGTCTCTTATTTTGCACATTCCCTTGACATCCTTTTTCTGCATTGTCTTGTGGAGAGTTAACATTCAGCCTTTGTAAGCTATTAACTTGGTCCTAGACACATGGTGTGGGAACATTTTAGCTCTTTTCCTCATCAACATGTGAGGGGCACCGGTGAAGCTGGCTGCTCATGTTTTATCTGCTTCCTAGCCAGTTTACTAATTTCAGTTAAATATGATGTGACCCTGGTTCCTTTGAAGGAGGTGCCACAGTGAAGGGCTGAGTCTCCTCCGTGGCTGGCAGTTGCCCATGGTTCAAGCCCTTTGATCTAACAAGGGCTCTGTCGCAGGAGCAGCCAGGCCAGAGGAGTGCAGCAATCACAAAAAGATCCTGTAACAGGCTTTTTAGCAGAAATCTCTATTAGCAACTAATAAACCTAAGGTTTTTCAAGCTGCCATTTTGTCTGGATCCAAGACTGTGTCCCTGAGTTGTGCCCCAAGGATCCAGACAGTCAGGATTTGTTGGGGTCATTGCTCTTTTGCTCAGCCTGCACAAAAACCCCTTAGCTACTTGGGATAAACCCCACATTTACCATCTCCTTTCCACAGCCCAGGGTGCCAAGATTCACCATAAGGCATGTGACAAAGAAATAAATGAGACGGAAGGTTTCCCATTTTATAATCGTCATGGCAACCATGTTGTAACAGAGACTGGTAACATTTCGTTTCTGGGGCTGTATCTCTCAAAACATGGCAAGATTTAGCATCCAGAGCCATCCCAGCAGCCTGCCAGCCACACCACACAGCAACACGTGGTTGCAGCAGTGCTACTGGAGACTCCCATGCACAGGGTTACTTGTTCTTCCTCATTTCTTCCCAAATAATGCAGCATTTCAGAAGGGAAGGCTGCATATTTGGTAGCTGTTTTTCAGAAGGAAGTACCTTGCAATTTCCTGAGTGTCTGTAGGAGTGTGTGTTTAAGCCAAGTTCAAGTCCTTTAGCAGTTCCCTACACTTCAGGTTCCTTTCATGTCACGTTGTTCTAAATTTAGAGTACTGAGCTTAAATTCACTGTGTGAGACATCTCCAGAGATGAGATATGCCTTTTCTCATCCTCCAAAAACTGTTCTGCCTGCAGCTTACCATGGTCTTTAGATACCATGCAACACATGCTATTCAAACATGCAAACAAGGAAAATAAGGTCTGTTTACCCAGCATGGATCAGAGTCTGTCCTATTTTTAAATCTACCCTGGGAATGTGGGAAGCAAAGCGTCCCAGGAGGCAATCCAGGCTGGAAAAGGTAGGTAAACCAAAGCTCATTTTCTCTGTCTGAGTTGTGCTGCTGCTGGGCAGAGCTGTGCTGGTCTCAGGACAGGCAGGAGAGGGCAGTGGGGCAGGAACAGGTGGCTTTGTGCCCAGCTCCCTCTGCCAGGTCTGTCCAGTGATGGCTGATCCCAAGGCCTCCCTGCAGCAGGAGCTCCCTTCCCTTCGTGTCTCGCTCTCACCAAAGCCCCCTTGGTCAAAAACTCACAGCTATTTTGCATCCTGTTTTCAGCCCTCCTTGTGTTTCACTTGCAGTCCTGCTTCTGGCCCAAGGCCCTCTCTGAAACTAAGGAAACCAGGAAAGCTGGGAAAGGTCTTCAGCATCACTTGACCTCTCTACAGCTCTCCTTTAATTAGCCCCAGGCTACAAGCAGTACTGGGGGAAGGCAGCTCCCATGGAAAAAGAGCTTGGTGTGGATGCTCTGTCCTGTGGGAAAAACTCAGACCCTGGAGGGAAATGCTGGCCATCATTATGTCAAGGGTCACTGACATCATGATGTCAGCTGACACTTCATCATGTTTCTATCTGAAAATGAATCATTTGCTGTTATAAACAAATTCTAAGATGATTAAGTGAAGTGGAGGAGGAACACCAATATTAGCCACATTCTCAGTCTGCAAAAGGGATTTTTTACTTGTGTTCCTGATATTTTCCATTTTATTTCTCAACTAGAAAACAAACCATGGTTTACATGACCTTTGGGGGCCATGTTCACTACCCAGCTCTGCTGAGTAACACTGGCCAAGCCATTTCAGCTCAGGAGCTAATGGCTTTGCTTTCAGATCCTTTATCTGTTTGCATTCTCAGATCAGCATTCCCCAAACTCTTCCAGCCCGAGGTCTACAAAAGGCAACATCAGCCCTTGCTCTCCCTGTGAGCCTTGGCTTTAACTTGGGAATGTCCTGTGCCTGTGAATAGCATTGGAGTGGGTTCCATGAGCCATGGGCCAGTGTGGCCAGTGGGGTCAGCTGGTGTGGCCAGTGGGGTGGGCTAGCATGGCCAGTGGGGTGATGTTTTGGTGCAGGAGCTGTTGATGGCAGGGTGGACACCTAAAGCCTTGGGGACAGGTACTTGGAGGAGCTTGGTGTCATGCCAGCTGCAAGAGTTAATGATGCTTGTTGATCTGGGAGTTCTTCATGCTGTTGAGAGAAAAAAAAAAGCCTTAAAAACTGCCTAAATCCTGAAGCAGAACAGGGGTTTAGGTGTATGTCTCAGTATTTCTAATGAGCTTGCCATTCTCAGGTTGATCCCTAGGCATATACATCCCCCTCATTAGACAGGTGCCAAAGGTGCCAGGTCCTATAGCTCTCAGTAATAAAATCCTATTAACTAACTGCTCACATAATTCTGTGTCTAAAATCTAAGACATTTCCTTTTCTAATAGTGTCAGTAGATAAGCAAGTAGGTGATGTGTGGCAGTCAGATGTAATTATAACAGGAACCAGGAGTGGGATTAGGAAGTTCCAGGTCAATTGTGTCTCTCAAAATACGGTATTGTTCCCTTGGAGAGCTCATCCATGTACCAACTGCCTCATTTTTTGAGCTGCCATAGACAGGCATGGAGCACATCATGCCCGTTCTGCAGTGACTGCCAGGAAGATGCCTCGTGTTGAAACATCAAAATTGGAGATACATTTGGGAATATTTCCTTGCCAGTCTTTCCTGGTAGACCTTTGAGCTCAGAAATGCCTCTGCAGAGGATGTGGGTTATACCCTTGTGAGGAATCTGAGTACTCAGTGTACAGTCATTTTCAGTTTTCCTAAAGTGGTATCGCTTTCATGTTGGCAGATAGGAGAGGCTTGTGGTTAAGAGTTTAATCCAGTTTCAGTAGCAGAATAATATCTCTATTGTTCAGTCTAGTTTTTAATAGCTCTGTGATCCCACAAGCATATAAACAATGGGAACTAAAGTATAAGGCTGGGAAGGTGAAATTGCCCTTTCCTTATTTGTCTGTGCACCTTCTCTACCCCTGGAACTGAGGAGCAGAAGGAGGTTTTATTTTCTGCTAAAATTTAGTATTGTAGAATAAGACTCTGCATCCCACGTGTGCCATACCACCTCTGATACTTCTGAGCAAGAGGAAAAAATGGAAGACCCTACATGTCCGTGCCAAAGCAGAGCCCTTCAGAGCAGTGAGAGAAACGATCCTGGGAGGGTTGAAGCCTCTGGCAGGGATGGCAGTCACTCTACAACGTGTCCCTCACCTGGGACAAATCACAGTCGTGTGGCCAGGCTGTCGGAGCTGACTACTGCAGACCGCAGACCCAGGGAAATCTGCAATTCCAACAGCAGATGGCACAGTCCGAAAACTAAAATCTGCCTGCAAGGGGAAATAGCGCCTGGGCTGTGAACCCGAGCCTTCCTTCAAGGGGATCCTGTGGATTTGTCAGCCTTAGCATATGGGTTTTGAAAATAGTGTATTTTCTCTTTGGGAGAAATAATGTATAAAAGAAACTGCATATATGAGACAATCTGATAGCAGTGGAGTTTTGTTTGAAACTCTCAAGTAGAGCTGACAGCTTAAGTGTAAGTATAAGCTTTTTGCATCCATGCCTCGTAAATCACTCTTTTGATCATTCTTGTATGATCTAGAAGCCATTTACAGTGGTAATAGATACAAAGAATTCTATTTACTGGAAAGAAAGTGAAACCCCAGAATGATTTAGTTGAACAGTAATGTCTTAAATTTGCTTTTGTGTGGGCATAATCCTTTTGTGTTTCTTAATCATCATCCAGAATCTTACCAAATTAGGCACAGAAAATGTGTTCTGTTATGTTTGGAATTTCATTAACTAAGTGAGATATGGGTAAATCAACCCCATAGTCCCCAGCCCACCCCAAATGAAGAAAGCACTACAGTGGACCTGGCACTTTGGTTCCATCAGCAGTTGGCATTTGGACAGGCAAGTACACTTAGTTTGGTACTTTCTCTACAAACTTAGAGAATAAAACCTAGAGATCTTCCTCCAGTAGGCAATATGGTAAGCCTGGATGCATAATACAGGAAAACCATTTCATGATGTTTAAGGAATTAACAAACTAATCCATCCTTTTGATGCACTAAGGAATTGCTAGAGGAATTGTCTAGTGGTTAGAGCAGGAAACTGTGAATCAAGGCATCTGTTCCCCGCTTTGTCAGTGAATCATTTCCTCTTCTTTGGGACCCACAAAACACCCAGACAGAATCTGTCCCCAAGTAAAATACACTCTTTACCAGATCTGGTCTCCACATAACTCCCAGGCTTGTGGTATAAGCTTTCACATTAGAGTCAGAAAGCTCTAGATGTCAAAATAGAAAGATGTCTTGTACTCCTGTACATGAATTTCCCCTCTGCAGGCTTCAAAGAGCCCAGAGCTCTGTTATCAATTGCCCTGTGAGAGCACATGGAAGCGGCGATCTCAGCATGGTCCTCATTTCAGTAGATGTCAAAGTGCAGAAAAGAAAGAATTTTCCAGTGCTAAGAAGCACCTAGTTTGTGTTTGCAATGTTTAAGCACTGGATTATCCACTGCTCTTAAGCATCTGGTGATATTCCTGCAGTTAGAAAGAGAGATTGTTGTATTCAGAGAGAGATTCAATCCACAAATTTTAATTTTTTTTCCCTCGGGATAAAATGAATTATTTTCTGGATTTGCCTGTCTCCACTGTTCACAGCAGGAAAAGTCAAGCAATTTTACTCCTAACTTACTGCCTCAATCCAGTGCTTAAATGGGCATCCCAAACTCCTGCCATAGGAGTCAGACCACATTAATTAGATATTCTTCCTAATTAGATATCAGGAAGAAATTATTTACTGTGGGGGTGGTGAGACAGTGGAACAGGTTGCTCAGAGAACCTGTGGGTGCCCCATCCCTGGAAATGTTCACGGCCAGTTTGGATGGGGCATTGAGCAACCTGGTCTAGTGGAAGGTGTCCCTGACCAGGGCAGGGGGTTGGAACTCCAACCCAAGCCATTCTGGGATCCTGGGATTAAGCACCATCTAACTCTAACAGTACTGGTCACTGTGTTGTACTTTGAACAGCTGCAATTGCTGGTGCTGTTTTTGTATTTGCCACACATTCCCTGCCTCCCACCACTTCACACCAAGCACTGCTGCTGCTCTTCTGCCCAGGGGTGTTTGCCCAGGAACCAGCATCTTCCCCAAGGCAGCCTGAGGCAGCAGCAGGGAAACAGCACCAGGCTTTACTGCCCAACGCACCCCTCACTCATCCTCTCCCACTGCTAATCAAACAAACAAAAATATGTGCTATCAGAGATAACAGGGATTCAAGGTTTTGCAGTTATTTCCCAGAGGGATTCCAAGCATTCCCATGTTTGCAGTGATTCCCAGAAGTTTGCATTGCAGTTGCCTACACAGGGAGAGCAGTGGTTTTCAATGTTCAGAGAAAGATGAGTTCTAAATCAAATAACTTTGCAGAAATATCTCAAATATTTGAAATTCCTCCTTCAAAAATATCTGTCTGACACAACAGGAGATTAACCTCACCTAACTACAGCTTTCTCAAAGTTAGGTGGGTGAGCAGGAACCCCCAGTAACTGATGGAGGCAGGGAAGCAATCTCAGACAATGCAAGTATGAAAGAATTAATGCCTTAAACAAGGGAATAACAATGACCTATTCAGTTCTTCCTCTGTTTGTCTTAAAAACAATTCCAACTGTAACTTTCTCAGGGAGAAAATAATTTTCAGTTTCCGTTCTCTGTCAAAATTCAGTTTGCATTTTCCTGATTTCTCCCAGTTGGTATAGCTTTTTCCTGCTCATCTGTCATCAGAGGCTGTTGTGGTTCAGGTGCCTGAATGTAGGTACATGGATTGTGGATGTTTACATCTGATTTAGCTATTTTGAACTCTGATTGCAAATACTTCCTAGTGAGTGCTATTTCTTGTTCTAGGGTAGAGTAGGCCTAATGAACAGCACCCCAGAGATGCTAATTTGTCCCCATTCATAATGAGGAGAGCCTGGGGTCACTAGCTCTGGTGTAGACTACAAATGTCTAAAATTAGGTGGGCTTAATCTCATGCAAGAAGCTTGATACTTTAAGCCCCTGTTCAGCAAAGCACTTACTGACAGCATAAAACGAAGCCTGAGCTTTAATGCTTTGCTGAACTGAAGCCTCAATTACCTAAGGAATGAGAAGACAGTCGTGGGGATCATAGCAGTCAGGCTTGTGCAAGGCTTATGTTGGATTTCCACCATGCAGTCCCACATACCACTCTACTCCCCTACAGAAAATACTCTTCTTCCTTCAATTTCCTCCTCCAAACACATTTATTTCCAGCCCCTCCCGGGGCTTCCTCTCCCTGGCTGAGTCAGCCACACTGTGTAACCCAAAACAGGGGCAGGCGAGCCAGGGGCACCGCAGGCTGCTGGGATCTGCAGCTCTGCCCCACTGCCTCTCACTGCTGCTTAGCCTTTGGGGTTTTTGGCATCAGCATTGAGCATCAAATTCTTCACCACCCAGCTGAAAACCTTGCTCGAAAGTGGCAAGGCTGAACAAATATCCAATGGCGGGATGAGCGAGCTCCGTGTAATTTGGGGCTTGTTTTGTAACTCCCCCAGGTGGGCGGCTGGAGCTGGCAGTCCGACCTCGTGGGGCGTGTTGGCACCAGAAAACTCCAGGCTTGCAGGGCACAGGTCCAGGCACAGGCACCAGTACCTGTCAGGATGCTGGCCTGGCTCACCGAGCTGTCCTGTGCAGAACTTGGGCACATCCAGCCCCAAAACACCCTTCACGTCCTGCCACCTCCCCCTGGCTACCAGGAAAACCTGGCTGTGGGAATAAACCTTGAAATGATGCTAATTCACAGAATCATAGAATCCTTTAGGGTGGAAAAGACCTCTAAGATCATAGAGTCCACCTTTTAACCAGCACTGCTTAGTCACCCTCTAAGCCATGTCCTTGAGCTCCACATCTGCATGTCTTTCTTTATAAATACCTCTGTGGTGACTCAATTATCTTTATAGCCACCTTGAACCTTTAGGGCAAAAACCTAATCATCATTTTTGTGCAGAAATAAGTTACATTCATCTCCCAAGCTTAGCCAGGGCTTTTGGGTGCAAAAAATAAATAATGGCAGAGATTTATTATTGTTGTGCTCGTGCTGTAAAGATGTCAGAGGAGAAGTCAAAATACTCAAATCAAATTGACATGCTTTGTTTATACATGCCATCAGTCTGCTACATGAGAAATGAAGAAATTAAATTACTAAACTGAGATCAGCTACCAGAATGAATTGCTGCAACCCTGAGGATGTGCAGAGTGCAGACTAAGTGGAAAGTGATAACTATAAAAATACAGGGACACCAATGTCATACTTTTTCCCCCCCTGTTACCACAATTTAGGCTCTGAACTTCTTGCTGGTTAATAAAATCAGTGGAAATTCAATCCCAAGTATTGAGCAATACTGTTACTGATAATCACAGACACTTGAATTCACACAAGTCATTAACTACCTAATAAACCAAGTAAGTAAATTAAACCCAGTAGTGGCAACAGAAATGTAACTTAGAATTCAGTTAAGTCCAGTGACTGCCACTGCCATGGGCATGGGGACCATCTTCAGGGACAAGGGGGACTGAGGTCAGCATTACTTGAAATAATCATAATTTTTCTGGGCTCAAATACATTGTTTCTTTCCATGCAGAACTGACGTCCATTTCCTTGTGTTGAGTGCTTATGCCATGTTTACAAGTGCAAGTATGAAACATTAGCAAATGTATGTTATTTGTTTTTCTTCTGGTATTTTCTATAAGAAGGGTTGCAGATATCCATGGAAAAAAAAAATTAAAAACATTCTGTCTTCCACCCCATTAGCATTCAAAAACTTTGGAAGATAATGAGGCATGCTAAAGTTTCTGTTTTTCCTTCCTGACAATACATTTACAATTTTTAAATGAGAAATAAATAGTTTTCTGTTCCAATTAATTGTGTAAGGTTTTGATTATGAAATCTTCCTACATTTAGCAACAAATATTGTATTTTTACCTTTTTTACACCTTTTATTTGCAAGAAACTATGTCAGTATTCCCAGTAAATTGCAAGCTGGAAAAGAGATATGTGTGTGTTATAACTTCCAGAAATGCTTTTTGGAAACATAAATAAGTGTTTTTAGAAGCCTTTCAAGGTGGGAAAGCCTTTCTAGTAGAAGTTCAAACACTGTTAATGAGAAATGCTTAATCTCTCTGACAAGTTCTCAGGGTGAAAGCATTAATAAGATTCTTGTTAGCTTTACTTTCTCGTTATATCATGTACGAATTAAAATACCTCTGTAAAATAAGCTGTACAGATAGGTGTAATTTTCCATTACTCTAAAAGCAGTATCAAGGACAAATTTACCTGCAGTTCTTATTTCTAATTATCAAGTGCTCAAAATGTAATGAGTAATTAAAAGCTACTAGCAGTGCAAAAAATATATAAATTCAATAATAGTAATTAAACTCCCTCCTTGCATAACTCACAAGGTTTCACAATTCTCTTGCATTTCTCTTTTATATAAGACAACAACTGAGTCAGAGACTTCAACACATTTTTTGCTTCCCGACCGTGGTCATGAGATGATCTACATCCAATTAAGGCTCGCAGGCTGCGGGTTAGATATTCATTACACAACCCTGGTGACTGCACGCTGCAAAATTGCATAATGTCTTTGTAAATCTTATTTGAATGAAGGAGCCATTGAATTAAAAAGTGATGTAAAGCTCAGTCCTGCCCTTTCAGGTGTTGTATTTCACTACGCACTTTCGAGAATTAGCAGGTGGCAAGATGAGCCTTTGCTTCCCCCACGACAGCCTGGAGGCAATGGCTGAGTACTCAGGGTCCCACTCTGACTTGGTGGTTCTTATAAAAGCAAGGTATCCACTGAGGAGTCAGAGTTTAGGCAGTTTATATTGCAGCCTTTATTCCCTTGGCATTTACTTTGGTTTAGTTATATTAATCCGGAGGGCTCAAAGGTTTCTGCCCACAGAAGGAGGCTGTTGTAAAATCTCAGTATACAATCGTGCATGGCAGCATCTTGGTCCTACAAATCCAGGGGAAGCTGAAACTCTTCGGTGTTAGTTTGTGGCACATGCTTTGGCTGAGAAACTGGAGTTCCCCTGTGCATCAGTGCACCATGCTGCCATTGAAAACCAGCATGCCTGAAGCTGAGGTCAGGTAAAACTTCTTGTTTTGATGATACTGTAGAGGCAGGAGGGAGCATTTAATGAAGTAACCTTGCCTCTTCATGCTAGTCTAGATCACAAGGCCCCTAAATTGCCTGCAGAGTGCTGTACCACATCACTGCCTTACATAAAATTGCATCTCTGGCGTCGCTCAGTACATTTCCAAGGGAAGAAAAAATAATGCTCACTGACCTGCCTTGGGGTGTGAGCTGTGCTGAAAGCACTTACAGCTGTTGACAAGGAGCCCTCAGAAACCTGTCCCACTTGAAAACCAGTCCCTAGGCTTTTCACAAGAGCAAACAGGCAGAGCAGATCGGGGCAGCAATTTCAGTTTGCTGTCCTCTGACTCTGCAGGAGTGGCAGGATCACCGTAATCCTGCTGATATTACTCACAATAGTGTAACTGATATCCAGCTCAAGAAATTAAACATATCTTTACCTACAGGTAGCTCACCAAAAGTAGGGCATGAGTGTTTTGTTCTCTTCCTTGTACAGTAGGAGCCTCAGACCTGGGGGACAATTTTTTCTTGCTTCCCTCAGGATTTAGTTGCCAAGAGACTGCACCACTGCCTGAGATAATTCCTCTGCCACCTCTTTCTCTGCCTGCAGCCTAGTGAGATGCCAGAGGATTGGAAAGTGCACGGGGGGTTGCTGAGAGTCTTCCTGCTCAAAACTGCTCCTATGCCTTGGCCAGGCAATGAATGAGAAAGTAGGTTTGCAGTGGAGTTCATCCCCTTGGGAGACAGGTCACAGCCTGGCAAGAAATCCGACTACAAAACTGATTACTTGTTTCACCACAGGAGGAAACCACTATTTTTGGAGATGCAAAAATAATAGGAGTGAGGGAGAAGCCTCTCACCTACTTCAGCATAACTAAATGGTCATAATCCTCGTTCCAGATGTGGTGAGAGGACATGGAAGCTTTCTAAATTTAGTTTTACAAACAGTATGTTTTTTCCTGAAGAAAAAAAGAAAACCCACCAAAACTGAAAACAAACAAAAAACTCCACCAAAATCAGAACGCCTTTAGAAAGAATAAATCTACTTATAAATCTGGGTTAAGTTTGGCCAAAAATGTTGACCCTAAAAATGGAGGCATATTTTTTGAAAATATTATTTTGGTATCCCTTCTTGGCTTTTGCTAAACAAAACCGTTTACTTTTCAGTGCAGAAAGCCATCTTGAATTTTAAAATTACCCTAAATTTTCCAAAAAAAGCCTTTGAAGCTTTAAGTTCTATCTCCCCCAGAAGACGTGTTGGTTTAGATTAAAAATATCTCAGATGTTAACAAAAGTATTTCTCATCTGCAGAAACCCCAAACTTCTGTTTCTTGGTTCAACCTAAGGCAAAATTTCCCCTCTAACTGTTTATTCAATCTCTGCCTAAACAGGAAATGTTGTTTTCATACTCAGATATGGATTGTAGAGGAAAAGTTGAGTCTCTGTTCTCATGATCAGCTATTTGTAGAGAGAACATTTGAATTCTGGTCTAGGCAAAGATCTGTTATTTACCTTTGTGCAATAATTTTCTCCTGTGTTAAGCAAAAAATCTCTTCCTTTTTCCCCCCCCTCCAAAGCACACACACATAGTCTAAACAATATTTTTTGTTCATATTAACTCAAATTTTCAGATAGAGAAGGTTTCTGTAGGAAACATTTAACCCTTTCTAGTTGCTGGGCTACTTCTGGGGTGATTTTCTTTTACATTTCAACAATGGAAAAAGCTGTTGCAAGGGTCACAGATGAAGAAATTGGTCCAAAAAAAAAGCAGCCTTGCTAAGGGAGGCAGGGATTCAAACCACCTAGAGCCCATGGGGAGGGGGCAGAGGGGCAGCCTCAGCCCTGTCTGTCCCCAGCAGTGCAATCAGGACTGACAGGGAGAAGGATTGCTTAAAGCCCCTTCAATTTTTGAAAAGCTTGACGTAATAGGTATTTCCATGGGAGCATAATCCAGCAAAATGTGGGAGTCAATGAGCCCATTAAGCAATAAAATC
The DNA here is from genome assembly GCA_013400775.1 of Chaetops frenatus. Classification (NCBI taxonomy): domain Eukaryota; kingdom Metazoa; phylum Chordata; class Aves; order Passeriformes; family Picathartidae; genus Chaetops; species Chaetops frenatus. The sequence goes on along the minus strand of VZTR01021941.1, from coordinate 417,625 downwards.
TCATCTATTTTAAAGGTTTTGAGAAGTAGTGGGACAAGAAGCAGACAACCTGGGTAGAAGTTAAACCACATTTATGGCAAAACACCCTCATAATTAAAAAGAGGAATTAATTGTCTCACAGGCAGAAAGGCTTTCACTTTCCCCCTATGTAGGTAAGAAAGAGAAATCAGGAAATTATAATCTGAGAAAGAAATGGTGAAAACGCTAATTGTATTTCTCTACATTGTTGCTAACTTTAAGCAGTGCAGATCCAGCACAGCCTTTTACAGAAGGCAGACAGGTGGGATTTGTCCAGGGTGGTTCTTCTGCTGATGGAGAAGCAAACTGCTGTAAGATGTATTTAATGAAGACACTGCATTGAAACAGTAGCCCAAACTGCCAGAATGATATTAGAAAGTCCCAAAATCTCTTCTCCACCTGAAGGAGGGAAGGACAGAGGTGGGGTAGGGGGGTTGTGGTTTTGTTGTTTGGGGTTTTTTAAAACATTCTCTTCGACGCAATACAAGTGAATTCTTGGGTGTTTTTCCTTTTCCTGTAAAGTAAGGACATCTAAAGGTCAGCTGTATGTGGTACAGAGAGGGCAGACGATGGGGAAACAAAGATAAGACGTCGTTTAATTTGAACCTAAGGACAAAATGGCTGATGGCTGCCCAGCCACGGGCAGAGCCGCTCAAAAATCACACACAGACTGTAACAGGGCCAGGCTAGCCATGTGCCAGCAGACAGATTTTTTTTTTCCCCCCAATGTGAATCAGGACTCGTCCACATGGAAAGCCTCCATTTCATCTCACAACTCTTCGCTGTTGGCTGTGAGAAACCTGGCACAGTGGCTCCATCCCACTGCCCCCGGGGCTGCCAGCGCCAGGATGGCCTCGCCCAGCCCCGGGTGCTGAGGGCTGTTTGCCCTTCTCCTCCTCATCCCACACCGTCCTTGGCACGGCTCAGGTATTTCCCTTCTCTGCTGAAACACCACGGTCGTTTCCGTGCTGCGAGGAACGCGGACATTCGGGAGTGAGGTGCCTGCAGGGCGTGAAACCCAACGCGTTTCTTGCTGTGACAGGGTGCGGGGAATGTCAAATATTTCACATTTCCCTTGATTACTGGGGTTTTTTTGCTGTGAGAGGGTGGGAGGAATGTCAGATATTTCACGTTTACCTTGATTAGCGTGTCTCCGTGAGTCAGCTGCTCGGGAGGGAGGCAGCCGGGCTCGGGGGCGCTGGGAGAGGGGCGCTCACAGGTCCCGCTGCCCGCTTGGTCCCAGCATCTCTCACACGCCCTGACCAAACCCAACAGCACCGTGTGTCCCCTCCCGAGCTGGGCCAGCAGCTCTGCCCGGAGTCCAGCTGAGCTCCCCGGACCTTGCACCTTGTCACTCACACTGCGCGCTCGGCCCCGCACCTCCGCACGGCGGGGGCAGCCCAAAGCTACCGTGCCCACGGCCATTCCTCAAACACCTGAGTGCTGTGGAGGGCTCAGCTGACCCTGTACCTCTCTGTGTGTGCGGGGGGGGAGGTGACTCGGAGGGAGTTTCTGTAACAAGAGGGAGAATACATCCTGGGACTTGGTAGGAAGGCTTTGGGGAAATACAAATAGGGGTTGTAATAGTGCTTGGCAAACCTCAGCCAAATGCATTTTGTTCTTGACATAAGGACTTTCAAAGCCTTCAGTGCTAAACGTGCTGAGGATGGAAACAAGTATTTCCAGGCTCTTTTGGATGTCACTAGCACTGGTGCCATTGTGGCTGTCCAGGCAGGAGGTGTCCTGGCCTGCAGCCCCAGGGTTGCAGAATGTGCCACTGGTGAAGACTCACAGGGGAAGAAGGAAAAGCACTGGGTTATCCTTAGGGAAAATGAAACATTGTGAGTAGGAAATGGCTGCCCTATGTCTCAGATGGGCTGTTTCTCTACCTTACCCTGCTCTTTTGACCTGTTTCATATCATGTGCTCTTCCCACTCTTTTTCCCCCTTATTTTCTCTGTGTTTTCTTTCCTTTCATTCTTCCTCCTGTACCTGAGCACACATCCCTCTTCTTGGACATCAGGGGGCTGAGAGATATCATCCACATGCTTCAAGTGCCCTGTGCTCCACCAGTTCACTACTTGCATTACTGTCTTCAGCCCACCACCCTCTTTGCTCTCCCATCACCTCTGACCATTAGGCAGAGTTACAATCCCCTCACAGACCATGTATTATTGTATCACTGAAGCCATCACTGTCACTTGCAATAGTAATAGCTAGAAACTTGACTTTTTTTGGCCTTGGTACAATGAAAACACATGGTAGGAGACAATTGCTGCACCCAGAAGGCTTGCAAACATGATGCTGGGGGTCTGAAAAGGTGTGCAGTTCACTGGCCCCATTGAGATGCCTGGAGAAGAGGCATCCCCAGCTTCTCAAGGGAGCTGTGGGTGGGTGGCCCAGAGGTGGCCTAAGTGAGTGATGACTGCAGAGGGGAGCAGGTCCCTGGCTGTAAGCAAGAGCTGGTATTGCATGAGCCACAGCACCCCCTGGCAAAACCCGTGGTGTGGAGGCTCCTGGGCACCAGCCTGGGGCAACTGGGAGCACCTGCCTGGCCTGATGATTCCATGGGGACACCAGCAGGAGGGCTGGGAACATTGTCCGTGGGATACTCAGAGCCTTGGAAACAGCCTGAGCAGCCACCCCACTGAAACACTCTGAGCACAGGCGCATTTCAAGGTGAATGGGACGGGCAGGAGGGCAGTGCCATCCCTTCAGCACTGTCACAGCTGCAAGCAGAAAGATGAGTCCAGGCTAATTCCTTTATAACTCTGCTGAGGGGCAAGGCTGGGGCTGGCTGAGTGTTAATTCAGATTTACCAGACTAATATTTCCTTCTGTTTCTTTTCCTCTCTTCCCTCTAATAAAGTTCTGTTCATTTAAAACACTTTGTTAAAGCTTGTTGCCGTGACTGGTGGAACACTGCCTAATGCAAGGTGCAGAGAGTCATTTAGTGTCCCAAGGTTCTGAATGTGAGGTTGAGACAGGGTTACTCCAGTTTCCAAGGACGTGTGGTTCAAAACTGGACCCAGCTTAGCAGCACATGCTGAAAGTGTTACAGAAGTAAGAGGACAAAACCGAAAAAATGAGATGACAAAGATGGGGTGAGGGATGCTCCCAGGATCTCTTGTCACCTCAAGACATTCTATGACCCAGCTATGGGTCCCTTCCAATTTGGGATTCTCTGTGATCCTATGATACAGCAGACCATCAACAGCAGAGTGGAGATCTCTGAGTCAGGCTCAGCCTGCCTGACAACATATCTGTCATGAGACTGGACATGGACATGGACATGTCCTGGCAGCTGCCAGGTCATGTGTTCAGGCTCAGTTTGGCAACTCTGAATGTGCCCAATAAAGTCTCTTACTCATCTATTTGCCAAACCATTCTCTTCTTACAGTTGTCCCTTTGTTTCTTCTGCTGGAAGTTCTCACACTGCAGAGCCTCAGGCTGAGAAACTCACTGCCACTGTCACAGAGGGGGCAGTAGCAGCATATGTATGTCTTGGGAATTCATCCCCACATTTGCTTTCCGTGCTCTGTAAAAATATTTAAAAGCACTAGAGACCAGTGCTGCATTCAGAGACATGATCCACTCATGACCTTCTCTGAAAACACAATGCCATCTCACACAGGCAAAATTTCAGTACCTAGAATTGTTGAATGAAGAGTAATACAAACCATGGAAACCCACACTGGTAGCCCTTGATACCTGTGACACCTCTTTATGCTTTGAATAAAACAACTAAGAGTAGCATTCCAATCTTTATAATTATATTAATGAAAAGGCCAATATATTATTTTATTTGTCTTTTAAAATCAATGACATTTATTATGACTTTTAAAATTAATCCTTTAGAAGTTTGGGGTAGGTTTCAGCTCCATATTAAGAGGGGCTGTGGGCTCAACTTAGTTGGCCAGACACATGCCCTGGGATGCACAAGAATTTTATATGGTGCTGTGGGAATTGACACAGCACAATCCCAAAGATGTTCGCTGTCTAGAAGCCAGAGAGAGCACCCAGAAGGTCTCAGGTGACAAAACCAACTTCTCCTTTACCTCATGTGTTGACACTTAGAGGTAGACACCTAAACTTAGTGTAATAAATTTAATAATGACTTCTTTTCTGCTAAGCCCTGATGTCTGAATTGCTTCAGTGAGCTTCATTTGCTCCTTTCCTCTCATGTCCTGGCAAGATAAGTCCTAAGATGGCACCACCATGAATAAGAAAGTAGTTCAAAGATTGCTTTCTGCCCCACAGCCTAGAGTTGTGGCATTCCTCACGGCCACACAAGTAAGCAGCCTTCTCCCCCAAAACAGAGTGGCCCCATCCTAAATGCCTGTTGGCAGTGGTTCAGCTCCTTAACCCTGCCTGAGCTGTGACTGCAGGAGTCACAAGCTGGCCTGGGAAGAGGAATGGCCAAACCATGGGCCTCTCTACACCTCACTCACGTATTTGAATCACCTTTTCAGAGTGCTGCTTGTCAGTGTGATATCCACCTCTTGTGACAACATAATGTTTTAAGGCCAGGACGAAATGTGAATGAAATTTTCTGAAATAAGTGTGTTCTGTATAACGAAGTGAAAATCACAACCACAGCATTGCTTCGCTTAATCCAGAAGCTTTGCAAATGGCAATTTTACTCAGCTAAGGCAAGCTTGCAAAGCCCAGGAGTGCCAGATTTTCTGAGAGCTGGCTGGGTTTTGCCCTTTCATCCCACCTTGACTTCACATTGTAAAAGTGCAGATGCTTAGGAAATTGCCTCCAGGTGTTGAGTGATCTGAGTTTCACAAAAATAATAAACCTTGATCTGAGATAGATGACCTTGTTGTCAGCATAGGATCTTCAGGCTTACAGAAGAGAACTGAAAAGGGTCATTTTGCATTCCCTTGCTGCAGCTGTGGAGATATTTGGAGAGTCTCAGATTCAAAATTGCTCTGTTTTCTTGGCCAAGAGAGTTTTTTGATATACACCAAGCAAAAGGCTGTTTTAGGGAGATATGGGAACTAATGCTAAACTCCCTCATTCTGTGCTGTCTGTTGAGTTAGCCATGGCACTGCAGGACTCAGCATGGAGCAGGACATCTGTTTTGGAGCCATCCAGGGCCATAGAGCCAGGCTGTGTCCCTGCACAAAGGCCTGCAGTGGAGACCTGCCCTCCAGTTCTCTTTGTACATCTCATGGACCAAAAGCAAAATGGCCTTTCCGCCTTCATTTCTGCCACGAGAAAGAAGTGGCAGTACTGTTTAGTTTTCTCTTAAGGGTTCTGTGTTGGTTGATTTACAAACAGGGATGAAATCTGGAAGTCTTTACATAGGGGCTTGCTATAATTCTAGACCTTTGTCCCATGTTTCCCAATAGACAAACTAATGCATTTGGGGCCTCTGATGTATGTGCCCAGTGCTAGCCCAGCAACTACTGCCCAACTGTCTTTATGGCCCATACAATATTTACTGTGCTGCCAGGTTCAACAGTGCTGGAGAAAAATGAATTGTAGATGCAATTTCAGCGTAGAAATTGTTTAGAGCCTGCTACAGCTTTAGCCAGAGTATATGGGATTTTTTTCTTCTATAAAAAGCCTGAGGGTTAGTGTCTGTTTAATATTCAGAAGGCAAGAAATGCTTCTAGCACTCAGTGCAGAGCATCCTTGTGGGATCCCTGAGATGAGATACTAAATCTTGAACTTGCAGTCCTCGTTCTGCTATTACAGCAGACACCGAGGGGTAGCTCTTGTGTCCCTGCACATCATCTCCAGCAGCAACAAACACATTAACCCACTGCTGCTAATGAGCACTGGGTGAGCACTGGAATAGGAAGCTGTGTTGACATTTAAAAGATCCCAGTCATCAGGCTCCATGTTGCCTAATTGCCAGGGTTGTGTGGGAAGCACTGCTTCAATGTCTCCATCTAGTATGGACATGACGGGCAGGAATACACTACTCCTATGGAATGTCAGTTACTTCAGGAAACAATTAGCCTTTCTGAATATTCCAAATATGTCAAAACATTCTTCCTTTTTCCCTTTTAGAGATCTTCAAAGCTGTGAGTGTGTCAACATCATTCCACCTACTCGGAGGCAGCTCTGGAATATTTGATTCACAGATATTTCTCTTGGTTGGTGTCAAACCTTGAGCTGCTGTAGTCAAATCAAATCTTTGCAAGTAATACAGGCAAAAATGGATTTTGCCAAAGGGTGGGCTGGTCAGCATGTACCACTATTATACTCCTTTTCTCTCCAAAATATCATGCCCATGTCCAAATTTCCTGTAACCTTGGACTACGCTTGTTCCCAAACTGTGCTAAGTGTGTCTGGGAGAGGGCTAGCTGACCTTGGTCAACAACATGTGAAGGACTATCCTAACAATTTAATAATATAGGTGATCTTGTTCTGAAGTCTGGGCCTGGGTCCTGACACTTTAATTTAGAGGTAGATCCAGTGAGTAGCAAGAACAGGATCATCTACTCAACCAGTCTGATGGTGTATCAAGGACTATTATGTCTCACCTTGCTTCCCTTTCATAAGGGTTTGCCCGGGGCATCTCTACTAGGAAGACATCCAATCTTGATCTGAAAACATCAAGAGACAGAGAATCCAGCCCTACTTTTGGTAAGTAGTTCCCAGGATTAATTGCTCTTACTATTAATAATGCATGCCTGGGTTTCTTTGTGTGAATTTGTTTGGCTTCAGCTTCCAGCCGTTGATTCCTGCTATGCTCTCTCCACACGATGAAGATCTTTTGCATATGGTATTATCTTGTTGTGGTGGTACTTGTATGCTTTAATCAAGTCATGTCTCCATCTTTTTGATAAGGTAAGCAGAGAGATCCCTCCCAGGCTTTCACTAGAGAGAGACATTTTTCTCTCATCCTTTCTCTGACCTGTCTTCAGCTTTTCAATTTAAAATACAGGTACCAGAACTTTATGCACTTTGCCAGTATTCATCTTACCAGAGCAGTAGGGAGAGATAAGATCAGCTCCCCACTCCCACTCACTACTTCCTTGTTCACACATCCATGAATCACATTATACTCTCCTGCTTTACAGTAGGAACTCACTTAAATTCAGTCTGCGGTCCTTGATTTCCATGACTGCCTGCTGTCTACACAATAGGCTCATTCCCTGGTCCTACAGCAGTGTCTAAGACATATCTTTAAAATCAAGTTTTCTACACTGTCTGTGTTATAATGTCGCACGAGCATGTTGTGAAGTTAAATCCCTGTGCTGCTCAGTTAGCATTCTTGTGCATGGAATAAAGAGAATAACCAAAAGTTGTTCCTTAGAAAATGAATGACAAAATTCCCCTTAATGTCAATAGGAGTGGGAAGAGCTCATGGCATTTGTTCCTCAATAGAAATCTGTAACTAAATTTTCCACCCCAGAAAAGGTAAAAGCCATGCTGTTCTAATCCTTTTTCATATACAAGAGCTTATAACTGCTGTAACCAGTGAACACACGTTGACTCCTTCCCACTGCTACTGACAATATTTTCTTTTCTCAAGAAAAAATTAAATCAAGTCTAACCTGTCTTTCCAACAAAGATTTTGTGCTCATTAAAATCTGAGCGCTGCTGCATGGATTTCAGCTCAATATGCAGAACACACCTCATTCATCCCAAGGGCAGGTGTAGTCTGTGTGGCAAAGCCAGTGTTATGCAGCTTTTTTAAAGTCAAACCAGAGCTATTCTTTGAAGGACTGTGATTGTGCAATCATCAAGGCATTTTTTTAAGTTGGCAAGAAAAGACACAAAGCAAACTGATCTGACACATTTTAAAGGGTAATTTTTAGATATGTAGATTGAAAGAACAGCCCTGAAACTTTTACATGAGCAATTTTTACATCTTTGGCCCTACAGATTGCGATGAGGTTTCTGGTTGGGAAAGGATTTCGGGATTTGACTTGTGCCAATACTTTCAGCCACTGATTTTTCCATGTAAATATGAGGTCACGTTGATGTCATAACACCAAGAAATCAGTCTTGTGGGCTCATTAACAGGGGACTAGCATCTAGAAGTCTACAAAGTTTTGTGGCTAGCCAAGTACTACAGTGTAAAATCAACATATTAATGCATGAAAGAAGAAAGTACATTTAAGTTCACACAAAGCTCCCAGTTCCTGTCCACAATACACTTTATATTAAAGCTCAAGAGCTCGCAAACTCTGCCATTAAAACAGGAGCTGGTAATTCTGAGGAACACTACAGTTTTTGTCTGAAGCTACTTTTGGAGGCTACCTGTGATTACTGTTCACGGACCCGTCACTGTCAGACGATCACATGAAATTAAATGGTTATTACTCCTGAAGATCAGGGATGCTCCCCACAGCACTCGGGAAGGGAGAGGCTTCCCCACGAGGCCATGGTTCTCACTGAGGGCTGAGCACGAGGCTGGGGTGTTTGTGGAGGTTTGTACCTCTACAACTTGCATCCCACTGTGGTCTGTCCATGCTCTCCCGGGTCCCTGCAGCACACCCCGTGTGGAAATGCCTCTCAGTGATGTGTTAAACCAGTCACCTGCCCATCACATGCATTTCAGGTGCAGGTTTGCAGCCAGAGAGGAGAACTCGCCCCGCTTTGGGCCAGTCCAGCACGTTCCCATGCGGTCACATTCTTTCTGCACTTCCTAAAAGTTCAAAACGAGCAAGTCAATTACATTTTGTATGAACACAGCAAGCTCATGAGCATGAAAATCCGTGTTAATAACAGCCTGACCGCGAAGCATTCTATGAGCAAGGGGTGGGATTTTTGTGCCAGCAGAGTCGTGGCTGTCCCCGTGGCTGGGGGGCAGGAAAGGTGTGCTGGCCCGTGGGAAACCGGACCCGGGGAGTTCCCAGGCAGGCGGGACAGAGTCACACACCTCACCCCGCCAAGTGCTGTCTGCCACAGCACTGCTGCCCGCCCAGGCTTTGGAAACGGCAAGAGGTAGCGGTCGGATTCCCCAGATGCTGAAAAACTCCACTGAGAGAAGAATCCAAATAGCCACGTGCAAAACATCACTTCCCAGCCCCAGCCGATCCTGGGAAGCCGACGTGCGGTGTTCAGTAAATGCATCATGGAGAAACCCGGCCAGCAGGACTCAGATAGGGATTTGAACAGTTAGGGAGAAAAAGCTTCTCTGAGATACTCATTTGGTTAGATATTGTCTCTTGATACTTGAGGATGGAGAGGTGTTTGGTGCTAGTGTGCAGAGCTGGTATGCCTTGAGCCATTTTAGTTTATTGTTGTGATTGTATTTCCATCATTATGGTATTTGCTGTGTTACACTCCTTAAATACATTTTTAATGGAAAATTTCATACATTGACTCAGTAATGAAAATTAAACCATGAGAAAAGTTATAATTTTTAAACAAGATATATGAATTTCCCTCACTTTCTCTATTCTTTATTTCTTTTTTCTTCTTTTCAGTCTTCCTTCCTTCCTTCCTTCCTTCCTTCCTTCCTTCCTTCCATCTTTCCCTCTTCACTGTCCCCTCTGTCTTCTATTCCCTCTCTCTCTGCCTCTATTTCTATGCCCTTTTTTTCTCAGGCTCACAGGCCTGCTTTGTGAACCTGAGTGCACTGGATGACATAGTTACACCCACAGATTCACCCTCCCTAAAAACATTCACAGTCAGGCTTGCCTCTGCATGTTTCCCTCCTTTTTGAAGCTGAACAAATTGCACAGAGAGAATTGAAACAACTTAGATTTCCCTTCTGTCTTCTTTAGGTGCCACAATAACTGAGACTGAGTTATTCTCGATTTACATACTCTGCATATACAGAGAGCAGCACCCATTGCACAGAGGGGGAAGCTGGGGTGGGTTAGTCACAAGTGATAAACACCCTGTGGCTGTTCCAGAGGGACTGGAGCCCAAACTGAGTAATGTTGGCATCCTGGCCAGGACTGAGCAAGGGCCTGGACATGCACCAGCAGTGCCCAGCCATGGCTGCTCAGGCTTTGGGCTTGTGGTGCTGGCAGTGCTTCTCCAAGGTTTGACTGAAAGTAGCCTTGAAGAAAATGAAGACAACGTGCTGGAATAAACATCCACTTTTATATATGTGAGTGTCAGGTACTGGTAAGCATCATAGCTGGAAGCCAATGTCATTTACTGTTTGTACCCTGATAACAGAAGTGCTTCTGGTCCACAGGTGGTTTCCTCTACATTAACTTTAATCATACCTCCAGTTCTTTGTACAAATATCTACCAGCAATAGTTTTAAAAGTCACATTTGTACTGCAGCTATTTCCTTCTTTCTTCACATTCAGCATCTCTTGTAAGATGGCAGGTAAGCTGTTTTTTAGGAGAAAAGTACTCAGTCCAGGAAAGAAAGCACAGCACTGGCTGAAGGGCAACCCTTGACAGACATTTGCAATTTTCATTGTGAGCATCCTAACAGGAAAGATATTTGTGCAATCTAAGTTTGCCCTTTCCCCTTTAAAACATGTTTTGTTTGTATTATATAATTTCCTGATATAATTTCCTGAGCTCAGGAATGGGAAGAATTAAGATGAGTTCTTCTGGAAGAGTAGACCTCCTATGAGGGTTTTTTACTGCTGTGAGTCACACTTTCAGAGGGAGAGAACCCAGATTTTTGTCCTCAGGAAGTGGGGTTCAGCAATAGTAGGAATACTGAATCTTGATATATTAGAGCTGTACCAAGGTTGGGATGAGAGGGGAAAAAAGGATGACATGAGCTGTTGGCTCCTGATAGACTGGTAAGCATTTCCCATTGCAGGGAGCTCAAAAAGGAAAAGCAAGTCATTCCCACTTCCAGTGTCTTGTTATTCCTCTGAAAATGTATTATATGTGTATGTTAGAGAAATGCTCACAGACTTTGGTCTGCATTGGCACTACTTGGTATGAGCAAGGGAGAGTCCCTGCTGGGGAGAGGTTGCAGTCCAGATAAACAAGAGGGATGAAGGCTGAGGGAGGAAAGAAATCTTCTGCAAAGCAATGTGCAGTCTGCCAGGACAGCCCTGCTCCTCTGCTCTTCCAAGCTGGATTTCTGTAGGCCATACCTGAAAAACATGTGAGGTGCAATGGACCTGGTTTGTAACAAAAAGCTCCTGTTTCCATGTAAAGGTCTGAAAATGGCATTTCTAATAAATGCTGGAATTTATGGATTTACTGACCCAGCATTAAAAGTAGGTTGAATGTTTCAGTAGGACTTATGTTGGTACCTTTTGCCTCTGCTAACAAAGGCTGTAAGCAAGTGTGAAGAACAGGTAATACAATTTGCACCAAGAAATGTCTCAGTAAATGCCTAATTATACCATTTAAACTGTGCTTGCTGCAGCCCTGGGCTATACTCTGCTGTTTAAATTTTTGTAAATCCTTGACATTACAGCTGCTTAAATCCATGCCAGAAGCAATATTGGATCTGTCAAGCAAAGAGGGAGGCTTCATTGTCCAAAATTAAAGATGTGTGAAGCCTCAGACAGCTTCTCACTTTTAGCTGCTCTGCTCTGGTGTTGGAGAACCTGTGTAAGAGATCCAAAGTTCAGCTGAAGGGTCAAACCCTTTACCTGTGCAACATGGATGACAGGTACCACTAGTGCATGTCTGGATCATGCAGATACAGCAGAGATACCCTGTTTCTCATTTTATTCGTGTTTCAAGGCCTCTGGAGCCACTTCTGCACCCTGAACAAAGCAGAGGAGCCCTGCCAGCCCAGCCCAGTGTCTGAGTTGTAATTAAATTAACTGCAGTCCTTTCCAGTGCAATGCTGGATGTGTTACCCGTGTGACTGTGTACAGCTCCTTTGTAGTGCACCTCTCAGCAGTTCTTTAACACAGCTAGACGAACATGATTAGATAATATGCCTATGTTATCATCAGGCTGGGACTATTTTCCTGAAAATAATCACATGGGAACACCTCTTCCACTTCCTTTTGGGGGACTAAAAAATTGGTTGTAGAGGGGATCAAGTGACGTGTCAACAGGAGAGTCAGAAATGGCTGCAAGCAAAAGGAGTTTTGCCCAGATTTCTACTTAAACTCCCTTGCATTCTCTGTGTTTTCAGAGAGTTTAGAGAAAATATAATTCAGAACATGTGGATTTCAGTATTCCCATTAAATGAGGCTTTCTCAGTCATAACACTCACTTCTTCTCAATTTATCAAAACTGAGCCGAAAACTCAGTATTTCCTCTTCCATGAGCCTTGTAAATGTGGGTCCTTCCTTGGGTGGGCACAAAACAAAAAATTCAAATGTTCCTGGACACTAAAGATACCTTGGCATACTTTTGTCAGAAGAAACATAGTATATTTGGGGATGAAAAGTAATTTCCACCATCTTCCTAGAATTCTTTGGAGATGGAGAGCAATGATAAATCTTCCCACTTCCTTGCATGGTTTAGGGTTGCTGCATGGTGTTTGAACAGCTGCTCTTGTTCCATCCCTGAAGGTGGCTGCAAGTCAGTGGAAGAGGAAGAAATCTGAGTATATATATCATTCTAAAGGGGCAGACAGGATGAGTTATTGGGTTTTTTTCCCACTGATAAATCCCTTGTTTCTGTTAGTGATACTGAACATGCTATGCTGTCATGGCTGGGGAGTTTCAGCAGCTCACCACAGTGCTCAGTGTGCCTGTCATGCACCAGAAAGGTTTATTTGAGTGTCCTGGCTCAAATTTCCTAATGTACAAATCTCTTTAAACTCCCTCAAAAGCCCCCAGAAACACATCTCATGGGCCAAGCTCCACTGCCCTGTGGCTTGGGTAGCTTACCAGTTGCAGCTGTCCTGCAGCTCCCTACCCAGAGAACCCCTGTAAAATAATGGAGTAAATATGTGATGTGCAGCCCCTTCTTAGAGGGCTCGCACAGACTAAAAACTGTATAGATGTAATTCCCCCCACATTTAGTAGCCTTAAAGGTGTAATGGTCAAAGCCATTATTTATTGCCAAATTCCCCAAGAAAGCATGATTTCTTACAAAAGTGGGAAATGCCTTCAGTCTACCAGTGTGTTGCTACAAGACTGAAGTCTGGATGATTCCCACGAAGTGAGCACACCTCCTTGCTGGATACTCCAGCAGAGGAACCTCCAAAACACACGGCTTCTTTACTCCGGGGGACCTCAGTGAGGGACAGTGAACATCTCTGTGGAGCTGCATTTGGTTCTGCCTGGGACTGGCATCCGACAGTGAATTTAAGCAATTTTTTGGTTGTGTCTGTTGTGGTGCCACTGATTTGGTCAATATCTCCATGGACACTTCCCAGTCTGCTGTGCTCATTCTTAGCTCACTGCTTGCCAGCTTTCAGCTTTGCTGTGTCTCCCTCAGGCTCCTCCTGGTACACATCAGGCACAGATTCCAGGTGGAATCAGCCTCACTTTAATTTCACCATGTAAAAGTTGGTTTTAGTTTCCCTCTGCCTTCTGTGGCATCAAATGAACATGCTGAGGGGGTATTTTTCTCATTCAAAGGGAACTATCAAAGTTAGATAAGAAGAAAATTTTCCTCCAACTTCCTATTTTGCCTCTAATGACTTTTAAAAATTCACAGAAGAGCTGAGACTTAAGGACAAAATTTACATATCTGAATTGGAGTGGTATGAGACCCATTGTCTCTGTCTCTTAGTCCTTCATGGAAACAGGAGCCCACAAGGCCATTGCTGCTGGCCCTAGAGACAGTCACAGTTCTTAGGCAGGACATCTTGACCATTTAAATAGCGAGAGCTATCCAGGGAAGGGGTGAGTTTGTGCAGCCACAATACAGGAGCAGGTGGCAGGTTAGCACCTTCACACAGAAGCAAGCAGGCTTTGTGTGAGTTTTGTGGCTTTTCTTCTGAAAGATTAAAAAAAAATGTTTGAATGGTTTAGGAATCCGTAAAATTTACAAATCCTATGCTATTTCCACCAGCTCATGTCCTGCAGGCCAGCAGACACAACAGTCCCCAATGAAAGCAGGTCCTGTCATTTCCTCTGTGCTTCTCAGTGATCAGCTCCAAGAAGCAGCCTCTTCCCTCCCAGTTCCTCCACAAAAGCTCACTGCAGAACTATTTTCCACCAAGCAGTGAACACCTTTTCTCTTGTTATCCCTTTTATAACTGGAGAGGATCAGTAATTTCCTGTGGCTGGTCCCATGCCGTCACATTTTCCCCCTTCCTGGAAATCTACCTCAAAATTGAGGTCAACATACAGAAAAGCTCCACTGTCCCTTCCATTTATAAAGTAAAAACACTTATAAAGACATTGGTGGTGCAGAGAGTTTGCAGACTCCAAAATGATTTCCACCAGCTGAGGGAACAGAGGGAGCTGCACAGACCCCCAGGGGGAAGGGGAGCTGGAGGGAGCTGCATCACAGCAGCTGCTGTCTTCTGAGGGCAGTACAGACTGGGGTTGAACTCTGGGTTTACTACAGTCAGCTGAAAATTTGCAGAAGAGTCATTTTTTCTGTAAACCCCCTTTAGTCAGATAGAATTTAAATTTTCAACATGTACAGTGGTTATTTCTTCAGTTTTAGAGACACACTGAATGCATAGCCTGTACAGGAAGATGTGCACAGGGCTTGCTCTAAAAACTGTCTGAGGCTCACCAGAAAAAAATAAAGAACAGTTATAATTTTAAGAAAAGAATTAAAATAACAACACAACTGTGCAATCTGTTTCACAGCAGGTTTCACATATTTCCAAAGTTCATATCAACCTAACAAGTCCCCAAAGACTTCAATACCCTCTATGGTGCACTCTGTTAAGGACTGGAAGGATAAATATTACATATATTTAGTTCCTGGCAGATTAATTTGAATATTGAATCTTAAATTAATGAAAATACTAAATCCAAACCCTTAATTCAATAACATTTGCATTTCAAAAATGTTTAAAAGTCTGAATCTGGATTTGGATCTGAAGTACACCACCATACCACCAGCATGGACTTGCCTCAACTCCCAGCATAAATGGCCCATACACTTTGGAATGTTTTGTGATTTAAGTCCGTAGCTAGGAAGCAAAGCAATGGGTATTTCAAATGTCTCAAATGACTACTGTAAAAAAATTGATGCATTTTATATGTAAAGATAAATAATTTAAGTCTATTTTGAAATATTTTATTTATTTAACAAGTAAAAGGTTATTTTGCATCATAAAAAAAAGCCAAAAAGACAAAACTGACCAAAGCTGAAAAACAGGAAAGCCAATGGGGAAGGAGAAAAAAGGAATTCTAGTTATTCTACATAACAGATGGCAGAATAACAGAGAACAGCTGATGCTGGTAGCCTAAGGGAATTTTCCCATGTCAGAAGAAAAATAAAATTTAGGATATACAGGACTCCCCTTTAAATTAGTTTCATAAAAAGTGTCAAACTTAACGTACGACCTCTGGCATCTGTATATCTTGCCTGGGCAATTCATCCACTTTATGGCTTGCTCTCAGTGACCTTTCTTCCCCATGAATGGTGAATGAAATATTCTCAGCAGTGACATGCCCCTCCCACTCTGCATCTTCCCAACTGGCTTCTCCCTTTACCCCACACTCACCCCCACCACTCAAGGGTTAAATTTTATGACAGGGATAAACTAAACCTCTAAGGCAAGCAGCTTGGTTTGCCTTACCAGAGGGTTTTGTGGAGCTAAATACCATGGAAGCTGACTGAGATATCCAAATGTGAATATCTTATCTGAACAAGGTATACAATGTGCAAAGGAAAAGAAGCAGCAGTGAGGAAGCCCTGAAAAAGGACAACACAAGAGACAAAAAGGAGAACATAAATAATCTCATGCAGCAGACATAATCAGAATAATCTCATGCAACAACATGGACCAGTGCTGCTTGGGAGGTGATGGACTCAAGTCATTTTGAGCTACATGCATATGAATGTCTGTCTGTCCCTGTGTGCAAGGGATTTGTGCACTGACATTTGAAGAAGAGAGGAAAAACAGATCCAGTGCCACTTGACCTAGCACTGAACACAGCTCTGTTATAGCTGTTACTGTAACGAGTAGCAATCATTTAACCCAAGTACACCATTGCTCCAAAAGAGAAAATTGATTATTATTAATTAGAGTCATTATTCACTGAAAGCTACATGGTGGAATTTTCCACGTTCCAACCTAACTCAAGTCCCGTTGAATTAATGTGTTAATTTTTTCCCATGAACTCAACCAGAAGTAAGACAAGGCCTGAGATCTTTGGAAACACCCATCCAAAGAAGGAACTATGCCTTGTTGAGAATAACTTTTCTAAGACTTTGAAAAAAGATGAAATTTTACTAGTCTTAGAATATATAGTCTTAGAATCATACATAGTCTTAGAATCATTCATAGTCTTAGAATTAGAAGAGGCCCTCAAAGATCATCAAAGTCCAACTTCCTTGAAAGGTAGTAGAAGGGATCAGAATAAAATTCCTGATGCTTTCACTCTTAAAGGGCAACTACTTCTTCCATCTGAATGGTGTGCTCAGCATCATTTATTCCTGAGACAGGTTCAGCCATGTAACTCTCATCCCAGATCTTACCCATTACTGAGCTCAGGAAGGGCACAGGTCACTGTTGTAGCTGGCCATTTGCAGGTAGAAATGCTCTGTTGTGATGAAGCCAGGCTGCAATTCTTTCGCTTTACAATTACAAGGCAATACTGACTCAGAGCTGACTCAAGGGATCTGATCCTAACCCAGATTTCCCATGTTGTTTAAGGCTGTTTCACAGAATCATTGGAGATAGAATGGGTCTCTGGAGACCATCTGGTTCAACATCCCTGCTCAGAGCAGGGCCAGGATTTCCTTACTGGAGATGCACGTTCAATATTTATTTGCTTCAGCTGTTCATGGATGTCTACAAAGGTCCCTGAGATCCTTGAGAGGGAAGTGCTACAGAAGTAAAGTGCATGTGACAACTATCTGGATATTTATCTATGCAACTGCGGTACCTGCAGGCTCAAGAGTGTGCCTATGTGTGTGTATGTATATATTTATGTATCCTGAGAATGTTGGCATGAACCAGCACTTTTGTCCTCGTCACAACTTTTATTGTGGGTGCTGTTATTATTTAATTTTGCTGTAACAGTAGAGCTCTATATTTTGGAGGTAAGCTCTCTTTTTAACTCCTGCCTGGATCCTCAGCACTCGTCACCCTATGTTATCTTTAGGTTTCCCAAAGTCTCTAAGGAAAAGGAGCTCCTACTCCACCAGCATCCCCTCACATTTACTGGAGAAGGATGCCGTGAGTCCTTGGTGCAGCCTGAGTGAATTAGGTGTAACCTGAGAACCCTGCTGTTTTGGGCAAACAAATGCCCGCCGATGACAGATCTTAATGACAAGGAGCTTAGGCAATAGCACAGCGCCTGTCGTCTCACAGCAGCGAGTGGCCAGCACAGCAGGAAGGATCCTTTGCTCAGGTACCTCAGGGCTGTGGGGCCCTTGCACTTTGTCAGGCTTCCTGAGCAACTGAACTGCTCAATAATCCACAGGAACCATCCCCTGGAACAGAGATAGTGAAAGACTTTCTAAGCTTGGACCCGGCTTTTGTGGGTTTATAACCTAGAGAGAATGAGGTCCAGATTTCTTATGCAAGTCTTTTGGTTTGACCCCATGCAGGCAGAGACAGGTCCTGAAGCTTGGCCATAGGGTGCCTTTATACAAGGCACTGTGATGTTTGGGTCATATTTTTATTTCCCTCCTGCTTCTAAAAAAATCATGGGAACCAAACTTCTGTATAGGAAGGGATCAGATGCTGATCATTTCAACAGCAAACGTGCTTGGAAATGACACCCACATGCAGATCTGCACATTCTGGTCTGCCAAAAAAAACCCTGGTGAAGAGCAGAGACCTTTGCAGAATGCAGCAGTAAGCTAGGATGTACTTTTCTTTTCTTATATACTTTTTTTTCCCCATGAATAAAAGTTTGAAACATACCTTTATACATATCTGACCAGAGTGAATCAGGTCAGCTGAGAAAGTTTAGTGTAGCAAACACCATTTGATGTGGATCCTAAAGAAAATCTCCTATAAAGTATCTCAGAGAGCTGCAGAAATAAATGTTGTACAGGCTGCCATCTGGCCATAGTGTCCACATATGTGTATTTGACTGGAATGGAAGGCAAATTAATAATATTTTCCTGGGTTACTGCAGAAGCTATAAACAATTTCAGTTCTCACATTGTGCACTCCAGCTGCCATCACAGCTCTAGTGCAACATCTGCAGCACTATCAGTCACAAGAAATCACAAGTAATCCTTGAAACGAGGAGCTCTGTAAATAAAACCTGCACTAGAAAGCATTCAAAACATCATAATCCTGCCTACTCTACACAGATATTAGTGACCCCCCTTGGGACAGCAGTCTGGGCAACTGTGGAGAAGCTGCTATCTGTGATACTGCTGGATATATGGGTGAAAACACAGCGAGAATCCAAGGGAAAGGGCAAACAAGTGAGGAAAACCCTAGGACTGGGAAGGTGTTCGAGGGTGATGGCTTCCAAGTCCAGACAGCAGATTGCTGGCAGTTAACAGAGCTATCACAAGGGGGTTTGATTTCGTTTCTAGTGAAAGACTTGATGAGAAGGTAGTTGTGAAATAGGATGGCTGACTCTGCTAAGTCAATGCACTGCAGCTGGAGCCTGTTTTAGGGGTAATGAGCTAAGAAATGGCAAAGACAGAAACTATGTCTGATTCTGAAGGAGCAACAGTTCATTCTCTTCTGTGGTATCATGTTCCTGACTTCTCAGTTTCCTTTCTCTTTGCTCAGCTTTAATGGGTGGTGTTGAATTATTTCCACTATATCACACCAGTCACAGGTGTTGTCTTCAAGTTTGCTTTGCATTTCTGTTATTACACCCAAAATTAACATGCATTAGGATGTCTGCTCCAATAAATCTCTTACAATCTTCTGTATAAATTGGATATGAAAATCCTTGCTTTATTATACATGTTTAGACATATCATAATTTAACATAGTTCCTTAAATATATTTTATCTGCTTCCTGATGAATCATGCTGCAACATTTTAATTTCCTAATAAAATATCTGTTCCATCAGATTAAGCAAATAACACTGAAAGCATTGAAAATTTGAGGGAATTAATTTGTCCTGCATAGAAATTGGAGAGGGTGAGCTTCCTAATTTCTGACTCTAATGTGAAGTCTGAATTCTCATTTCACATCTCATTTCCAGTGCTCCCCATCTGGAGACTGTTTTCAGAAACAGAAGCTGCTCTGGCAGAAAAATGGAGAAGACAGAAACTTCTTGATTTCAAAATTTTATAAACAAATTAAAAAAAAAAAAAAACCACCCAGCACAAATGAGCAAAAAATAGGCATTGTTGCCCTTGTGACCACAATTTCTCTGCTCTGATATTGCCATAATAGAGCCTGGGCATCGACTGCCACTAGTGATGCCAAAATCCCTCGGGACTGGACAACTCCATCTGGCAGCTTTTTCTGCTGTCATTTGGGGTTATCTACTTGGTCATCCCATGTTGGCCTTCCCTGTGGACAATGACTTATTGCCAAAATCCACAAACTGATAGTTTAAGTCTCTCAGCCTACACTTCAGTCACTTGAGACATCCTGTGGGGTTTAAGCCAGGATGAGTAACTTGTATGTCTCTGCATCCTGCCTCTGCTCTGGCACAGTGTCTATGAAAACACCCCTCCTGTCAGAAGCTGTGGCCCGGGGGCATGCACAGCCTGAGGACAGCAGCTCTGGCATGCAGGCAGGATGACTGGAGCTCCTCCATGCTGAGTCACATTCCCCCTTCTCCAAACAGCAGGGCACTGCTTTATTCCCAGCCAGGAGCACAGTTACATCTCTGAACACAGAGCTTCCACTCTGGATTGGTGCAAACACATCCGGTCATACTGCCACCAGACAGGTAAACAGGTAAACAGTACTGCATTTTAGCTTTCCCCAGAGATCCTGGATTACCGGAGCTCCTCTTGTCAGGCATCTCCATTCCTCTCCCCCCTGCTCCTCCGTGTTTCTCACTCAATGCTCCACTGTTCCAAGGGCTCCTGTAGGTTTGCTTTTGGGCAGCTGTACTTTGTTACTGGTTTTGTTGTGATAGCACCCAAAGCCCTGGCCACAGGCAAGGTCCCTGTGGTCACAAACTGCTTCACTGGGCTTTCATTTCCAAGACTCCTCTGGGTACTGTGGGGGCTGAGTGATTTGTGGGGTTTTGGAAAGAAACACAGCCATAAACCCCAGGACAACACCAGCCTTTTCTGCGTTTTACACAAGCTCCACAAAAGCTGTGTCAGATGAAATTATTTATAGTCCTGGGCAATGCTCACTTCTGGTTTGGACCTAGTCCTTCCCATTTTCTTCTGCCCTGATGTTCGGTGGTTTGAGCACTGTTTAAGAGCCAGAGCTTCCCGATCTAACTGCACCACTCACCCCTTGTGTGGCCCTGTGCAAAGCCATGGACCCCTCCTATGTCAGCCTCCTCATCTGCAAAAGAAGTGTAGCCCCTGCTCACCTCCATCCTCTGAGAGTGAAAAAAATCAATTAATTTACATTTGTGAGACACTTTTGATGCTTTACAGAGCACAGAGTGCTTCAGAAGTGCCAAATGTGACTGGGATGATTAGGAGCATCTACAGAGCTTGTGCGTGAGGTTGTTACTTGAAAGTCTTTGGGAAAGAGGAGAAGGTGATAAATACACAGCAAAAAGCAACCTCTTCTTGGAAAGAAAACAGTAGACTGAGTGAAGGACAACTTCCCTTGGGCAGCAACTAAGTTGGAAGTGGTCTTTTGGGGCCTTTTAGCCAAAAAGCTGCCTGACCCTCAGACTGTGGACATAAACAGGGATCTTGCACAGGTACAAATTAGTCCTGTGTTTGGAGGCCTGAGGAGGAACTGAAGAGGCTCTGGGGCTGGCCCAGGACATTCTGAGTGTACCTGGAATGGGCATGGGGTGCCCTCTTCACCCATGGCAGAGCAGCAGACTCAGATTTCATGCAGGCTATAATTTTGCCTGCTGCTGCTGCTAGATCCTAATAACCAAACCAAGAAGGGAATTTTTACGCCATCCGAGGCATTCCTGATCCCCCTCCGCATGTAGTGAAAACTTAATAGCGTGAGAAAATGCCTTCCTGTAGAGTATTGTGAACCACATGCAGAACAGGAGCAGATGGAGGGGCCTGTCCTTGTCTGATGGAGGGGTTCTGCCAGGATGCTCCCTGCCAAGGGATGGGAGCAGCAGGAATGGCACCTTTGCAGGGTGCAGTATTCGATCAGTGAGGGCGAAGCCAGCAGAACTTGCAGAGGCTGTGGGATAATAGTTCTTGCTGCTCGGAGGGATGTGAGTAAAAGGAGAGGGAGAGCTGCTTTTCCAAAGTCTTTGCCCCATACAGATGGAAGCAGTTAAGATTCCTGCAGGAGCCAGGAGCAGAGAAGTTAACACATCTGGAAGTTTCCTGATGCCTGGAGTCAGGCCGTGGTGAACAATGCTCACTGGGCTGAGCAGGCTCTGCTCGGCTGCTTTTATTGCACTTGGACTCGTTTCAAGCTCTGCTCTGTGATTAATTGCACTTTTAAAAATATAGTTCAAAACACTTCCCAGGAAGTTTGGGGAAGGCAGAGCATTTCAGTGGCACCAGGGGCTCAGGGCTCAGTGCAGTTTCAACACAGCAGCCCCAAATACAGCTTGCATTAGCCACAGCTTCATCTGACGTGGGATCTTGTAACCCCATTCCGTCATGGAGAGGGTGTCTGGCCTCCCAAGCCTCTCCAACACCTGCCAGACATGGTAGGGTTGCAGCAGGTGTTAGCCAGGCCCTCCACCCATCTTGTTTGTGCAGTTATGTCTGGGGCCAGGCTAGGACTGTAGATGTCCTCTGCCCCATGAAAATTATGGAAAGGAAGAGCCTCACTCCTTCCCAGCGTGTTTCTGCTGTCTGTCCCAGGGCCTGACTTTAATTCACAATTAAATAAAAAAATATAAGGTTTTGAGGATGCAGGGGAAGAAGGGCATAAATAGAAAATCACGTTCTTGGGATGCAAAGGACATTTCAGAGAACTGAAGCCAGGTCCTCATTGCCATGTACTGATGGTGGAGAGGCCAGAGGCAAGACTGAGAAAGAGGAACAGTGGGTACTTTTCATTTCATACTAGGATGCAAGTAGGCTCCATCTCTTGGCTATAAAAACTAGTGTATATTTGTGATACAGAAGTGGCCAGCTGCTCCAGTATTACTAGTGGTGGAGGTGCACAGCTTACACTGCCTGAGAGGAACTGGTGTGAATTGAATGGAGGCCTGGAAGCCAGGGTCATAGTAACTCATTAATACCTAATGAAAGGGTCTGTGAAGGGCTGTTGCACATGTCCTACAGCCCCTCCAGGGCATCTGCATGAGACAGAGTGAACTAAAACTCACACATCCACGAAAATATTACCTTGGAGCCAGTCACCCACAGGCACAAGGAATGCCCAAGGCTGTTTAGCATTCTCCTAGCACCCAAAGCTGCTTTGGGAGCCAGTGAATACCTTGCCAGATCGTTGCAAGTGTCCTCTTCAGTGCAAAAGACAGAGGTTGTTTTTTGTACAAAGGTCAGCAGAATAAACAACAAAAGAAGTGCTGAACTGCTGGAAAATTTTGCAGGCAGGCAGCAAGAAGGGGAGCAGGGAGTTGCAGACACCACGGGCTCACCTTGGCAGTCTCTGCCAGCAACACAGCCCTGCACACTTGGGCTTTCAGGTTGTGTCGTGCCCACACAGCACAAAACTCGTGGAGCCCGGCAACCAGGAGGCATCACAGCACACCATGCACTGAGGGGAACAGAGGCTGCAGAGGTACATGGACCACACAGGAGATGGGCCATCCTGTGGGCTCTCGGTGTGCCTGGGCTTCTGGCATTTATCTCCCATTATCAGGTATGTCTGAAAGAACACCCAGACTGGCAGCCATCAAGGCGGGTGCGCTGTTGGTTTATTTTACAGCACGTCTGGAGCGCTCCTCCCTTTCTCCTCCGCCCCCTTCGTTTCCTCTATTAAACTGTCTTTGCATCTTGTCTCATGTTAGGACCTGATTTGGAAAATGATTTAACTGCTTGCTTAATTTTAATACACTGCAAGTCATTGTGTTGCAATCACAGCTGGCTGCATGGATGGCAGAAGGGCCTGCTCTGGAATGCAGGGCCAGGGTCTGAGCCTCCCCTGCAGGAGCTGGAAAGTGGGGTCTCTCTCTTCCAGGCTGATGCCTCCAATGCTTTTTGGCTGCATCCAGACCCAGAAAGTGATTTGGCTAGAGGAGCTCTAAGCCTCTGTTTGCCATGCTGCTGCAGTATTTCGGGGTTTCTTTGCACCTCAGGTCTCTTTTGTAATCTCAGTTTGGCTCGTCCTGGAGCTCGGCTGCTGTTGCAGGGCACGGAGCACCCCAGGGCTGGGTGTGGGGTGGGTGTCCCGGCAGGTACCTGCCTGTCAGTGCAGCTGACTGAAATACCACGGGGAACACATGGCAGGCTGTGAGGTCACTGCTTGAAACAATACTTTCCTCATTACAGAGAAGGGGGTTTTTTTATCCTATTTACCCATCATAAACAGATGACTGCTGAGGTGAGGTCTGGAGTGTATGGACCCTTAGACAGGCAGCACTCCTTCAGAAACGCTCTTCTGCTGGGAAGGGTTCAGATGCAGAGACTCACGGGGGGCTTTTAGAATCATAGAATCACAGAACTGTTTGGGTTGGAAGGAGCCTTAAAGATCATTTGGTTCCAGGTCCCCTTACATGGGCAGGGACACCTCCCACTACAGCAGCTTGCTCAAAGTCCCATTCAACCTGACCGTGAACATTTCCAGTTAAAAGATTTCCTCAGTTCAGCACCACAAAAGGGTATGTCTCCCACTACCTTGAAAATCCTGAGGGTGGGTTTTTTGTGTTTGTCCAGCATCAGGGTTGCACTGCTGAGGGATGCCCATGGGTAGGTACCTGCTGTGTGTAACTACAGCACCCTGCACTGCTGTGGGTGCTACCACAGTGCTGGTAATCACGACAAAAAGAACACCAGGGGCTGCTCTGAACCCAGGCTCAGCTGTTAGCTTAGTGCTTTCTCTGGTTTATGTCTTGCGTACTCTTTCCTTTACCCACAGCCCTGAAGGCATGAGTCTCTGTAGATTGAGGCTATATTGTATGCTGTTTTACATATATATCAAATAATAAATTAACAAGAAAGGGATTTTCCTGAGACAGATCAAGCTTCTTACCAGAGGCATGTATCAGAAATCACTGTACACATGTAAAATTGCAGGTGGAGCAAGCCCGCACATGGAAATACCGCTCTTCACAAGCAGGAAATTACCATGCTGTTTTGTTCTTCTGTTTCGCTTTCCTCCCAGGAATTTATTTCTGCTTCCATGCTTTATCTTCTGACCGAATTTCAGAATGCATGGAGTAGAGGAATGTGTGTGGGAAACACTTGGTTTGCCGGGCTGTGTCTCCACCACTCGCCCCCCGCTCCCGCCGCCCCTTCCCACCGCTCGCCCAAGCCATTGTCACACATCTCGCCCGTGACTCACTAACGTGCCTGATGTTCGTGCTGTGGCTTGTAAGCGATTAGTGCTTGCTCACACAGCTTTTTTTTCTTTTTCCTTTCCCCTGCTCCCTCTGATTCAGCTGATTTAGGTGGCCGATGGCCCCCTCGCTTGCTCACGCTGCCGTTAGTCACAGAGCAGCTCTGGGCTCACCAGCCTCCCAGGGCCAGGCAAAGGACAAGCGGATGGAGGCCAGTGTTTGGTAATCAGGGATGGGCAGGTGATTCCATGGCACCTCAAAAGAAAGCTTAAGCCTTGCTGGTACCATCTGCCTAAGCGTTTCACACAGGAGGTGCTAAAAAGGGATCCTGGAGCTTTAGGGATAAGTGTGAGCTGGAAGTGAGCACCAACCAACCAGGGAAACAGGCTCTGCTGCCTGTGTTGGCAGGTGAGCAGCTTCTGAGCGGCTTCTGAGCAGATGTTCGTGCAACTCTCTGAGAAATAAAGTTCTGCTGCTTAAGCTGACTGGAGAGAGCTGCTACCTCTCCAATCATATTGTGGCCTCCAGATGTATGGGGCTGGCATGGCTGTGGGTATCCATGGCATGAAAATACACCATTCCAGGTTTGTGTTCTGTAGGCTGGCTGCTGCGGCGGAGAGAAGACAGGCAGCAGAGCTTGTTTGGTCTCTCACTGGGAGTTGTGTGGGCAGAAATTGTTACTGAATGGCTGCACAGTGCAAGGTGTGCATCCCCTTCTCCAGCAGGGACCCAATGGCCCAGAGGAGACTCCTGGAATGGATGGAGCAAACTGGCAGCATTGCCCTTTGCAATGGTTTGTACCTCTGGGACTCACTGTGCCATGAGGGAGTTTCTCTGTATTTAACTAAGTTCAGGGCACCTGGGAACTGAGTCAGCAGCAGGGACTGCCTGCGTGTACAAAAGGCCATGCTGGGAGGGCTCCATGTCGGCCACTGATGACCCTAAAAATCCCTCCCTGACATCTGCTAAAGAAGTTTTTCTTGTTTTCAGGAAGGTCTGCTGCCTTCTTACCGACAGCAGTGAGAGCCTTTCCACCGCAGCACACAGAAACAAGATACCCTGACCACACATTTGCCTTTTTTCTTTCTTCATGTTTACCTGGGATTGCAGCCAGATGGGCACTGGAAACTGGTTTCTGGGAGCAGACTTTTGGACAGTGATAATCTAATCTGACCTCCTGTGTAACCCAGGTCAGGGAGTTTAACATAGTAATTCTTGCACGGGAAGGAATTAGTCTTCCTGGCTGTGCCATGAACCCTGCTCAGCCCAGCAATTTGTGGTTGAATTAGGTATATCCACTCTTGGGTCTGAGAAAACAATGAGTTTTCAAGTTTTTTTCTCCCTTGGTGGACAAAGATCTGGTTTATTCCATTAGATTTTCTTCCCAGACCCATTCAAGAGATGTTCAACAATTGAATGAGATTGGAGGAATGGGACCCCCCGCTCCATGACAGAGATATAATCTGGATGTGTACAAATACATTATGCCACTAATACTTTGACCTTGAAAATTCTTGAGTAAAAAGGGTGATGATTACAATTGTGGTGATCTCCTGCAGATGACTGTGATTTATTTGTGTACACAGTTGTGATTCAGAGGCTGTAGGATCTGGGTGCAAATAATGCAGAAGGAAGTTTATGGCTTCCTCCTCCACTTCACCCCTCTGACCCTGCTTTTCTCCTGCCTCCACTTCTGATATTATTTTGATTATATGAAGACTTGTGAGGGAATGATGGCTATATTTCATGGGGTATCCACTTGTAAAAACTGAGTCATGTTCTCCCACAAGAAGAGTTTTTATCAGAGCATCTCATCTCTTGCATAATACTAGAAAGAAAGACGAATAGGTTGGAGAAAGAAGGCTAAATGTTGAAAGCCTCAGAGATCTTAATCTGACCCCACCACTCATTCAATGACCAAAGGGAGATCACTCTTAGTCTTTCCAGCAGAAAGCTGCTCCAGAAACTGCTCCTTGCCTGCCTCTCAAGATAAATGAGTTCATATGGAAATACATCACTTGGAGCATGCAGCCATATGTGCGATTTTTTATAAATCTATACACATAAATACTTGAATAATAGATACAAACAGATCCCTGCATATACCTGAGCTACTTCAGTTTGAACTAAGAACTGTCAGTGCTCATAACTTCCAGAGGAGGTGATATATATATATATATATATGTGTGTGTGTGTGTGTGTGTATGTTTACACACACACACATGCATCAGCTTTCCCCATTTTCCCTGCCAAAGACAGGAATCCCTGTGCCTTTGAGCAGCATGGAACAGACACTTCCATCATGTTACGGCTGGCTAGACCAGAGAGAGATGCAGACATAAAACAAAGCTATCCTGGTTGGGAAGGAGAACAATGTCTAATTAACCAAATATACACCCAGGGCCCAATGCTGCCCTTGGATGAGCTGTGCTCCCTTTTTGTGCCACTAGCAGAATTTAATCTAGAGAATGAGCTGATTTATTTTCTTCTGATGTTTTCTAGCAACAGATTCAGTCTCTTACCTGCATAAAACTACTACTTTCCCATAAAACTCTGTCTTCATTTTACCTAGTGGATTAGCACTGCTCAATCTGTGGCCTTTTGCATCTGTGCAGCCATCTGAGAGAACAAGCCTTTTGCCAGATAGCTTAAATTAATAAAGCTGAATTTTTCCCTCCACCGGGGCCAGCAAATTGAAAAAGGCAGAAGCCCTCCAGAGTGGTTCTAAACATACAGGTCAAAGGGAGAGAAAGACAGAGGAGAAAAAAGCCTGTACAAAAGTCAGATGAAGAATGAATGGCAAATGTGTTTGCATTCATTATCTTGTTCCTTCTTCTAATTCTTCATCCCATTTCCTTTTCCATGGGTAAATGGGGTAAGTGGGTCTCAGGTTGTCTGTGTTTAGTGGAGTACAGGGAAATCCTGTTGCAATGCACATCACTTATGGCACAGTTTGGTGGTGTAGGTTTTGTGACATTCGGGGAAGGAAGATCTTTTCATTGGCAGCTGAAACATCCTACATAAAACTAGGCTGTGCTTCCTCCCTGCAGTCACTGCTTGTGGCTCACTGAATAAGAAGCTCTCTTTAAAAAGATAAGCTCAGCCTGGAGACTAGGGATCAGCTGGAATGGGTGGAAATCAAAACAAGGCTGTCGGGTTTTCCTTGGCACGTGATGAATCTTCCCCATGCAGAATAATTTGGAGCCAAGATTTTTTTCCAGAGCTCCAAGATTGTTACTTTGCCTGTTCACATACTTTCTTTTTCCAACAGGGTTTTATTTTTCAAACCAATTTTTCATCAGACCAATAAGTGAGGAGCTTGTGGAGACCTGCTCATATGTGAACCTGGAGAGTGGAGGGGAAAACCCAAACCAGTCTTGCTGCATCACTAATGGTGCAGAGGCTCAGATAACAATTATGGCTGCTAGATATTTAGGTTCTGCATTTAACCTACCTTTCTTGGCTACCTTTACAGCTCACATTTAAACAACAAGCACTTTCTCTTTCCCAAGGCTTTTCCTTAATTGGATTTTTGTTATGCTTTTTTTCCTTCTCGTCTGTGGCTTAAGAAACTGTAAAAAAATAGCTTGCAGGAGCTAAAAAGAGCCAGCACTTTAACTTCAGGCAGGAATTACACAGCTTTCCTAAAAAGTCATTTTATGTCTTGCTTACAGGTTGGGAAGGGAAGGCATTTTGTTCTGCACAAGTTGGTGATGATCCTGAAATGCAAGTTAAAATCAGCAACTCCATTTAAATCAGCATTTATGGTAAAGGGAAGGGCTTTGGGAAGGTGATGATTTTTATACTCCCTTTGCCCTGTGCCTTTTCCTGTGGTCTCACTGGTCCCACAGGGTTGCAGAGCTGGGGCTGGCACAGAGGCTGCTTGACTCCTGTTCCTGTTCCCAGTGGCTGAACCATCCCTGCTCACAGTAATTCCACTGCTGTGGGCTAAACTGAGGGCCTCACACCGGGCTGTGTGTGCTTTATCTCATGAGCAGCCATGGCACCTGGAGCAGAGGGCACAGCCCTGCCCCGGAGGGGAGGGGGAGCACACTGGAGGCTGAAATCCCCTTACCCAGAGCATC
Source organism: Chaetops frenatus (assembly GCA_013400775.1). Classification (NCBI taxonomy): domain Eukaryota; kingdom Metazoa; phylum Chordata; class Aves; order Passeriformes; family Picathartidae; genus Chaetops; species Chaetops frenatus. Next base: position 389,110 of record VZTR01021941.1, on the reverse strand, counting down.
ACTGAAAGCACCTCCACTGGAAATAAAAACATCCTCCTCTGCCCCAGCACAGCTGAAGTGGGGGAAGTGAGCTGAAGCAGAGGGTGAGAGCAAACAGGGTAGGATGCTCACCAAGAGCCCTTAGGAAGCCAAACAAGCAATGCCCAAGTGCTCACTGCTTTTTCAGTAGATCCCTGCCAATAACCTTTTAGTCAGGAAATATATTTCAAGAAACATGGTCGGCAACTAGATATTGGCAATGAGGGAATAGGAAGATACTTTGCACCTCACTGCATAGCAAAATTTCTCAGTACAGAGATATAAAATGTCCACACTGTGCTCTGGAGTTATCAGTCTCCATGGCAGTATATCCTCCTTTTGAAGGGGTCCTTCAATAAAATTAAGGATTTAACCTTCTTCAAGAGAATTACAAACAGACACTGTGCATATTTCTTCCCCTCCAAGATTTTCATGGTCCTATGTCCCATAGGCTCACAAATGTATATAAACCTTCATCCTCATAGCACAAGGGCTTCTAAAAAATTCAAGAACAATGCTCATTCTGCCATTATATAGTTTTGCCAGTTATCAAAATGCACTGGACATCAATTGCCAGCTTTTTTGAAGAAGAATTCACCCACAGGCCTTGAGTCAGAAATGCTGCAGATTTGGTGATAAAGGGATGGTGAGATTTTTCTGAAGCCCCACCAGTCACTGTGATGGCAGCTGAATTCAGGCCTGAACTCCTGATTTGGGGGATGCAGCAGTACCCCTCTGAATAAATAGCAGTACTCAGTGGGCATCCTGAAGTCACTGGGTACTAGAGAGCTTTCTTCTTCTCTGCAGAAGGTTGCAGCAGCATCAGGTTGTGTCAGAGCTGCAACTGCTGCCAGGGATAGGACTGCTGCCAGAGATCTGGAGACACGCTCATTTCCACTCTACTTTTCTGGACCTTGTTGCCTTAGAAAAGAAGCAATCAGCTGTCCTTCGTAAGAACAAGGCTTTGTATTGTTGCAGCATTTTTCACTTCCAAATCACTTTACAAACATTCAGTGGTGCATCTCACAACACACCTCCAGTGGGCTGTGGATGTGTTTTATCTTAGTTTTATAGTTGCATTTAATCAAGCAAACAGGAAATTAGTTTCTTGTCAGATCTTCATTTTGTGGTCCTCAGGCTAGACCCACAGGCACAGTCCTGTCTTCTGTCTGTTTTGGGGTTGGTCTATAATCAGCCTGGGATGGCATTGCTACAGGAAAACAGCCCAGAGAATGATCTGAGGGCAAGGTGCCAACACCAACACCAGGCCCAGAGTGACTGAATGTCATTGTTTTACTTCCAAGTATAAATGTTTAAGTTCTTGGGCATTTGCAATCTTCTGTCAGCCTGTTCTAGACAGTGAATGGCATTTTGGAGCCACAGCTCATCCTCTCTGACCAAAGTGCTTATTTTAAAGTAATCTATTCCATCCAGTTTATAGCCACAAAGGCCAACAGAAAATGACCCAGTGATAAAATGTGGTTGTATAAATATCTTCCAAAGCATATTTTCATTATCCATTAACTCTATGTAGTCAACAGTGAAGGACAGGTAATAGACATTAGGGAAGCAGCATCAGGGTGGGTGAACACTGATCCTGGAGGAGACCAAAACATCCTATGAGCTGCCGGGCTGCTCCTGGGAGCCTGGTGCTCCTGTCCCTTCAGCCAGGACAGATTTTACACTCCCCAGAGGACCTAAATAATTTTTAGTGACAACACTTGTGTTCTTATTTTCCTGCCCTGCATCAGTGTATTCACATGTCCATATGGTAAGCTTTTAAAATTTTAGTTCTTTTAATTGTAGTGAATAAAATATATACAAATGTCTATAAAATATATACAGGCTGCCAAGAGAAGCTGTGGATGCCACATCCCTGGAAGCATTCAAGGCCAGGTTGGAAGGGTCTTCAAGCAGCCTGGTCTAGTGGAAGTTGTTCCTGCCCATGGTGGGGATGTTAGAACTGGATGACCTTGAAAGCTCCTTTCAACCCAAACCATTCTAGAACTCTATGATTCTTTGACAACCATCAGACCACTGTCTGAAAGTTCCAAATAATCTTATTTTTGATCAAGTGCACTCACTTTTTACATGATGATGCACTGAGATTTTAATTGTGGTTAGAAAGCTAAATAAGTCACCAAGTCTACACCTTTGAGTCCCATCTCTGTTGCTCAGACCTCCTGGTCAGGATACAATTCAGCAAACCATGCCAGGCTCATTTTCAAACTGTGTTTTTGAGAGGCTCTCTGTAAATAAAAGGGCTGCAAAAACCCCCTGGCTGTTCAATGAGGGCAAACTCCAGGCAGCTGGAGTGCTTGGTCTCTGTGCCCTGCATGTCGATAGCCTTTTAACACGAGAGCTTGGCAAAGGCCAATGATTCACCTCAGAGGAAAATCCCACCATGGGATGGTAGTTCCTCATTCTCAGGGACTTTAATCTGAGCATCAGGGTGCATCTGCTTAGAGGTTAAATCCATGAAGACTGTTCAGGTTTCTATTTAACATTTTGAGGCCGAACAGCACATCTGAAAACATGACACTGCTCTTGTCCTTGCCTCTAAACCAGACTCCACAATTAACCCATCCATATGTGTTTGTACAGCACAGTAAGGCAAATAAAGGCTGAATGTCCCAAACTGCAGCCACAGCATATGAACTTATAGACATAAGCAGAAAACTTCTCCACATCAATGGATTTCTTGCTTGTCTGGATCACTGGCCTGTCTGTATTTCCTGCTGCCATTAGGAATTATGGCTGTAATCCTACAGGAATGGTTTTTAGTGTTGAAAGTGCAGCTAACCATCAGGCGGGCAAGACAGCGCAAGCCACACGGGCTGAGCTCCTCTGTGATCTCACCCCATTACACAACACTGTCAGGAGCCCCACTGGGGGAGCATTGCACAAGCTCCAAGGAGTTTGGGAGTTATAGATAGTCCTGAGGAATTATTTTATGTCATGGGAGAGGGGAATGGGAATGAACGGGAGTTCAAAGTCCGGATTACCATTAGGCCAGCAAAACACATTCCTATAGTCTGCAAGTATACAAAGACATCATAGTTGGCTCATTTCCTTTCCTCTTGCCTGTGGCAGCCACAGCTTCAGCCCCACTTTGTTTGGACTACATCAATGTGTCAATAAAATGTGGCTGTGGGGCCTCATCCTCACCCAGTAGGTGTGAGGTTGTTCTGTGTGAATGCCAGCCAAGGCTCAGGCTGGCAGCTCTGTCCTGGGCAGGGAAACATTATTTCCATTACATTATCTCTTTTGTTTAGTGGCTTTTCTTTTTCCCCTTAAAGGGATTTATATTTAAACCATAAAATATGATCAGACTCAAACTTGTTCTGGACTAGCTCTCCTCAAAAGGGTTTGTATTTTAAGTTTCTTTTTAATTTTCCCATAACATTGATATGTCTGCTTGTAGGGAAGCAGAAGCAGGCTGGGCTGAAATCCACCAAATTCAGTTTGGATTTATATTATCACTGAACTCTTGCCAGGGGCTGAGGCAATGGCAGGGTGAAGGCTGAGGGAAGAACTGGGAACCCAGAGGAAATTGGGTCACTCTGGAAGAGCAAGAGAGAAAACAGAGGTCTGCAAAATAAGTGTCCCACCCTAAAACCTGGAAGGTGCAGAAAGAAAAAAGCTCTTAACCTACCCCTAGTGCCAACCCACCCCTTGCAGGGATTGCTGCCCAAGGTACACAGGAGATGTTTTTCTCTCTAAGCCTTTGCTGGTCCTTGTGTTTCAGAGCTTCTCTGCTTTTTCAGGGCTGAGCCCTGGATCCCTCCCTGCTGCTGAGGGTGGGAGGTAACTTGGATGCCCTGGAAGTCTGTAATTACTTCTGCTGCCCCTGTGTATCATGAAGGGGGGGAGGGGGCTTATGCCATTTTGCTGCATTTTTGATGATACCTCATTTGTTTACTGGGATTTACCCTCAGGTGTAGTGAACACACTCTTTAAAAGAAACCTCAGACCCATGTGTGTGCTCAATGCTTTGCAGAGCTTTCATGTTTCCCGAAATGCATCCTGATGCCCCTTCTGTTCCTTCCTGGGAGCCTTGATGCAGCAACCTCCTGTGGTTGTTTTAGTTATCTGTATACTTTTCTCCTAGAATCAGATGACTTCTCCCTTCCTAGACAGATTACACAAAGTATTCCTCACCCAGACACCGTGAGTCTTTCCGCCCCCAGCAATTGCCACACAGCTCCTTGCTGAGCCTCTCTTTCCATAAATAATACATGCCCAGATTTCTTAAATTCTTGGTCATCTTCCTTGATTCAGCTACATGTCAATGACTTCTCTTATGACAAACAAGTACATCTGCAGCTGGAATCCCATTTAATAACTTATTTCCCTTATTACATAAATAGAAATATATACTATAGTCCTTCGTGGGTGGAGCAGCATGGAAATTACCATGATGGAGTCTGTGCCCCGTTAGCAGCTCTGACCTGGTTTAACATAGGCTGGCTCACATCACCTCTTACTCAATGTTTCCCATGGATGAGGTGCAGACAAGCCACGTACAAGGAGCTCGTGCATTTGTGTCATGATGAGACAGGAGAGGATGGAGGGAACTCATGCCAGCTAACAGAGATGCTCTAGCTAAACTCTTAATTACCCAGTCTTTCTCTCTATCCACTTGGTTTAATCCAATCCCCTTATCTCTGTCAGAGTGACATGTTTGTTTTTCCCACATTACTCCCTACAAATGCTGGTACAAGAACAGCTTCACCATAACAGTGGTGAGTGGAGCAAAGGCATCATCTTCCCAGCATGGATCATCTTTATGGGTGTGGTAACAGAAGTGAGATTCCCACGCTCAGCCCCATGAAATCCAGTGGAAACAATGAGATCAGAAGCAGAAGCACATGAAATTCATTCCAGTTAAACCAGTAAAGCATCAGTTACCAAGTTAACTGTTCATTTTTCTCCACAGAACACTTTCCTGCAGAAGAGGGTCTTCTTTATGTCCATATTGACTTGATCTCCAAAATGTCTCTCTCCCTGTGGAAAGGCAAACTGTCTCATGCTGCTTTTTGTGGCCAATAATACATTAATCCTTAAGAAGGAATGGATGCTTTCCACACCTTTTTTACCCTTACATCATCTGAGGACCAAACCCTCCTCCCTGTGCTGTCACATTTGTCATGCAGTACTTCTGTGTTGCTAAGCAGGGGGGCTGCTTTCCCAAATTTCTCCATTCCAGAGTTCTGCTGTTGTCTCATGCCCTGACCTGCTCTGTTTCAACACACATGAGCATCCTCCTTCCCCCACCCCCTCTGTGTGGGTAGCTCATGGCCCTGCCACACTCCTGTGTTTCTCCTGTGAGGACACACTCTCCATCCTCTTTACGGCCACCCCATAAGCACTGGAACACTGTGATGAGGTTTCCCCTAGGCCTTCCCTTCTCCAAGGAGAAGTGACCTAACTCCTTCAGTCTTTCTGCCAAAGCCTTGTTGTGCTCAGAGCATGTCCTGCTAGACACACCATGTTTATACAGGATCTCCTTGCACAGCCCACGTTTGCTGCCTGTGACCCTGCCATTCTCCTGTGTTTATGTTCCATGGCCTGTATTTACATACTGTGACATCCCAGGCCCTGCTGCCTGTCCCTGTTTTAGTCTCCCAACATCTGTGGCTCACTGCACCTTTGCTCTTGGGTTCAAAGCTCAAAACGAAATGCAGTCGTAAGCAGAAGATTAAAAAACCACAAGTGAAACAAGACACCTAAATCCTTGCATACTTCTGCTGATATCCTTGATAGGAATTGATCCTTCCATCCCCCTTGATATGCAGCCAGTGGACCCTTTGTACTGTGTGGGATGCAGAGATCAAAACACACACATTTAATGAGCTCATTTCTAACAATATTTTGAAGTTGTCTTTTTCTAGTCTGTCTCCTAAATTCTCTCTGGCTATACTTTGCATTTCCCTCATTAAAAACATGCTCTTCCAGTCAGGCTGCTGCCATTGTAGGGAAAGTTGCTGCCCTCAATTGGAAGCTGAAATATAATTTGGGGTGCCTAACCTCACATTCACACACACACACACACACACACACATGGAGAGAGTTAAAACTCTCAAACATCCATTGAACTTTTAAACCCCTCATTAAAATTCAGGGTTTTGTAAAAGAAATCCAGTTTCAGATAGAAAGCTGAAGATGGGTTCAAACATTTTTATGCAGCTGCTTTGTCACAAGAAAATACAAAATCCTACTTCTGTGAAGACAGGAGTAGAAAGTTACTATTCATGCAGAACTACACATCTTTGAATCACAGCTCCCAAACTATGTGAGCTTTTCCCGGGTTTTCTCTCGTGCAGGCTCTGCCCAGCAACACATGTCTTTGATTTCACAGGCTGTCTGCCTGCCTTTGCTGCAGCTTCAGAGCTGGGTGTCTCTGCTCCCCAGCCAGTGCTCACCCAGTGCTCTGTCTGCACATCCAGACTCCACATGATCCATGGAAAAATGTCCTCACTGGGATCCATCAAATTCCTATGTTATCAGTGCCTTTCTCTGTGCTTACTTCGGGCTTTTGAGACTCCTGGTTTCCAAAAAGACCTTTCACAGTTAAATTAAACAGAGGCTGGGGAAAACATGCTGGCCAGGAGCTTTTGCTCAACCTCCATCACAGGTTTCTGGTTTTGCAGCCAGGCAAAAAACCAGAAAAAAAACCCCTTCCCTGTGCTGGGGACTGGCAGGAGAGACTTCAGCCAAATCCTCCAACATCCTGTCACCCTGTGGCAGTGCCAACCCCTCCAGAGCTGCCAGAGCAGGCTCTCCTATACCTGCTTCTCTGCTCTCAGCCTGACTATTTTGGGGCTACTCACCCACTCACACAAGAGGCAGATCTGACACAAACCTCCCATAAAAGGGCTGGACCAGGATGGGATCAAACAGTTTCTGCTGCCAGTATGGTAAACCAAGCACTCCAGGAGCACAGAATGTCAGATTTCAATCTGCACCAAGCTCTGGCTGTTATGAGAATGTTGGCCTGCCCTTTTAAAAGCTTGAACTCATCAGTATTTGGAGTGTTGTACTGTCAAGGTCAATTATTATTGTTATGTGTTGTCCTTCTATGTGACCCAACTCACAAATTGTTTCTCTCCAACCCACAGTGGATTGCAGACAGAAATAAGCCCAATTTCATGAGTGTGTGAAGGGCATATGCTCAGTGGCTTCATGCACACCATGGGTCACACACATGCCATGCTGTCCACAGCAGTCCAGTGAAAGCTCCTGGGCCATTATACAAACCAACAACACCTTCCAAACTGCAGTAGGGAATTAGAACTTAATGCATTTGGAAGTTAATACATTTCCCCTCCTCAGAGCCCTGCAGCTCACCTGTAGCTGCCAAGGTGTGCAGTTCTCCACGGGTACACACACCACAAGTTGTGATTTCTGATACTGCAGCACATGGGCTGTTAGAAAAGTGCCTTTTTTTTCCTCAAAATTCCCCTGGTTACAGTGTGCAGCCATGGCTTTTATTATGCCTTTCTTTTTCTTCAGTTTCAGTATTGGAAAACAAATGCATATACTGTAGTGAGACTCTCTTCATTTTTGTTTTTGATAATTTGAGGGGGCTGAGTCTGTATTTCTCATTAGAAGTGTTTTGCTCAACTAATTCCCATGACACTTTTCTTGACTCCTCCAGTTTGCCAGAGTACTTTAAAAAGGGCATCAGAACTGCAAGAATTTTTTTTTCAGGATCAGCTTTAGACAATTAGAGAGGCAAAATAACTTCTCTGATTCTACTAAACAACTTCCTTGCTTGTACAGACAGAAATTTCTTTATCCTCTTCCATCACTGTGGGAGTTCATATGTGTTGCTTGATAGATAAGATCCCTCAATCCTTCCAATGTAATGGCTTTTCAGAGGCAGCCTCACTCTGCAGATGGTCAGCTCTCTTTGGTATGAAATCTGTCATTTTCCATCTCTCTAATTAAATACACAGGTTGTTTGAATCGTCTCAATTTGGCTCTCTCTCCAGGTGATTCTGGATGACAGCCTTATCTTCATCATTATTTATCATCCTGTCAAACTTTGTGTCACCTACAGCAAGTTATCTCAGCAGTGTTTTTTATATTTGCTCCCAGAACAGTGCAGAAAATTTTGAGTAGCATTGATTATACACTGATCCCTGGAGCTCATCATTAGATGATTCCCCATTGACAGTCACTGTTTGAGACCTATCAATTAGCATGTTCACAGCTTGATTAAGGTGTGCTTTACTGGCAGGGTATGCTGGTCTTTGTAATTGCAATGATACAGGAGTACCAAGCCCTGAGAAGCCCTATTTACCATTACCACTCAGCTGTTCAGTCCCCCCAATAATTAAATCAAACTAGGCTGAATAAAACAGTGAACTATGAATTATATTCTTATTGGTGCCTTCTTTGTGAAATGAATCTTGCTAATGGAATTATTCCCATTTCCTTGTCTGAGAGCAGTGGGATACCTGGCCTATAGGTATGCAAATCATCTTGATTTCCGTGTGTGACTGCCTTAACATGGGACCATTTCTTCCCTCTTGAACTTTCCAGCTTTTCCAGTGTTTATGATCAGCACACTAAGTCTCCCTCCCCTAACTCTTTTGTGGCTCTGGAGTTCAAGTTACCTGGACCTGCTGATTCCCCAACATGTTCACCATTGTGCTGTTAATGGATGGGAAGCCATAGAAACCCACTGTTCTCTTTCTTGCCAGTACAGAAATACTGAATACTTTTGTGTTCTTCAGTGGATCTCCCAAAAGGAAGTTTCTGATTGCAATTTTACAAAGAAGTTTTGCAGTCTGGTCCCTGTGCCAACATCCCCCATTCATGTAGGCTGTTTTTGTCTGGCTCAGCTCTATCTGGGTATGAGGATGTTGTCAAATAGGACTGGCAGAGACTTGCTGTGATATAATCTTGTGGCCTTATGATATAATCCCTTTCACAAACTCTTTAAGCTTAGAAGTGCCTGGATTGTTTGTTTCTCTGGGAAAGGCTCAGAGAGTGACATTCCCCTGGAAGAAGCTTCTTTCCAATTTCCAGCCTAACCTTATTCATGGCTAGCTTATAAATAATTTGCTGCACCAACATTTTCCTTTTCCTTAGGCATCTTTTCCACATCTCACAGGCATCCTCATATTGTATAACAGCCATATTTTACAACACAATCTTGGATGCAATTGGTCAAGGAACCAAGGTGGTTTTTGTTTCACCATGTCTAATCAACTCCCAGTTCTTCCAGCCATTCAAGCTACTCTTCTCTGAGCTTGCTCCAGTTTGAATCTTTATTTAGTTACCTTAGGATGACTGAGATCTGATTGAGGCTTTGCACAACAATTCTGATATTTCCTTCTTTTTGGTAGCAGTACTTCACTTGATGTGTGCCTCTCTCTTGAATGCCTTATTTCATGCATTTTTGCTTCTTCTTATGGGATGGAGACACTGAGGAAATGGCAAGAAAAGTAAAAATAAAAATACCTATAAAATAAATCATAGACCATTATTTCCAAATTCTCCAGAGTATCTTGGGATTGTAGTGTGGCTTTCACAGATGTTTCAGCTCTAGTGCAGTATTCTGTAGTGCTTAGGTGTGTGATGTGCATTTGGCCCTTACACCCAAATTCTGGTAAACCCCTACCTGTACATTTAGATCCTTAAAACATCTGACCTTAAGCACATGAAGTACCTCTTAAAAAGGATTCACTCAAATACATTTTAAACAATTCCCTTAGAGGTCATACAGTGGCCATGGCATGCAGCTCTGAGAACAGTGTGGATGGGATGTGTCAGTAGTGACTAATCACGACTGTATGGAAAGTCTTCAAAGTATCTGGTTAATAAAAGGAACAGTAGAATTTTCCTTAAATAGTCTTATACCAGGAAAAACCTAACAGTAGTTTTTCCTAGAAGATTGAAGGGTAGCTCACTGAGAGACCTTGATACAGAAAAGGAACATGTGTAGGATCCCCTGCCTCCACAGTTGTATCTCCTCTGGGAGTTGAGTGACCAATATTTTTATGGTATTGGCTCTCCTCTTTTTATGTCCTGCTCATCACCTTGTACCTTATAGAATACTGTCCTTTGTCCCATCCATCAAGGATCCAGCTTCCCACACACAGAAAGGGAATACGCAAGAAGGCCAGCAGGGAGGAGAGGAGGCAGAGGATGGTCACTACACGAGGAAGACCCATGTGTGCCTCAGTTCATCTGCCACGAGAGGCAACTGAGATATATGCCTGTAAAATCATGAGGAGGGCCAGCTGAGAACTGTCTGCTTTTGCTGTCACTACAAGATGAAAACAAAGAGAAGAGATGCAAATTCAAAACTCACAGAATGAAATGCTTCTTTACAAGGTGCCTCAGCCCTTAAGCTAAGGGCATGTATAGGCTGACAGAGTACATGGGGCAAGTGTCATGCTACATTTGCATTTTCCTTATATTTTTCCCTAGGTGTCCATTTTTGATCCCTGTTGGCAGCACGATTATGGGCTGCCTGAGCCTTTGGTTGGAGCTGGCACAAATGTTTTCTGTCTTTGTGCAGAGTAGGTGCAGGTCTGCTTGGTTTTGTCAGCACTACACCATCAAACACAGGCATGGATGGGGAAGCAGGAGAGAGGTTTTGGTGGAACTGTTCTTGTTCCTGACTCCTGTCCTTGGCAAATCTATACTGCAGCAGGCCTGAGATCAGCTGCATCTCTGGCCACAGCTGGTTTGCATTGCTATTAATTGTTTTCTCCTTGCTTGACAGCAGTGTACTGTGGTGGCTGCCCCTCATTCCAACAGCATGGCTTTATGTTACAAATAAAGCTATTTTGTGAGGAGTTGGTGTTTAAAACAGTGCTCCTGCTTTGCTTTCTCCTCCATCCTTGGCTGCACAGTCTCTTGCTACCTCTCCTCTGCTCTGCCACTCGTCTTATTCTACAGTAAGTTGATTCAGGGATTCAGTCCCCCAGAAATTGTTTCTTGTATTGTGGGTTATGGTTCCCAAGGGTCAGCACCACGACGTGGTTCAGGGGACTCGTACTGGTCCAGGGGGGCAGTGGGAGGGGATGGGAAAGGGGAACAGGAGTACACTTTTCATCAGCTGCTGTAGGTTTGACTCTGCATCATGAGCCCTTTATCCCAGAAAACTCTGAATCTGCCTGGATGATGAGTTAATGCTTCTGTCCATATCACTTCACTGTGGAGATAAAACTGCATATTATAGTTCTTTGAAAGATGATTTTGAAAAAAAAAATTGATCTTTTCCTGTGTTTTCAGCTTAGGCATTAATTTCTTAGAAACAAAAAACATTGTTAGTTACATCTGCATGAAAGACAGAGAAGCCAGCATTATTTTAACATATAACTATTGTTAATGGGGATAAAATAATTAGCCCACCCATAATTAAATTTATGGCAGTATTTTTCAAAACAGAAAATCAAAACCATGCTTGCATTACAATATTAATATAAAGCCTCTGCTCTAATAATTTCAGGTATCTAATAGCAATTTCAAGCATTTAATTAGACTAATCTTCAGGTTAATACATCATCTTGCACTTCAAATTATCTTTATGCTCTTTACAAATAGCTACTAATTAAGCCTTATGCTACTCCTGCCAAGTCAGTTAATAGTATCATACCAGGGATCTGAGGTCCAAAGGGGTTTGACTGTTTCCCCTCCCTTCATGCTTCCCTGAGGAGACACAGGTTTTCTTTATGCTCCTCTGCCTGGTGCTGAAGTTAGATGACAGGGACCTGGGCCCTGGAGGAAGGTGACAAAATTGTGCTAAAAGAGTCAATGGTGACAAGCTGGGAGTGCTTGGACTCAAGTGAGAAATAAGTTGGAACAGTTTATATTTGGGATTCCAGTCACCTGGAGGTGGACGCTGCTGGGACTCAATGCATTTCAGAAACACCTGGATACTCACTTTTAGCAGATGTAAGATAGAAAAGAGGGGTGGGAGGAAGAGCAAAGAGCACAGAGCAAGGTCAGGATGCTGGTGATGGTGTCTGTGGTGGACTTGGACAGAACCAGGGTGTGATGAATGGCAGGTGGCTGCCAATGCTGCCAGCTTGGCATAAGCAGCAGCTTGGTGCTGAGTTCCAGGACATACCTGTTCCCTTGCCAGGCAGGGAAAGCTTTGCATGGGACTATGAATGTGGTTCCCTGTGTGGGTTATTTCCTATCATCAACCATTTCTCACATTTCTCCTGGTTTCCCTCCTCTTGCTCCGTAGCCTCCCCTCAAGCCATGCTCTGCTTAAGGGGTTGGTCATTTCCCTTCCCCTGACACAGGCCAGAAAGAAGAGAGAGGGCCAGAGAAGCCTCAGTGGCTTCCTCGACACCTGAGTGAGTGCAGAAACACCACAGCTTGGGGGTCATTCCCAGCAAGGGGTAACCAGTCTAGGTCAGACCTTGTCCTCACCATGGGCAGATGGAAACCCACGTCTTCCCCTTGTCAGGAGCATTTTGTGTCATTCCATCATTAGGCAAAACATAAAGTTAGGCCAGGAGAGGGGAGGGTTGAGCCCCAGCCTTTTGGCTTGTTGTAGTCAAGCAAAACAGCTCTCACTCCTGTTTCACCAACACCTACATTTTAAGCAGCATTATCCCTGTTCTGCTACTTATCCATGTCAAGGGAAGTGCCCTGCTCTGAAATCTGAATGCATAAAGGCTTTTATAGGTTAAAGCTCAGTATCTTCCACAGTCCTGACTCTATGCTGGTTTGGGATAGGGCTAAAGAAGCCTGAATTTTGCAGTTTTGAGCCAGCCCCCCCCCCCTCCCCAAACAATCTTGATCTCTTCCAGCACCTGCAGGTGTTTGACTCTGCTCTGCCAAATCAATTTGACTGTGACACTGCTGCCAAACCTTGCTGGACTGGCACAGGGTATAATGAATGCTTACCAAAAGTACAAAGATTATTTGATGGAGGGCACTTGCGAAGAATAAAGTGATATTCAACCTGCTAAACAAGTTTAATGAAATGCTTTTAATTGCTGTGAGATACGTAACCACATTAAAACAGTGGCATCAACACCAAAACACTGAAGATAAGCTATGATTTTTCATACTGCAATAGTCAAAAAGTGCTAAGAATTTGACTTCCTCACTCACATTACTGTCTATGCAGACAAGGAATCAATTGCTGATTTTTATGGCAAAACAGTCACCACAGTTTGATAATTACTCTATGTGTTGTTATTTAGAACACAATTCTCCACTTTTTCTGCATCACAGAGTGGAAGAGGACAGAGGAAGGTACTGTCCCTCACTCCACCAACCTGCCTGAGCCAGAGCTTCCCCTCTTCCCACGAATGAGGGACTAAATGACCCCACATTGTATTGTGGACTGATTCTAAACAGCCATCCCTGACAACTTACACTGGAGAAGAAATCCTCACAACCAGCCAAGTCTTTTTGCAATCTCTTCATCTCAAAGGTAAAATTTTTCCATATTTGGATTAGATTGATTTTCATTGATGAGATATGAGATGATGGAGGGTTTTAAAATTTCTTTTGGGGAATTAATTTTCTCACACAGACCAAATTTTGGTTTCATTGTCTAAATCCACATTCTTTAGTCTGTTCAAGGTTTAACACTGTGTTGGTTACCTGAACATCTTATAACAAAAGGCTGCTGATCTTCATCATTGCCACCAAGAGGTAATGGCCACATAAAATCACTTTATCATCCAGTGAGGTATGGAAGGATCCTCCTGTGCTGAAGCTCTGGGCAGACTTGAGCCCTCTCTGTCCTGTGACAATCTAATTTAGAAGCAGGAAATTCCTCAGAATAACCAGCTCCTAGTCCTTGCTGAGAGCTGGCTGATAAAACACTGTGAAATATTTATCTGTGCATAGTAGCAGAAGATTCAGAAACAGATGTGATCTAGAAAATTATCTACATCTAGAGCAAACACAGACCTCTGCCCAGCATCCCTGGCTCCAGCAACATCTGACACACCATGTCTGGCTGGCAAGGGCTCTGCTGGCACCTCTGCACCTTGTCCTGCTGCTGCTCTCTTCCTGCTGGCACATGGGAAGAACTGACTGTGTCCCTTTTCTCAGGAGCCGCCTTTATATCTGATTGAATCGTGTAACCATAGAGTGGTTTGTGTTGGAAGGGACCTTAGAGATCATCCAGTCCCAGCCCCTCACCCTGGGCAGGGACAGCTTCCACTATTGTGGATATGCCTGTGACACAAATACCCCCAGTCAGATCCTGGTGCCTGAGAGCACAGGGGTCACACTGCTGCTGTTCTCACCCAAGGACACAGGAAGAGCTCCTGTTGCAAGGACTGGTAATACACATTCTTAGGCAAAATGCAAAAACTGGAAAAAGCAGACAGATCCCCTTTGCTACACATCTCAAGGACCTCCTGACACCAAAATTTGCATTCCTTCATTAGGAGTTGGACTTGATGACCCTTCCAACTCAGCATACTATGTGATTCTATGATTAAAAGGGATTATTTAAAAGGAAGTGACCACAGAGTGGCTCAGCTGATGGGTACACTGTGGCATTTGCAGAGTGGCCAAGGCATGTTTGGGCTCCAGACTTGACTTGGGAATTTGCTGCCCACAGCTGAGCACTCAGATTTATCCTTCTCTCCATGTGACCTACAGCACTGAGAAGTAAAAACCTTTTATTGGGCCCATTTTGGTGCCAGCTGGGACTGTTGGGGAACTTCCAGGAATGTATTTTGTGTAGTGGTGACCTGGGCTACTGCACCCCAGGAGGGGATGTGGGTTAGGGCAGGGGGTGGGGGACTGCCAGCCCCCTGGGTCAGACCGTGGCTGCCCACAGGACCAGGGTGTCTGATCCACTCAAGACCAGCCTTGGTTTGGATGTGAATATGACCTGCCCCAAAACAGTGAAGTATTTTGAATTGAAACATCATTTTAGGATCATTACAGGAGCTGGGCAGAGTGTGGATGCACGTTTCAGTTTATCAAAAGACATGACTGTACTTTCCAGGTGGCCAATTACCAGAGTTTTCCAGGTACTGACAACTCAGAGCTTTCAGTGACTCAGTTGCAACAGTGTGTCAGTGTTTCCGTTCCAACATTTCTGATAGTAAAATTTACATTTTCTAGGTGTCTTGTATAATGGTTTAGGAGTGTGAATTTTGGTCCTGGGCTTTGAAGCTTCATCCAGTCACAATATTTCTCTGTTCCCTGGCTCTAATTCCATGGCCTTATGTTTTGGATTTACATTACTTACTTTCTCTACATTTTGTTGTCTTTTTGGTATTACCCAGCAGATATTTTTCCAATAATTTATTTACTTGTAAGTGCCAAGTATTTTCACAATAAATTCAAGGGTAAAAAAGTGAGAGCAATTTCTTTGCATAGAAACTACCATCAGTCAGGCAATTCTTTGCCTCCTTAGGACCAAGTGAATGGGAATGGGATGTTTTTGGTTGCTATCCAGAGGGGGCTGGCTGGCTCTGACTCACTGCATGCAGTTTTACCTGCAGCCTCTGAAACACTCTGAGTCACAAGGAGAGGCACCACAGCTGACAGTGAGAGGTAATCACACAAAGGATATTACAGCCATGAAGGCACTTCAGGCACTGCTCCTGGTGGACAGCCGCAGCAGGGCACAAATATGTCTATGTAGTTCTTAATTAACTACAAAAAGTGCCTGGGTCCCTTTCCCCCCTCTCCCTCTCTTATTTCCCAGACCATAAACCAAATCTTCAGCAGGTATAAACTGGCACAGGCCTTCTGACTTCAAAGGAGCTGCGTCGGTTTGAACCAGCAAAGATTCTGGTGCCATATGGCCCTAATTATGTTAATGTGAGGCCCAAAGGATGCAGTGCAATAATATAAAGGAAATACTGTGTGATCCATCATCACTTTGGCACTCAAGGCAGGACTTTCAAAGGTATTTAGGCACCAAAAGAAGCAGACAGGTGCGTTGGAGATTTTCTGTGTTCCATTTTGCCACGATAAAAATTTATTTCCTCTCTATCCCAAACCAAGCTTGAGAGCCCCTGAAAAGAGAGTAGGAACATTTTTTTTTTATCACCATGGAAATAAGAGGGGTATTTCCAAGGTGGACTTCTTACTACTTTGTTTCTAGACCTCCTTGAGCCTCAGCTGGCTCCCAGTGCTGGCAATGCCTGCAGACATTCCCAGGGTACAGGTGAGGCAGCTGCCAGGCGTCACCAGAGTGAAACTTTGGCACCAGGTAAGGATCTCCACAGGAGGAATGATTCCAGCCAGGCTCACTCACCCCCAGGGAGTGTCAGCTAAGCCACATTGCCCCATCAGCACAGCTCTCTGCAGTGCTATCCCAGCATATGGGGCTGCAGGAGGATATGAGGAGGACAAGTGCAACTTATTCCTGTCCTGGGCAGATGGAAGCCTGCTGCACCCTGAGCTTCCCCAGGCCCATCAG
Source organism: Chaetops frenatus (assembly GCA_013400775.1). Classification (NCBI taxonomy): domain Eukaryota; kingdom Metazoa; phylum Chordata; class Aves; order Passeriformes; family Picathartidae; genus Chaetops; species Chaetops frenatus. Next base: position 372,705 of record VZTR01021941.1, on the reverse strand, counting down.
TGTGGAAACCTCCAACAGCATGGAAACTGCCTTTGATTTTAAATCCAAACAGCTAACCACTGTTATTCTTGGACATTTATATTACATTTTCCTCATATTTTCCATCTCATGGATGATTAAAAACAAATTATTGCATTAAGGTGTTTGAAGTTAGGATGCTTGGTGCAGCAGTTGTTTGTTTCTAAGTCCTTGACAAGAATTTCCTGTTGATCTGGTTTTACGTTGTCTTTACCTAAAACAAATTTTCTCCGGGGACTGAACTAGTCCCTAAATAGTTTTTAAAGGGTTCTCCCATCTCAGGCTCTTTTCTAAAAGCCTTGTAATCTTTGTCCTGCCAGGGAATGAAGCAAGATTGCTGAAAGCATATTCAGGTTGCCCTAAAGGAGTGGGAAGCAGATTGCTTAATAAGGCAAGAGCTACATCCCACATAATAATTGTCACAGTCATCTTTCATTGTTCTGATGCCTTTATACTGGTGCTCTCTGTAGTGTGCTTGGGAGTGATGCAATGCTGATGCTGTAATAAATGGTAGGCAGTTGGATAGATTCCCTTTAGAAAACAAAAGGTCACCATTTCACAGAGTTCCCAGCATGAAAATGTGTTTATTGATGGCTTGCATTTTGTATAACTTTGCTCTTTATCTTCTTTAGTGTTCAGCTGCAATCCCAGGGCACTGATGTACTCATGGTGCGGTGCTGCTGCCCTTCTAAAGAGCTTGCAGTACTCGATGTTATTGCTGTAATTCCCCTCATGTACTGATGTGTCAGGAGTACACATCACCCTTGGGACCGGCCAGGAAATGTGGAAAGTGAAAAGTAAGGTAAACCAAACACCAGGCTGCCTCTGTGTGGGAAGAAGGTTTAAGTCTCTACTCTGCCTGAGCCAAACTACTTAATAGACATAGGGCTCCTGAAAGCTGGTAAATGCTTCTCTGCTCTGCTAGCCTGCAATGGGCCTCTCAAAATTTAATCAGAATTTTTTATTTTATTTTTCTTTTACTCTTAAAATCAACTCTCAAAGTGGGTTTGATCAAACTCAACGTATTTCTGACAAAATACTGGATTTTGCGTTTTGACATTTCCTGGTGAAAAGAATTTTGCTGGTGAGATCCCAGATCAGTTCTGGGCAGCTGCAGTGAACACAAGGGACACTGAGTCAGAAGGGTGATCCTGTATTCTTGCATGTAGAAGATACCAACAGTCCCGTCACCTAGTTGCAACAGAGCCACTCCAATAATAAACCAATAAATTATGGATGGCCCTCTATGAGATAAAACATCCAAAAGATATTGTCAAAATGTATGCTGCTTAAAATAACAGGACCTCTTACGATTTTAATTTCAGCAAATAAAGGCTTACAAGAGGAAACCCTAGTCCTGCACATTTTTGTGATTCAAACTAAGGACACGCATGTAAGCAATGTTTCCCCTTTGACTCAAGTTATTTATTGGCATAAATATCCACGAGATCAGAACAGTAACACCTAACTAACATGTTCTAGCATAAAATACCAACAACTCATATGCAAGTCTCTATAGTTTCTGTATTTTTCTATAAAATACCTGGAGTTCCTATATACTGTGCAGCAGGGAGCAACACAAATCTGCCTTTAAAAATTCACAGGACCTGTTGATTCATACACAACTGAGAAAAAATGTGGAAAAAAAAATTTATTGCAAATTCCTCAAATATTTACTGGGTGAAACATCAATAGCAAGACCTTTAATAGATTCTTAATTCCACAGTGAGGTATTTAAACAGTGTTCTGAATTTCAAACATGGTGGGAAACAATATTGCTTATTGACACCTTTTCTGAAGACCAAATAACAGACTTTCACTCTTACTATAGATGAAAAACCTGTATTTCGGCATTCATTTGCAACATTTTCATTGCTACTTCTCTTATGTGACATTTCATCCTTGTGTTTGGGTGAAGGATGTTCATCTAATTAGTACAAATGCTTTGCAGCACCCAGGTCCTCAGTTCTCATTAAATCACAAACCTTCTTCTGTTTACAGAATGCTCTGAATATTTACTGGGGTCCTGGACAATGCTGGTTCATTGTTACACAGCATACATGTATGCAAATGTCTCTTTCATGTCTCATATTTTGCAACCATTTTCTTTTCCTCTTCTTAAGTCATAATCTCTGCAGAGAACTCTGTGATGAAATCCTGAGTACAATTAGGATAAAGGATTTATTATGATTCATCCAGAATAGAGGTAACTGTTTGATATTCAACTAAAACATGAAGGTTTTTCCCCAGCATATACTTTTGTCAAATATCTGTCACTGCTTTCCCACTTTCCTCAAAGCTCCTGAGATTTTTAAACCATGTGGGCCAAATTCCAGACATCTTTAATATCAGGAAGAAACTGGGGTTGGATCCAGACAAAACACAGGAGTTTCACTTTTGGCCCTGCTCCTGGAAAAACAAGGGATTTGATCTTTTATTTGATATAACATGGATCAGGCCTTCAAATCAGACACTTGGAAATGGCTGTGACTGAAGTGAGAAGGAAAAGGCTGGAAGGAGGCTAAAAGATGAGGAGGCTTCATTGTAGTCACCACATTATGCAATTCCCCTTACAAATATATTAATTATCATGTCAAATCAGCTGAAATTTTTACCCCTGCAGTCTTACTGCTCACTACATGAGAGCACACGGATGGCTGCACACAACCAGGTGAGATCAGACATCCTCCCAGCCCAGGGTCCTGTCCCTGCTCCTGTCCCACCTGGTCCAGGCAAGCCAAGGGAATGGGGCAAACAGATGTCCAGCCTACCCACAGTGGTGACCTGGTCCCTCTCACTCAAAGCACAGGGACTTCTGCACCAGACGGAGGGACTTTGCATTTCATACTCACTTGGGCTTTTGTCTGGTATGAATTTGTTCAGCTAATTGTTTGAAATTATATGAAGACTTAATATTCATAAGGTCACGTGGAAATGTTGGGGGTTTTTTGGCTTAAAGGCACCTGGTTCAACTACCTGCTGAGTGGCCCCTTCCATTTCTGCAGCATTATTGGGAAAAATTGGGAAAGCACCTCTTTGCAGATATTAAATATGAGCTTTTAAAGCATCAAGACATGATTTGTACATTTACAAGCCCAAAGGAAAAAATGAAAATAATCCAAGGAGTACTGAAGGGACGCTGCAGAGCACTGTGAGGAGCTCGCTTGATGCCATCACATGGAGCTGCCAGGAGCCCATGGAAGGGCAGACACTGTTCAGGTCACTTGCTCCAGGTGTGGGCAGAGGTGCAGCCCCAGCCCAAACAGCTGCACACAGACAGAGAGGTGAGACCTGCCAGCGGGGACAGCAGCAGCAGAGCTCCTCAAACAGAGCAAATCAAAGGCCTGGAGAGGTCAGGAGGAGTTATTTATGTGGAGGGGTAATGTTAGCTGGAGTATAATGGCTTTGGGGCTGCTCTTGGACAATTGCTTTCTGGCTGCTCTTAAACCGGTGCTTTCAGGTTGACCTCTCGTGGTTCATCTGGAGCTGCTCTGCTGCTTTATGAGTTACTGTCAGTAATTGTAGCCTGCAGCCGCGGGGCACAGGAGCGTGGGGGAGGAATAAAACACGGGAAGAGGCAGGGGTGGCAGGGCCCTGCTCCGGAGGGTCTGCTGCAGCAAGGCCTCTGCTGAAACAGGGCTGGTCCCCCTGCAGAGCAGAGCCATTGCACACCCACCTGTGCTGGTGCCCAGGGCTGAGGTGGGGGGATTAAGGTGATGCAAGTTCCCCATAAGGCACTGAGTGTAAATCGAGGTGACGGAGGTAGTTTGGGAGAGTAAATGGCAGGTTTGGGCAGCTCAGAGGACTCAGAGCTGTGGGAGCAGCAGCTGGGGCCTTTCTGTGGTTGTTTCTTCTGTGGCAGAGATAAAGCCCTGGCACCCTGGTGGGGCCAGCCAGGGGGCTGGACATTCCCCAGCAAATTGCAGCTTGTTTTCAACCTTCAGGATCACTGTATGGATGATGGTAAGTGCCAGCTCCCACCAAGATGGGGATGTTGTTTGAATTCCCAGGGGTCTGAACATTTGTGTGAGGAACCTCCAGTGGCTGAGTCTGGCCTGGATTGAGGATTGAAGAACAGCTGGATTGAGGAACAGCTCTTCCAGGAGGATTTTATCATTCTCAGTTAGTCTGATGTGCTTATGTGCCATGTGACCTTACGGGGAGGCTTGAAAGAGAGCTTTGCTGAACAGGCTTAGAAAATCCCTGGTTTTGTAGCAGCTGGAAGCTGGGAAAGTACTTGGAGACACACTATGTACACTCAACGAGTTTTTTTGCTCTTTTTTTGCTCTTCCCTGGGTGTCTGCTTAAGAATACTATTCGAATTTTTAATTTAAGAGAACAGAAAAGGGAGGAGGGAGGAAAGAGAGGGGCAGCACCAGTCTGCCCCCATATGCACCCCCAAAATTCTCTGTCATGAGACAGGCAATGATGTGTGATGGAAAACCAGCAGACAGCCTTGGCCCCAGTGCCCTTGGACAGGCTGTGGTGGTAGAGATGGGGTGACACTCCCACAGTGACAGCAAAGGAGGTGCAAAAGCAGCAGCTCTCCTGGCAGTGGTATTAAGTCCTAGATGGACCTAGAAAACCGCTGTGATCAACTGAAAGGTGTTAAGGAAGTCTCAGCATGTTCCTTCATTGCTAACTGGATGGGGAATTGGATTTGCCTCTGTATGGGAAAAAGAAAACTAGTGAAATTCCCAAGGAAGACTCTCTTCCCATTACTTTTGCAAGTTACCTGAAAACCCAGAGTCTCTTTAATGCAAGCTGCTAGCACTGCCATTATAAATAAATAGTTCTGCTACAGGAAAGTGCCTTTGCACTACATTGCTCCAGCATGAAGCTTAGATGCTCTTTAACAGTTTCCTAAACTGTTTCCCGTATCTCTTAAGCAAAACAGACTCTCCAATTTCCAAATGCATCTGCTCACAGCTAAAGCAGTAGCAGCTTAATTGTGACATGTAAGTATGTGTGTGCTTCTGTGCATGTATACATGACCCTCTAGTGACCCTCTAACATTTATTTTCAAATCTTCTTTCATGAAAAAATTATTTTGTGCCTGGATAAGGGGGGAAAAAAGAAAGTAATTTATTTACTGGACTTGTAAAACTGTAATTCCCAGGGAGACGAGCACAGACTCTTCAGAGGCTTTCCAAATCAAATTGTTAAGCTTTTTTTAATTTTCATGCCTGCTAATTGCTCTATGCAGCTGGTTTTATTTGAGAGGTTAGTTTTTTAGAGTTGAAATGAGGACATACTACAAACTTCACCCCACAGTTCACTGTGCTCTGTACTCTGTGCAGCAGCTCAGACTGTTAATCATAGGTGGGGGTTAACAAAGCCAAACTGATGCAACTGCAGGGAGACACGAGGATACAGCCAGAGAGAGCAGTTTAGAGCCATAAACAGACACTGTCCCAGTGACCGACAGGCACATTGCAAAATACGTTAGCTCAGGGCATCCATCTGCACTGCACTGGGAGGAAGCAGAACTCCTGGTGCAGGTAAGGAAACCCTCCAGTCCCATCAGGATCACGGGCCTGACTTGTTTGCTGTGTCTGGGGGAAGATCTGGACAGGCTCCTCAGGCAGGGTCAGGGGGTCTCACTCACAGGTCTGGTTTGGTGCTACAGAGTGTGGGCAGGGCAGACACTGAGCACACAGCCCTCGACCTTCCCGGGGCTGTTCCCAGGCACTGCTCCTGCCCCCGTCCATGCACTGCTTGTGCAGGTTCTCCCTGCAGTACAGGGGTGTCTGAACTGCTTGGTGTCAGTGGAGAGATGGTCTGTGCTTCCCAGATGAGATGCTCAATGACCCAAATATTATCCAAACACCTGGAACACATACAGCAGCTTGAGAGAAAACTAGGGAGGTGCCTTTCCAGCTTCATGTTATGCATCAGATGGCACCAAATGTCAGATATTTTGGCTTTTGTTTTCATATGGCTCCTGTAATTTCTGGTAAATACATTCAACAAACAACTCAGTCAGCAGTGCCAAAGTTCAGACACAGCTTTCCTTTCATACATTCCCTCCTTCCCACTCACTGCTTGAAACTGTGCAAATACATAAACTGATTACAGGGTTAAAACAAAAATAAACAATTTGTCCTTCATCAAGACAGTTCATATTGCACCTGACCTAGGTGTGGCATAATAAGGCTGCTGCAAGGCAACCCAAATCCAGAACCATTTCACCAGCCCAGCCAGTCGTGCTCACTCAGGTTGAAGGTGGAAGTGCTGCTGCCACTTCCAACAGGCTGCTTCTCCCTTGGGAAAATGTTAGATCAGGAGGACCAAGGGTGTGGAGCAGCATTCCCGGCTCTGCTTAGCATTGTCCAAGGAATGAGTAATGTGAAAGGAATGAAAGGAATTGTGTCTTCTGGTAGAATTAATCCCTTGAGGATTTGCAGTCAGTAAGCAAGGCCTGGCTGGGCCATATAGAAGGCAGAAGCAAGTACTTAGCTGGGAGAACTGAATCTTTTTATTAAAAAAAAAATATTTCATTCTGTTTGCTTGCAAACAGGGGAAAATAAAAGAATTAAAAATCCCCTAAAACCAAAGGTTACCTTGCTAATTTAGAAGAGGAAATAGCTATCAATTGAAGTATGCTACTTTTTTCCAAGCCTCAAGAAACTGAAAGGATAAGTATTTTCAGTATTTTCAATATCTAGACTCCCTTCACCAAATATGTCTCCCCCTGTTTTCAGGGAAAATGCAATGTAATCAAATTCTGGGTTTAAAAAAACAACTCAAGCATAATTGAGTTAAAAATCCAGATTTCTACCTGAGGGAAGTGTTTTGAAGGGTAGCTGCTGCTGTTGAACTTGTTAGTAAATTACATTGTCAAAAAAGGTTGTTATCAGCCACTGGGTAGGTGGGTTACATATCTTTAGTATCTGGCCTGTAAAATAATTTGGTATCAAGAAGGCTGATATTTTTCTCTCCTGCCCACAGCTGAAGGGAGAAAGGAGCTCATGGTTGCTGCTGCCCACAGCAGGGACATGGAATAAGGGACCCTGGAAAGGCTCTTGTTGCCCTCTCAGCAGGGAGATGAACTTCCCAATTCTGAGGCACACTAAGGGACAGCCGAGGAAGAGCTGTTGCCTCTTAACCTTTTCTTGTATTAAAAATATCTTTTCGACTTAACACCATTGTCATCTTCCACTGGTGGCCACTTGACACATGCTTCTGGAGAAAAAGCTGGCTTCTGCTAACAGCTTCTGCCCCCTGGAGAAAATCAGAAGACTGAACCTTGCATCTAGACCCTCGCTGGGTTTTCCCACAGTGCTTCCTGCCTTGCTGCCACCAACAATCCCAGCAGAGACAATCCTCCACTACCTGTTGGGCTGGCAGTACCACCCCAACTTCACAAAGAGATGATGTGAGAAAAACCAGGATTTTTAAATTGTAACCAGTGCGGCAGTTAGAGGTGATGTCCTAGAGGTTGGAGGGAGTTGACAGGGAGAGTTGGGGTCATGTTTTTACTAATTCCCCCTGGGCCATGTGCAGAACTTGGAGGGGATTTCTGCTCCACCCTTCACTTACTTTCCTTTAACACTCACTAATCTCTCATTAACCTGCCCCTGTACAGTGGCTTGCTATGTGGAATTTTCCCACTCTGGATATCCACAAAGACCATTAATAAATTGTTATATCTGGGAGGCTGGCTCCAGACTCCAGTACAGCCTCAATGTGATTTATGCCCATGACCAACAAAAGGAAAAATGCCATCATAGGCATTACATTTTTTTTCAATAACATATTTGGGAATGTAATAAGTGTTAGATCAGCTGCAGGATTGCTCTCTTCCTCCAGTGAAAACTCTTCTAGTAAAACATTAATTTGAGAAATCAAAAGCAAGGGTTCAAACAGAGCCCGCTTCCTGGTTCAAAGCCTGGTTCAGACCTTGATCTATAAACCTCCAGGATTTGTTACAAGGGAAGACCCAAATTTCTCAGTTATGCCTGGATGTTATAGCGAAGAAAATGTTAGTGGAACATTTTAAATAAATATTAAGCATTTCCAGGAAGTCAAAGCGTTTGTTGCTAAAATATAGTTATCTCTCTAACATACAGCAGAAGATTTTCTAATCAAAATAGAATTTTGAGCAAGCAAAATACTGCTTCATTATAATGTATAATTTATCTTGGTGAAGATTAAAACAACCCAACAAATCTGCTGCAGAATATGACTGGCAAGCGTTAAATTCTCCTCCCAGATATATCAGTGCAAATCTGATTATAGCACTACTGCTGGTAACATTACTCCAAATTTGGACTGGTACAACTTGAGACTGATGTCTTGAAGTAAACATGTCCCCCTGATTTCAAATGCCCTTTACCACTCACTGAGGTAGGCAAACTACCATCAGCAGAACACAGACATGCTTCTTTGGAATGAGAGGAGGCCTATTACATGAAAATAATAAAACCAAGATACACGTGAGAAGGAATTTAGTTGGAGGCAGGTATAGGTTCTTAGTGTTCCCCCCAAATCACCAGATATAAATCTCTTCCTGTACCTCAGACTTCGTGTACTCCAAGATTTCCTCTGACAAGCAAGGAGAGTTTTCTATCATTATACTCATTAGTAACTGTCTTAGAAAAAACACTTTTCCATTTTTTTAGATGAAAAACATAAGCCATGAGTTGTATTATGCAATTTCTATCATGAAATCTCCATTAATAGCCTGTCTAATCAAGTATCCAGTTATTTAGTAAAACAAGTGCTTTGAATGGTGATGACTTGCAGAAATAGGCATGCATACTATAAATACCAATATAATATAATACTAATACAAAATAATATAATGTATTATAGAAAAGACACAAGAGAAAGGTCTGTCCACACCTTGGTGTCTGTAATCAAAACCCATCAGTGCTGTACTGCGGACGGAGGGGTTCTGCAGAAGGGTCAGTGGTTCTGGGGTTTATGGGAAGAAGGCATTTTAAGCTGGCTGTAAAAGGGGATGATGTGCCAGATAAATGAACTAAGTGATTAGCTCTGTGAAAAAGCTAAGCAGAAGGAGCAAAGTCTCTGCCCTTACTCTGGTGTAAGATGCAAGCTTGGCCGGTCGGTACTTTAGAGCAACAGTAGAGCTCTTTGTCTGGCTTAGCTGAGTCACACAATTATCTCACTAACAGTAAGTACTTAGCAACAGCCTCAATAAACACCCATTTATTTGATTAATCAGCCATTTTGAAACAGGTTTGGTAAACATTACCCTTTCACTTTTGGCTTACATTATTAAAAAGCTGCCCACTGAAGCTGCACCCCACGCTATGAATAACCAGGCGAAACCACTGCTGTCCTGCCCAGCTCAGGCAGGTGGGCTGAGCTTAACCTGACACTTCTCGCCCATCTCAGAGCACAGAAGGCAGGTAGGGATCAGTGCAGGCTTTATCACGGGTTTTCCAGCCACGGGCTCACGATAAAACTGCTGATGTTAATGGGCACTGTCAAAAACGGCACAAGAACTTGGTCGTTGTGAGACCAAGATAGAAAGAAAGAAAAAGCAGAAACTTAAGTTTCTATAAATGTAAACATTTGCATGTGATATTTGAGGATAACTTACAGTGGCTGGAATGTACTTTAAGTACCAAAAAGATTTTGAGTACCCTGAGATTATGAGAAGTGTTTGCAGCGGATTGGGAACTCGGAACAAATGGAATTTTTTGTTACCATGGAAGATATCAAGATTATTTCCAACCTTTGGTGGACTCCTGGGAAAGGGAGGTTGTGAAGTCTGGTTACAGACCACCCAAATATATATGTAAATATATACTTTTATGTACATACAGATACCTAGTTGAATAGATAGATAGATAGATAGAGATAGAGATAGAGATAGAGATAGAGATAGAGATAGAGATAGAGATAGATGCATATATGGATTAGAGGTGCACTCTTCATGGGAATGCTGAGGTGGCAGCACTTCATTGCTTTTCCCAAGATCTCCAAACAGTTCTGTGCCTGCCTCTTGTCCAGTGATGAGGGAAGTTTTCCTCTTCAAAGAAAACTTATTTCACAGGTAAATAGCTTTGTTCAGCTGGAGCCCTATTCTTTTCCCCTCAGGTAAATGCACCATCAGCCTGTATGTTTGGAATGACCTTCCCTTAACCTTTCTGGCTGAAACTATTCTCTTGACCATGGAATAATGAAGTGTAGATATCTGCTTGCATTGCTATAACAAATAATTATAAATCTGCATTCTCATCCAGTATTTCTTTTCATAATGCTGCCATAATGCTATTTACATTTGGATTGTTTTTCATCAGTATACCAGTATTATCCCCAGTATTAAATTATCATGTAGCAGCAGAGGTTACTCCCTTTCCTGCTGATTTTTCATGCACAAAGGAATAAACCCTTTTTATAATTGTGTTGAGAACCCTGTGTCATTAAAGCCATACCGAGCCTGCATTTAGGTAAGATCAAAATCGAACCTTGCTCAGCAGAGAGGAAAGGAAGACAAAACAGAGCTCTCTCCTGCAAAACATCACCCATGGGTGAGGGTGAAGTTCACACGTGCCCCCTGTTCTCCCAGCTTATCTCAACCACACATCACACCTCTTCATGTTTTTTCATGCATTTACCTTTATGCAGCATCAAGAGAACGTTGATGCTGCATAAAGGTTTTTTTTTTTCTCCAGAACTTAAAACCTGGCTAATGTGAAGGTTCTGTGGAGCCTGTATCCTTAGAGACCTTTGAAAACCTGTCTCAAAAAATCTTACAGTCAATCTCATCTAGCTCTGAAGATGGCCCTGCTCTTTGCAGGGTCCAGGCTAAGTATCTCCAAGTTGTTTTTTCAATAATTCTCTGGAACTCTGATTCCAAAATTGACCTCTGAAGACAACATGTCTTCATGCCTCAATATACAGTGTGCTCTTTTATACCACAAAGACCCTGGAATACCTTTGATTGGTTTATTTCCCCAAAAAGAGGGGGAAAGTCCCTTGGAATGTGAATTGTGGCCTTTGCATTTGTATTCTTGTAAAGCCTAATGTAACACAGGAGGAAGGACAAACAGTAGCATTTTACCAGGCGTGATTAAACAGACAATTTTATTATTTGCAGTTAACTGTATGGGAAGGATACATGTAATTATTATGAGGTTTCTTTTGCTTTTTATATTTTCTTGCACATAATGTCTGGCAAGTTGTAAGTAGCATCAATTTTCCAACCTCTTCCATGCTTCCAAGTTAAGGTTCTTCATCCCTCCATTCACAAAGGATTCAAGGGGTGTTACTCAAGACTGACTCCAACAGAAAGGGAGAAAAAAATGCAACAGCTTTTACAGGTGCACACAGATAATCCAAGTGTCATTTCCCCCTGAAGAGTGAAAACTTTCCCCCAGGAAGGGTGTTTCTGTGGATGACATACCACTACCTGAATAAACACACAGAGTACCACAGCACACACAGGAAAATAAATGTGGTGGATACACTCTGGATGGGGGAAACCTGTGAACAAAAGTGACCATGGTGCAGGAATACCCTTGTTCCTTTTGTACCCTCCATACAGAGGATGTTTGTAAACAGGCAGTCATAGGGATGTAAGGAAATAAAATGACAGGGAATGGGTATGTGAGCTGTTTTCCTAAAAGCAGCCAAAGTAATTTATTATATGAAATTTAAAAGATAAAAAAAGACGGTAAGTCAGAGGAGCCCAGAGTTCTCTTAAGGGCAATTTAAAATCTTTCCTTTCCTTGCCCACACCTCTCAGTACAGAACACAGCACATTTTAACAGTTCCCTCACTAAAGATGGTTGTTCAATGCAGAGAGAAGGTTATGCAAGTCAGGGCAGATGTGAAGCACCGTGCAGCTCTGAGAAGTAACACTTTGCAGCTACACTTTCATTATGTGATTTCCTCATCAAAAAAACCCCAAAAGTAAAACTTCAGAACATTTAAATGAAAGTTCTGATTTTGTTCTACCTGAAAAAACTATAACAGAGAGTCAAAATTTAACTTAAATTCTTCCAGGGAGCTTGGAAATAAAGCATCAAAATTGAAAGGTGAAAAATTTCTAAACCACAGGAACTAGCCAGAACTTGTTACGTTCCTGAGTGATAAACACAAAGTTCAGCTGATCTTTCATGGAAAAAATATAGTACATTTCCCTTCTGGGGGTTAATATACCCAGCCTTTTCAGGCTGCCTTATCACCCACTGTAATCTATTTAACTTCCATTCATGAGTCACTCTGACACTACACTGCTTTTCAGCTCTGCAAACAATACAAAAACTGAGCTCCTAGCTACAAATAAGGAAGGAATTTTGAACATGTTTTTTATCAATGAAACATATTGACACATGACTATACTGTTGTCAGTCACACTTCCATTGAAGTTCCAAAAGGAATAAGAGCAAGACAATGTCTGATAATAATTTCACAAATGTACTGCATAACCTCTGAACACCAAGTCCTAACAAATATTGAACACAGATGGTTCTACCAATTAATGGCAACTATGGATTTGCAGGACCTTTAATAATTTGCAATGATAAAACTTCTAACAAAAAATGTGTATACTAACATAATAAAACACATTTAAAAGGTAAACATACTGTATATAGTATGTAGGAATGTAATATATACCTTCTTAAAAAGATTTCACCATTATTAAAAATTAGAAATAAAACAGTCATGTAATGTTAATTCGTGTTACAGATTCAATATTATTATAAGCAATAAATACTTTATTAAAGTCGAGGCAACAAGTAAGCCCAACACATTAAACTGATAATTAAACTGAGGCACATTTATATACTATAAAGTTGGAATGTGCATTTGGGAGTGGCAAGCTCCCATCATTGAGTTCCTACTCCAATAGGCAGGCAGTGAAGTCTTTTTAAAAGATGTGGTTCAGATCCCCAGTCCTGGGGTGTGAGACTTCCAGAGATAAAGAAAACTGTCCAAGAGCAGATTTGGTCTGAATTCAGGATCTGATCTTCAGGTCTGAGATGTGGTGTCACCTGTGCTGCTGCAAGTGACCCCAGCCTTTCCCTGCACTCTGAAAGGCAAGCAGGCACATGCACCACGTGCCTCCTTCCACACCTGGGCTCAGCACAGCTCCTCTTGGTGCACAATTCCTGGGAAAATACCTGCTTGACTTCAGCAAAACCTACCCAAGTAACTCTGCTTTCACTGAATGCTTAGGGATAGATAAATGGAGGTGATTTGGCTGGCAATGGTTTGGCTGGTAATGGTAATGGTTTGTGTCAGTAACAAAGTGACAAATCATGAAAGTGCATTGTTTTGAAAAATGGAAAGGTTTAGGAAAAAAACATAAAAATTGTGCCCAGGTGCTGTGGCCATAGGAGCACCCAAGCCTATTTTTTGCATCAGAAGAATTCACTTGATCTTCCTTCCTTGTGCCCAGATGGGTGCTTGCATGCAACCTGCTGGGTTCCTGCTGCAGTTCCAGGTAGGCAATTTATTTATTACTTCCTCTCCTGAGCTGCTGGGAGCCTGATTGTACTCTGCTGATGTTTGCTTTCTCAGTTCAGGACTCGGCTGCATTTGCAAAAGAGGTGCTGTTTGTTAATGGTCAAAATGAATCTCTGGTGTCAATCTCAACACACATCTAGAAACAATGCAACAGTGGGGTAGAGATTTCGTGATGTGAAAATGTGACAGTGAACTTGGAACTCCTGCCTCCACACATACCATGAAATGGAGTATCCTTCAAATCCTGTTACACCATATAAAAAATATTGCAGTCTATACATTGTCAGAACAATATTAAGGATATACCTTGCACCTTTACTCTCTGAGGTATTAAAATACACCACTGTGCAAACCTGTGCTAACTGAACATCAATTACCAAGTCCATCAACAAGTGATTATTCCACTAACCCAGAAAAACAGCAGGTTAGCAATAAATAATAAATAATAAATAATAGGCTCCTATGTGTTGTTTTGACAGCAGATGTTATTTCTGAGATGAGTTCAACCCTCGCCATGCTCAGTGTGTTAGATGAAATGAGGAGGAGGGGGTGGAGGACAAAGAGCTCCCTGCTCTGCTTCCAGTGCTGAGGCAAGGAACCCTCCAGGGAACTGTGAGGCTTCTTCGGGCTGCAGAAACCTCTGGGCCATGTAATGACAGCTCATAGGCCATGAAATTTTATGTATAGGGTGTGTGTGATTCACTCCTGGGTATTGCCATACCCTCAGTGAAATCTCACCAGCGACTGCAAAAGGAGAAGGCTCAGGGATGGAGATGAGCACTTCATAAAATCCCATGTGTGACAACACTCATGGATCAGTTCCAGAAGCCTTTTAAGGAAGCACTTGGGCTGCCTGGAACCTGGTTACTTGCCTGTCTTCCCAGGCAGGTCTTGCAACTTCCTGGGAACAAAGTTCTGCCAGGGCTGGATGGTTACTGACATCCACTCTGGGAGCCCTTTGGGCTGTGTTTTTGCAAACTGGCCTAGCTGCAACACAAGCACCCCAGGGGCCTGAACCCCACTGGGATTAGACAAAGATTCACAATTTGGCACAGGAAATAGCACAAGATGTGATCTCAGGTCTGCCATCTCCCTCCTTTCTTCTGCATGGTGGTTTGGAACCCCAGGCTGGACAGATGCTCCTGTGTATTTATACCCTTCTGTCTCAAACCTCACAACTTCACCTGCAGCAACCCACAGGGCCCATTGCCTGCCCAAGCCTTCCTTTTGCTCACTCCTTGGACCACAGAAAGGGGAACCAGCTGGGGAACCAGCTCCTGCCCTGGGACACCACCCCTCCTCAGGGCTGAGATCCCAGCAGGAGGAGGGGAGGAGCAGTGGTCCAAGAAATCTGTACCTCACTGGGACCTGCCTCAAGCTGGTGCTGCAGAGATGGAATTAGAATCTTAGAATAGTATGAGTTGAAAAGGAGCCATAAGGATTACCTAGTCCAACCCCTGGCCCTGCACAGGACCAGCACAAGAGTCACACCATGTGCCTGAGGGAGTTGTCCAAACACTTCTTGAACTCTGGAAGTTCAAGTCCCTCTGAATTGTGGAGGGATGGAAGTGCATAAAAAAAGAACAAGTTATTTTCCTTCCTCTTCACTGCCTTACTAAAATTGTCTGGGCAAACATTTCACCCCTCAGGCTTGTTGTCACTCTTTTCTGAAGTTCTGAGCCTTCCCACCTGCTAAACAGCCATCGATCTGCTGGCACATCACAGACTGAAGGCACATCTTTTTCTGCTTGCTCATATCGAGGGGAAAAACTTAGCTTGTTGAAAGACACTTAGTTGGGAGATGTATAACTGAGTTTTGTGAAAGAAAAACCTCTTCCAAACAATGCTGCTGGAAGGGTGAGGCTTGCATTTATTATGGAAGATACAAAGAAAGATAAGCAAGCCCAGCACATGTATTGCAGCCTGGCTGCTGCAGTAAACTACAAATAAAAATTCTCTCAACAGCCACCACAGAAGCCAGTGGACTGCCTTTTTGAAAAGGAAAACTCTATCTTTGCTTTAAAAATTCACTTGATGCTCCCTGGATCGCTCTGGCTTCAGGTAGCTGGCAGTGCTCCTGAACTCCTGGGCCAGGATTGATGTGTCCTGGAAATATCCTGGCTCCCACTGGAGGGAGGGGCAGTGGAGACTCCAGTGGGAAACTGCCACCATCCAGCTGCTGTCCCATCATCACAGCAAGGGACAGGACACTGCAGTGCTCCACAACCTGCTCTACCAGGGACTCAGCCTTCATGGATCCAGGCACTAAACCAAGGGATGGCTCTGGAGCTTTGTCTTCTCAACATTTATCCCTCGTGTGCTTGTCTTCTGCTAAAACATGGCACCAACGTGCTCACCCCAGTTTCTTGATCATGTCTATAGTTTGGAAATAATTTACACTTAATATTTTTTAAATTCCCGATTTCACACTGTCCTAGTTTTGGCCAAGGCCGTGAGGAGGGTGATGCCTGGAGCTGTGTTCTGTGTACCAGGTAGTACCTGGGTTGTTATTCTACACCACTCACATCACTGAAGGGGGTAGAACTATGGAATTCTCACTTCCAACGAGACAGGGGGATGGCTTGCAGTCAGGAAGGAAAAGGTGCACACAGAGGGTCTGGGGGACAATTTTTGTTCCTGTCTCAGGAGCTGTGAGGCACCGGCTCAGGTCAGTGAGTCAGTGAGAATGTTTTTTGTATGTAAATCCCCCTCTTTTTGTATACTTTTATTATTAATATTGTTGCTGGTGCTGTTACTGCTTGATTTATTATCTCATTGCTGTTTCTAGTAAATTCACTTCATCTCAGCTGAGGATTTCTGCCTTTTGTCTCTCTCAGGAGACGGGATGGGGAGAAGGGAGCGGCTCCATGGGGCTCAATTTCCAGCCCAAACCACAACACACATTTACAAGTTACTTCAATTTTAAAATCACTTAACAGAGTGTATCCAGGTTTTGCTTCTCTCTTCAATCTTTATTAATAAATAAAATAGGCCAGGGACCATTTGCATGCTCTGGGGCAAAGCAGCACAGTGCAGCTCCCATCCACATGGCTGAACTCTGTTCCTGCCCCTATGCACTCTGGCCGAGGGAAAACCTACCACAGGAGGAAATTTTCATCCTGTGGTGTTCCCTGGCTGCTGGAACAGTGCTGGGCAGTACAAGCCAGCAGTGACAGGGTCCATGTTAACAGCTGGACATGCCTGACATGTGTGCCTGTGGCTGAGCCCCCACTCCAGCCTCATTTTATGTACCAGTATGGATGTACCTGGGGAGAATTAATTCATCTCAGTTTAGTTCTCTAAATCCTGATGGTTTCTAGATACTTGTAGCATATGTTCCTAAATAGCATGGATGGAAAAAAATTTTACAGTTTTATTTAATTTATGTCACAATTTATCTCACTAATTTTCGACTCATGAACTTCAGGGCTATGGCCAAGCAGGATGTCAGGCTGTGCCTGTGAAAGCTTAAGAACTGCATCTGCAAAGGTGAGGAAGACAGAAGAAATACACAGGCAGATGGCTCAGGGGACAGAGCACACTCAGAGTAAAAGGTCTAGGAAAACCTGACCAAAAAAAAATCATCCTGAAATGTAACACCCACACAGCCACTCATGCTTTCACCATACAGAATCATAGAAAAAAAAAATTTTTTAATTTTCCTAAGTGATCCTGTCATCATCCTGGAGAACAAGAAAGAGAATCTGAATCCTCCAATGGTCAAGGACCACAGGAGTTTCTTTAACGGGACTAGATAAACTTGATACATTTTCAGGAAGAAATAACGCCCACAAAGACCATTACTTGGCTATTTACTCTTCACTTAACACCATCATGTCTTGGATAGCTTCAGCCACGGTGTGAATAGGGGTGTGGGCAGGTGGTTTTCCAGGCAACCCCTGCGCAGCCAAAGCCCAAGGGCAGGTTCCTATGGTGACTGAGCACCGTAAAGCTTTTTTCCTGGCTCTTAGGAAGCACTTTGCAAAGTAGGAAAGAAACACTACTCTGCTTAAAACCTTTTCCACAGGATTTATTCACCTGTGGCCTGGCAAGTAATTAACCAGCTGCATTGCTCCTGGGGCAAGTGATAGGCACTTGAAGCCTTGAGTGTGTCTCTATTAGTTCTTAGCTGTAACCATTTTTAGGACTCTGGGATTGCTAGGGCTGAAAGCTTGGAGATGTATTACCTGTCATTACCTGCATAATCCTTTTTCACAAAAAAGATGGCCTTACTGAAATCACACAGTTATATTATGGATAGCATCCCACATAGCAAGTGCATTGTACACTGGTGGCAAAGCAGGAATTAATGTAATTTATTAAATTTTCTAGCAAAAACAATGAAGAGTCAGAGTACACTTCATATAATTCACAGTGTATGCCATTGAATTCTGAGCCTGTCAGCCCCGTGCCAGTGAAAAAATTATCATCTCCAGCCTGGTCATAGTAGTTTGAATCTCAGGATGTCAAGATTTTAGCCCCAGAATTCAAATTTAAACTTTTTATGTATAAGCTAAAATGGGACCTACCACATCTGCCAGAGGAGATGAGAGATGAGCTGCCCCTCTGGGTCCCACGTGTGTTCCCCAGGAACCTCATCCTCTGTCAAACTCCTGCTTTCCAGGTAGATGGTCAAGACACATCTGTAGACCTCAGGAGCTCGGTGTGCTGTCACGGCCTGCCACAAACACATCTCTTACCCGGCTCTCTGGTGTCAGAGGCTGCCGAGCACGGGGCAGGGCTCACCTGGGACCGTGGGCACCGGGGCTGCCCCTCTGCAGGTCGGCGGCAGAGCCGGGTCTGTCGATGGAGCCCAACGTGCCCGCAGGTTTAATCTGACCTTTACAAATCGCTCCTGTCACTCCGTGTTAGGAGTCTTGCGAGCGCTGACAGGAAAAACAAGTCACCCTGTGAGTAGCGGGACTAATTGGTCGTTTCCTGTGCTTGAAGCGTTCATTACAAAGCTCTCTCTCTCTTCATTCAGTTATCTAATATGGGCTGAACTCCCGCAGCCTCTCCCTCAGTCAGGCACTAATGGAGTCTGCTTTCTTTGCCTTTTTCTGTGAAACGCGTGGAAAATAAAGACCTTTGCAACTGCTTCCTGCCATCTTAACTGTCCTGTGAATGCAGGGGTTTGTGTAGGTGTTTTACTTGGCTCAGTTTATCAACACTAGGTTATCATAAATGTCAGGGTCTCTTCCCTAGGAAGGGAATATTCCTTAATGCTGTTAATTTAATCCATTTTACTATACTTCTCATCTTGGTCAGCGTAGGAGGACCTCTCCAATTGCTCCTGTACCTAACAAGCTCACTCAGTGCTCGTCTGATGTCAGCAGCCAGGAGTGCACAGAAGAGATGCTAAATGTTCTAAAATCCTGAAATGGTTACAGACGTCCTGCAAATTATTGCTGCTGAAATTTGCTTGCACATAAACCTATTTTGCACATAGAATCACAGAACAGTTTGGGTTGGAAGGGGCCTTAAAGACATCTAGTTAGACACAGGTACTCCCCTGTCGTGGGCAGGGACACCTTCCACCATCCCAGGTTGCTCAAAGCCCCATCCAGCCTTGAACATTCCCATGGAGGGGGCAATCACAGCTTCTCTGCCCAACCTGTTCCAGTGTTTCACCATTCTCAGAGGAAACTATTTCTTCTTAATATCTAGTCTAAACCTGCTCTCTGTCAGTTCACAGCCATTCCCCTTTGCCCAATCACTGCACACCCTTTATTGAAGGTCTCTCTTCAGCTCTCTTGAAGCCCTTTTTGGTACTGGAAGGTGCTATAAGATCTCCCCAGGGCCTTCTGTTTGCTGGTTATTTTGGCACACTTAAGTCCAGCTGGCTTTTCCCCGTGGGCTGGCTTTCCATCAGGAAGGCAGGCACACACAAAACTCCATCAGCCAGCTTGTGCCTCTCAGCTTCTTTTCCCTGGGGAGCATACAAAGGCACAGGATTCTGCAATTAAGACGTTCAGGGCTGGTGTTGTATGTCACCATGATTCTTGCTCCTGAAGGACTTTGGGCAACCCTTTGGCCTTCCTGCCTTGCCTAAGTAGAACCCTGCCAGAACAACAGGAACGTGAGAACCTGCACAGGACAGGCTCCTTCAGTCTGAGCTCTCCGGACTTCAAAGGCCACACGGTGCCATTGACCGCAGGACGGACAGACAGACAGGAAACTCCACCAGCCACAGTGGCTGCTGGCATGAGGCTGCACTCCTGCCCCTCAACACATTCCTTCCTGCCTGCTTCTGATTAACCACCACCAGCTGCTCACATCTTCATTCACTGTCCTGCGTGGTGGCCCTGGTAAGCTATTCCAGAGGAGTTCCATCCTGAACTTCAGTTATTGTTTTTTTCTTTTTCCTTTAGTCAGATACACTTTGTTTTGCAAAGATTATTGTAAAACTACTTCATTTTTTAGCAACAGAATCAGCAAGCACTGGCAGATCCTGGTGGCCTGTGATGTTTCCCAACAAGTGAGCATTGGCTATATCTGAATGGGGTCAGACCTCACACCACAGGGGATGCTCACTGGGCACAGCACATGAAACAGCACAAGGCTTCTGCCAAAGAAGCCAAAGAAAAAGCACTGCAAGAAGAGTATGACTGATCTCAGGTGTTGTATTCCTTTCTCTTGGTTATGGCCCATCACAATTGATATTTGGTAATTTCTCAAGAAAAGAAAATGACATTTGGTTTGGGTTTAGTAAGTTCCATGAAACTTTTGTCCTGGTATATATACCTTCATCTGCTTATTTATAAGATCTTCCTTGTTATCTATGTGCCTCATGTAAGCACCAGTCAGGGTTTAGCTGAACTTCAACATAAATATGATTTTCAAGCCCTTCACAAACTTTCACTCTCTGAGGACACACAGGATGGGGCACCTGAGAGGTGCCTCGTTCTGGTCAAAGCCACCCATCCCTAAGGATGACCAAGCACCTCAGCAGTGCTGGAGGCAGGAGGCAGGGCAGGAAGACAATTCCACCAAAACCTGGCTGTTGGTTTCACACTGACCACAGATGTGGGACTTGCAACTGAAGAATAATCCTTGTAGAAACAGGCACTCATGCCCTTTTTTGCTTCAGCAGTGGTGCCAGCTGCTGAGACTGTATTTAGGATTGAGCACAGATTCTTTCAAACAAATTTCTTTTATTAGTTGTAGAAAAAACTTTTCAGCCTTCCCTCTACTAACTTTTAAATCACTACTGTAAGGCAATGTTTTTTTCCCCTAATAGAGAAAGATCTTAAAACACAGATAATGACTTTGGTAGAGAACAGCACGACAAGATCCAAAATGGGTTGGTTGTGTATCAGACAATCATAGAGTATCATGTTGGGAGGGACCTCAAGGTTCATCTGGTCCAACCTTTGTTGGCAAAAGCATGGTCTAGGCAAGATGGCCTTCTACCCTGTTGAGCTGAATCTCAGAAGCATCCAGTGCTGAGGAATTCACCACTTCCCTGGGGAGATTATTCCAATGGCTTGTCTAGACTATAACACATCAGCTTCTCTACCAGGAGGTTGTGGGAAACTGTATCAAAAGTCTCTGAGAAATCCAGGTAAACAATGTCCACTGCTCACCCCACATCAACCAAGCATGTTACTTTATTGTAGAAGGAAATCAGGTTTGTCAAGCACAATTTGCCTGTGGTGAATCTGTGCTGGCTTTTCCCAGTATGTTTCATCTGGCTTGTGATAGCCCCCGGGAGGATTCACTCCATAACTTTCCCAGGGACTGAAGTAAGGCTGATAATTTCCTGGGTCCTTCTTTAAGACCTTCTTGAAGATGGGGGTGACCTTAACCTTCTTCCACTCTTCTGGGATGTCCTTCAATCTTCACAACTTCTCAAAGACTACAGACAGTGGTCTTACAATAACATCAGCCAGTTCTCTTGGCACCCTTGGGTGGATGTTGTCAGGGTCCATCAATGTGCAGGGGCCAAGCTCCTGTAATAGTTCACAGACCAACTTTTCTTTCACAGACTCTGGGTCTGTGTTTGCCCCAGCCTGTTCTGTTCTGTTCCCAAGGCTTGAGGTCCAGCAGTGCTAGTAAAGATAGGAGTGAAGAAAGTGTTGAGAACCTCTGCCTTCCCAGTGTTATTGGTGACTAATTCAGCTCTCCTGTTGGACAGCAGGCCAATATTTTCCTTCTGTTTCCTCTTGTTGTTAACATACCTGGAGAACCCTTTCCTGTAGGTTTTGCCAACAGCTTCTCTTGCCCATGGGGAGTCTGTCCCCATGCTGATAGTTGGGAGTGCAAAGAGCAGCCCAGCCCTTGGAACATGACCATGCTGTTCCTCTTGCAGGGGCAAGAGGGGTATGTGATTTAGAGACCCTCAGCTCTGTCACCAGCTCCAGACTGCAGGGACCAGCCTTCAGATGCCTTTCTGTACTATGTAGTGCAAGAACTTCTGAAAACAGATATTTGTTCTCTGTAATGAATGAGAGAATATTTGGGTCCAATATTGTCATTAATATTAAAGTGGGTGAGGGAAGGCAGGGGGACAGGAAAAAGTTTAAACACTCCTTCCTGAAACTTCAGCATACTTTTCAGCCCCCCTTCAGTCCTTGTGTGGCTGAAGAAGAACCACAGCACAGAAGGCTGTGTAACTGCCTCTGGAGGGGAAATGCCAGCAGTGCCCTGCCATGAGTGTACCATGGTGTTTCTCACTGCTCATACCTCTTGTAACGTGGATGAATGCAATGGAAAGCAGCTGGGGATTGATGGGAAGACAAGCAAACTTCTCAAGAGGCAGTGCTGAAATAAAACATGCAAAGTGCCCTAACTGGCCAGATGAATTGTGTTGTGCAGGATGTTTCTTCCCATTTATGAAACTGGGGATCAATGTAGGGACCCTCTGCATGGAATAATTTCAGATCTTTTTCTGTAAGGTGTTTCCCAGATCAACATGCTTTCCTGCTCAAGGCAAAGTTGAAGTTTATGCTACCTCATACAGAGAAAATGTGAGGAGCCCCAGGTAACCTTCTATTACTGCAGGTAGGGAAGGGGGGGCATGGTCTGAAATGTGCTATTGGGGTGACGGGAAAACAAGCTGGAGCAGGCATTAGAGGCAGTGGTGCTTGGTAAGGAGGGAAGTGAGCTCAATGCATGGAAAACACACACTTTCTCAGAACAGCACAACTTCTCACATTATGATGTTATGTAAGTTCCTACCCCAGCCTAAATTCCCTTTCCAGGCAGGAGCCAGGGTGAGGACATGGCTTCAGAAATCCTACTGGAACCACAGAAGCTGGCTTTGGAACCACTCAAGCTGACTGAGGATTCCCAGCTTGAGTTCCCAAACACAGGGACATCACTTTCAGTGACACGAGGAAGCTGGACTGCCTTGTTCCCAGTGCCCAGTTCTCCTTGATGTACTCAATAGGAGTCCAAAGGAGCTGCACTTATTTATGTGAAAGAGACTTTGTTGGTTGCTGACTTGCAATGGGACATGTGACACAGGCCTGAAGCAAATCAGTAAATACAGAAATTTTCTCTTGAGAAGGCAAGGGTGGGGCAGAGGACATGGTAATTACATGTTCTCCATGAGTGCTGCTTTTCTTTGCTTGCCCAAAGCAGCTGTGGAGAAAGCATTCCTAATTGTGTGTTTCTCATTTGCACTGCCTCCTTTGTTCCCCTCAACAAATATTCCCATTAAGAAGGTTTGTCGTGCTTTCCATGGAATCCAAGAGCAGTGAGGGGATAACAGAATCCATGGTTGGTGGATGATGATCTGGGATGCTCTCCTGGAAACCTGGACTTGTGTACTGTGACACCAGCAGTATCCAGAGCCCAAAGCTCGATGCAGAGTGGCCCTAACAAATCACATGTTCCCAGGGGGTATGCTGCTGTCCTCTTTCTCCTTCTTCTCTAAGCTCTCCAGCTTTACTACCTCTGAGAAGATGTGGAGAGGAGGACTTGGAAACTGAGTGCAGGATCTATGCTTTGCAGAATGGGACATGTTGAGAGAAGGACAGCAGTGATGAATGGGGATTGCCTGTTGAGCCAAAAGCCAGAGAACTTGCCACAGCGTTTAGTTGTCATCTGGGCAATGAGCAAGGGTGCCCCTGTTCCTCCCAGACCAAAAGCTGCTAGCCCTAAGTCATCTTTTGACATCACCTGCTTTGCCTCAGGTAGCACTGGAATCCTGTGGCTCAACACTGTATGAGTACCCCTTGCCCTGCCAGGACCTGCTGGTTTAGAGACACTGGCTGACTTGGCTCTACCTGCAAGACCTCTGTCCACCACAGTCCACGGAAGCAGAGAAGGTAGAGGAGTGCCAGAGGAAAAGCTACAACACACCTCGACAGCAAAATGAACATGCCAGTGAACAGTCTGTTGCACAATGCTGGAGCAAAATGGAACAGAAACCCACCTCTTTGGAAATGAGCAGCAACCTCGAAGGCCTCAGTGTCTGGCTGTGATTTTCCCATGGATGTGTTTTTACAGCTGTGGTTAATGTGTGACTAATCCTCACTGTGCAGTAACCACACAGCCACTCCTTAGGGCCGTGCGAGCACACGGCTGGTCTGGGTTGGAAGTGGAGCTGGTAACATCTGAAAAGAATACTTAAAACTGACAACACTTCTGAGCAGGGCTCTAATCATTTGTGCCATGCCTGAGAAACTTGCAGCCAGGCTCTGGTGTATATATATGTGTAACAAAAAAGACAAACCACCTCTGAGAACAATAAACAGTTCAAAGGCTTGTGTTCCCAGGTGGCTGCTATCAAACATTAACAGGACTATTTGAGCAGGAAGAGCAGACTCAACCAGCACTTTCAAGAGCATATGCAAACTGTCCTTTCCTCCACTAGCACACTAATAGCAATAATAATAATAATAATAATAAGAATAATAATAATAATAATAATAATAATAATAATAATAATAATAAAGCCACATTTTCAGTCTGAATAAAAGGCAGGTAATGTTGCTCCGAAACAGCCATATTTTCCTGTGCCACTCTGAGAACAATAAAACTCCTAGAAGTTCTTGAACCATTGCTCTGTGTTATGAAGACTGAACACTCAACTGCTGTATCAAGTTATTTCATAAAGGCAACTTCAAGCCTGGATGTACTGAAGGAGAAATGACATCAGCAGGGCTGTGTGCTGCATGTAGCTGCACGTACAGTCCTACTCACTCCACCTGACAGTCCCTGAAGGGCTGGCCAGGCTCTGGTGTCCATTCAGAGGTGGGTTTTGAAGGTCTCTGACCACAACTGAGATGATTTTTGATTGCCAGCAAAGCCAGATTTTCAGATCTTCTCCAGGTATGGACAGATAAGCAATTAGATGGGCCATCTGCTCCCTTGTTTGGACACATGCCAACTCCTTTTTTTATGCTTTATTTTGAGGGGTTCTAGTCTGGTTGGCAGTGGGTTGTTAAAACACAACAGTGTTCTTTAATGGTCTTTTGAAATTATTTCACCCCCAATTCTGATTGGTTTGATTTTGTTCTGCACAGATATTCTAAGTTTCAACACTTTTAAGCTTTCCTCAGCTAAGGTTTTGTGTAAGGCAGTCTGTGTGTGTCTGTTAGAATAACAAACTGTGATTCCTTGTGGTCACACACTGGCACCCAGCACATCACCCAAGCACAGAAGCAGGTTCATTAACAACATGTGCTCATGTTTAGGGAGCATCTCCAGAGATGCAGCCCCTTGCTCTCAGCATTTACTTCCAAATCTGATGGGAGTCAGGTGCCAGAAAAGAGAGGTATCTTATGCAGAACCTGCATTTCTCAGCTCCTGCTGGCACCCAAACCCTCTCCTTTCAGAAAGAGATGCAACCTTGTTTGCCACATGAAGGAAACAGCTGTCCAGTCTGCTAAGGCACGGGTTCCCAGGCTTTGTTTAGAGGGAGAAATGCACTGGTGGCCTCAGCATAAGTTTCTTCTAGGCCCCACTCCTTCCCTCAGTGTCCCTACCCTCACCTCAGTCAGCTGCAGCAGCTCCAGCTCTGTGAACAGGAGGAATCCAGCTGGCTCCTGCCTGTGAATTCCAGAGGTAAGGCTGGTGAGATAGGTTTCGGTGGTGGATTTTTTGAGGTTTACGAGTTTGTGGTTGTTTTTCTCTGCACACTATTTTCAAATGCATTGCACATCAGAGGGGTACCACAGTTTGGGGACCCCTGGCCTTGTGGCACATGTTAAGCATACCACTCTGTCCCACACAGGTTCTCAGGGGCCAGGAATGCTTTGATGGTTGGCTCAGAAAGTAGGGGTTCATGCTGAGGACATTTTTATACAACAGAGTCACGTGGCTTTGGTTAAACTGGAACAGCTGCACTCTGGGGTCCAGCATCTATCCAAATCCTAATCTTTATTTTTCAATCACACATATTTATCCTTTGTTCTACGCCATTTTGAAGTAGGATTTTCTACTTTTAAAAGCACTTTTTTTGGTGACTTTTTAAAATTTAGTGATTCAGTGATTGCCCTTCCCTAGTTCCTATTTTAATTTCTCATTAGCACATCGTTGTGTCTCCATGCAGATGCATACACATAATCACATGTACACATGTGTGTGCACAAAGCAGAGTACATTGTTCCAAATCACCTCTTGTTATCATCTCAAAGAATGCTCCAGGAGGCTGCCCATCTGCTTTTCCATGCTAAAGGAGGACAGCAATAAACTGGAGTAAATAAATAAATAAATACACCAAAAAACCAACCATAACAACAACAACAAAAAAAGCCAAACAGAAAAATCACAAAAAACCAAGCAACATCAAAAAAACCCCACACAAAACAAAAACAAACAAACAAACAAAAAACAACCAAACAACAAAAAAACCCCCACCAAAGCAAAACAAACAAAAAACCCCACCCAAAAAAATCCACAAAAAAAACCAGAACAAACAAACAGCAAA